>JBBELK010000234.1:0-421416 GCA_037783545.1 Henricia sp. BOLD:AAB3569
GGTTATTCTTCTAACCGTGCACTCAAAAAAATGAGACTGACCTGAAGTAAATTTTAAACAAGACAAATTATTAAATATTACACAAAACTATGTTATTGTTGCATTTACGTTTATAATGGCGTTATACCAACTTGAAATGTTAACAAGTGGATATAACTTGTTATTTCTTGTGTTAACAACACGTTGGATTAGTAGAAGTAACAATATTAAAAGCCAAGTTAACTTTATTTGTTATATTTGAGTAATAATTACTGAAATCATATTGTCGTCTCTTTTACAGTTTTTGTAAAGTAGGAAGGACTGAAATTTTAATATTTTGCGCAACGTAAAATTACTTCTTACGGGAACAAAACCAGTTTAAGTTATAACAAATAGTGGACAAACTGCATAAAACTTACTCAAAGTTATTAACCTTCCGTCGTGCCACTGTACTATTTTTCATAGTCGCTTCGCCGTAAAAATAATATTACTAATTCATCCTGAGTTAAACAAATCCCATATTACATGTATTCCTAGTTTAAAGGGCCTGTGATATGCTAAACAACTTTGTGCCTAAGCTTTGCTTCATAATGACGGATTACTTGTTCAGCAAGACATACTATTGTTCGTTTGGATGTAAAATCAATAAAAGGTGGACTTTTTCAACTGTGAAGATTTTATTGCAATAAATCACAGACAGAGGGCGCTGTTTTGAGTGCATCACATAAGGAAGACAGAAGGGAAAAGTTAAGAAAAAACATAAGACTTCAAGCTGGACTTGTGGCAAATTGCTGCAGTTTCTACCCCCAGTTTTGTCATGGCTTACAGCAGGCAACATGTAAAACAAACTCAAACAGCCATGGATTACAAAAGTTTCAGGAGAATTGAGAAAAAAGTGGAATCTTTCGTGCACAGTTTAATGTGATTTTCCTGTGTTTGCCTCTTGTGACATCGTGACCTTGGTCATAAATATGCATATTCGCATTAGCATAAAAACTAAAAACCTTTGTTTTAACCCCCAAAGCAAGCTCCAAATAGGATTTTTATGACTTTAACTGAGTATAGTGGTTTTAAAGCATAGATTTCATTGATAAAAATCCTAAATAAGGGCCCCTTTAAAGCAAGCCAAACAACATGTGGGTGCCGCTTTAACCCTGGTTGAACCGGTGACCCAGCTTTTTGGAAAGCAAAGTGCTGCCCCAAGATTCTCCCACTACTTTGTGTACAAAAAGGAGACTTTGATGTCTGTGTTTTACCGCCAGACCTACCCACGCAATAAATGATACTATGTTGCCTTGCCCCATTCAACAACACCATCTGGTTGCACACAAGTAAATAGGGCCCCTTCAGGAACCAATGCTAAATGCCCAATTTTCAAAAATCATTTAAAAATACTCACAACTCTCTCAGCGTCTGGAGACAACAACAAAAATACTCATTGAAATCTCATCTTTTTAATTCTGTTCAATGTTATGGGGGTAATCCGTCATTTTTACTCCCTAATTTCCACATGAAACAAAACTACCCCTGCAAGAGTGAAAATTGCCAAACAGACCATGTGCCATTTTGGAAAAAAAGTCACATTCGCTACTGGGGAAAATAGGGCAACTTTCACGAGCTACATTCTCCAAAATGTTTGTAGTTGGAAGACAAAATACCCCACATCACGATGGTGGCCAGTTTCCCCACAAGACCACACTTGTTCAGCTCTCAATTCTCTCTAATATAGAAGAATTTGAGGGCATACAAAATATTCATGAGCTCGCGCACGGATCTCTGCCTATTTACTTGGGTGCACCCTCTGGGAAGCTTGAATCCTAGTTGAACCCGTGACCCAGCTTTTTGCATGGGAAAGAGACCCGTGCATAATTACGCATGCGCGTAGGGGACGTACAAAGTGTTGTTTCTGCGACGTGCTAACCATGGCTGTTACGTTGCTTAGTTTTGGTTACCCCCGGGCCGAAAGCACTTACGGGCAGGCTCTCTTGGAGCATTGTTTGAGTAAGTAAGTATCGATTCCCCATAAACGACTCTTGGGTCATAGGTCATCCGGTTCACCGAATTGGCAAGAAAATCCAATTGACAAACCTACAAAGTTAAACTTACTATAATTATATGAAGTTGCAATAACTTAAAAACACTGGACATTGGAAATACATAGAATATGAGAGTGAATGCATTATTTGTTTTTTTGAGTTATTTTAAAAAATACAACTATAAGTAATAAATATTTACTAGATTGAGCAAAAAGAACTTACATTTTCACAAGTTGAAATTACTAATTCAAATTTAAAAAGACCTCTTAACTTGAAATAATTAAGTATATTCAGTACTGTTGACAACAAGTAATCTTGACAAACAAATAGACATGGCTTTAACTTAAAAATACGTTAAGTTGAAAGGACGTAACTGAATTAAGGCAACAGAGTTGCCTTTATTTTTTTAAGTTTCCTCAACGAAATATTGTTTTGAGTGTGGCTGTTGGGACACCCTGCGCTGCGCTTGTGTACATTTGTACGGCCGTTGACTCACCCCAGATTGTGACGGGAATTAGGTCAAAGTGTGTCCCAAATGCCGGCAAATTTGGAAATCAAGGAATTTTCCAACCAACTTCAAATTTTGCATGCTCCAAACTGTATATATTCCGCACTTGTCATGCAAAATTGACAGATTTTCGCTGGGAAATGACGGAGAAATTTCAGAGTTTAGGGAAAGCGCAGCTCGGCTACGTGGTTATTCTTCTAACCGTGGCTGTTGGGACACCCTGCGCTGCGCTTGTGTACATTTGTACGGCCGTTGACTCACCCCAGATTGTGACGGGAATTAGGTCAAAGTGTGTCCCAAATGCCGGCAAATTTGGAAATCAAGGAATTTTCCAACCAACTTCAAATTTTGCATGCTCCAAACTGTATATATTCCGCACTTGTCATGCAAAATTGACAGATTTTCGCTGGGAAATGACGGAGAAATTTCAGAGTTTAGGGAAAGCGCAGCTCGGCTACGTGGTTATTCTTCTAACCGTGGCTGTTGGGACACCCTGCGCTGCGCTTGTGTACATTTGTACGGCCGTTGACTCACCCCAGATTGTGACGGGAATTAGGTCAAAGTGTGTCCCAAATGCCGGCAAATTTGGAAATCAAGGAATTTTCCAACCAACTTCAAATTTTGCATGCTCCAAACTGTATATATTCCGCACTTGTCATGCAAAATTGACAGATTTTCGCTGGGAAATGACGGAGAAATTTCAGAGTTTAGGGAAAGCGCAGCTCGGCTACGTGGTTATTCTTCTAACCGTGGCTGTTGGGACACCCTGCGCTGCGCTTGTGTACATTTGTACGGCCGTTGACTCACCCCAGATTGTGACGGGAATTAGGTCAAAGTGTGTCCCAAATGCCGGCAAATTTGGAAATCAAGGAATTTTCCAACCAACTTCAAATTTTGCATGCTCCAAACTGTATATATTCCGCACTTGTCATGCAAAATTGACAGATTTTCGCTGGGAAATGACGGAGAAATTTCAGAGTTTAGGGAAAGCGCAGCTCGGCTACGTGGTTATTTTTCTAACCGTGGCTGTTGGGACACCCTGCGCTGCGCTTGTGTACATTTGTACGGCCGTTGACTCACCCCAGATTGTGACGGGAATTAGGTCAAAGTGTGTCCCAAATGCCGGCAAATTTGGAAATCAAGGAATTTTCCAACCAACTTCAAATTTTGCATGCTCCAAACTGTATATATTCCGCACTTGTCATGCAAAATTGACAGATTTTCGCTGGGAAATGACGGAGAAATTTCAGAGTTTAGGGAAAGCGCAGCTCGGCTACGTGGTTATTCTTCTAACCGTGGCTGTTGGGACACCCTGCGCTGCGCTTGTGTACATTTGTACGGCCGTTGACTCACCCCAGATTGTGACGGGAATTAGGTCAAAGTGTGTCCCAAATGCCGGCAAATTTGGAAATCAAGGAATTTTCCAACCAACTTCAAATTTTGCATGCTCCAAACTGTATATATTCCGCACTTGTCATGCAAAATTGACAGATTTTCGCTGGGAAATGACGGAGAAATTTCAGAGTTTAGGGAAAGCGCAGCTCGGCTACGTGGTTATTCTTCTAACCGTGCACTCAAAAAAATGAGACTGACCTGAAGTAAATTTTAAACAAGACAAATTATTAAATATTACACAAAACTATGTTATTGTTGCATTTACGTTTATAATGGCGTTATACCAACTTGAAATGTTAACAAGTGGATATAACTTGTTATTTCTTGTGTTAACAACACGTTGGATTAGTAGAAGTAACAATATTAAAAGCCAAGTTAACTTTATTTGTTATATTTGAGTAATAATTACTGAAATCATATTGTCGTCTCTTTTACAGTTTTTGTAAAGTAGGAAGGACTGAAATTTTAATATTTTGCGCAACGTAAAATTACTTCTTACGGGAACAAAACCAGTTTAAGTTATAACAAATAGTGGACAAACTGCATAAAACTTACTCAAAGTTATTAACCTTCCGTCGTGCCACTGTACTATTTTTCATAGTCGCTTCGCCGTAAAAATAATATTACTAATTCATCCTGAGTTAAACAAATCCCATATTACATGTATTCCTAGTTTAAAGGGCCTGTGATATGCTAAACAACTTTGTGCCTAAGCTTTGCTTCATAATGACGGATTACTTGTTCAGCAAGACATACTATTGTTCGTTTGGATGTAAAATCAATAAAAGGTGGACTTTTTCAACTGTGAAGATTTTATTGCAATAAATCACAGACAGAGGGCGCTGTTTTGAGTGCATCACATAAGGAAGACAGAAGGGAAAAGTTAAGAAAAAACATAAGACTTCAAGCTGGACTTGTGGCAAATTGCTGCAGTTTCTACCCCCAGTTTTGTCATGGCTTACAGCAGGCAACATGTAAAACAAACTCAAACAGCCATGGATTACAAAAGTTTCAGGAGAATTGAGAAAAAAGTGGAATCTTTCGTGCACAGTTTAATGTGATTTTCCTGTGTTTGCCTCTTGTGACATCGTGACCTTGGTCATAAATATGCATATTCGCATTAGCATAAAAACTAAAAACCTTTGTTTTAACCCCCAAAGCAAGCTCCAAATAGGATTTTTATGACTTTAACTGAGTATAGTGGTTTTAAAGCATAGATTTCATTGATAAAAATCCTAAATAAGGGCCCCTTTAAAGCAAGCCAAACAACATGTGGGTGCCGCTTTAACCCTGGTTGAACCGGTGACCCAGCTTTTTGGAAAGCAAAGTGCTGCCCCAAGATTCTCCCACTACTTTGTGTACAAAAAGGAGACTTTGATGTCTGTGTTTTACCGCCAGACCTACCCACGCAATAAATGATACTATGTTGCCTTGCCCCATTCAACAACACCATCTGGTTGCACACAAGTAAATAGGGCCCCTTCAGGAACCAATGCTAAATGCCCAATTTTCAAAAATCATTTAAAAATACTCACAACTCTCTCAGCGTCTGGAGACAACAACAAAAATACTCATTGAAATCTCATCTTTTTAATTCTGTTCAATGTTATGGGGGTAATCCGTCATTTTTACTCCCTAATTTCCACATGAAACAAAACTACCCCTGCAAGAGTGAAAATTGCCAAACAGACCATGTGCCATTTTGGAAAAAAAGTCACATTCGCTACTGGGGAAAATAGGGCAACTTTCACGAGCTACATTCTCCAAAATGTTTGTAGTTGGAAGACAAAATACCCCACATCACGATGGTGGCCAGTTTCCCCACAAGACCACACTTGTTCAGCTCTCAATTCTCTCTAATATAGAAGAATTTGAGGGCATACAAAATATTCATGAGCTCGCGCACGGATCTCTGCCTATTTACTTGGGTGCACCCTCTGGGAAGCTTGAATCCTAGTTGAACCCGTGACCCAGCTTTTTGCATGGGAAAGAGACCCGTGCATAATTACGCATGCGCGTAGGGGACGTACAAAGTGTTGTTTCTGCGACGTGCTAACCATGGCTGTTACGTTGCTTAGTTTTGGTTACCCCCGGGCCGAAAGCACTTACGGGCAGGCTCTCTTGGAGCATTGTTTGAGTAAGTAAGTATCGATTCCCCATAAACGACTCTTGGGTCATAGGTCATCCGGTTCACCGAATTGGCAAGAAAATCCAATTGACAAACCTACAAAGTTAAACTTACTATAATTATATGAAGTTGCAATAACTTAAAAACACTGGACATTGGAAATACATAGAATATGAGAGTGAATGCATTATTTGTTTTTTTGAGTTATTTTAAAAAATACAACTATAAGTAATAAATATTTACTAGATTGAGCAAAAAGAACTTACATTTTCACAAGTTGAAATTACTAATTCAAATTTAAAAAGACCTCTTAACTTGAAATAATTAAGTATATTCAGTACTGTTGACAACAAGTAATCTTGACAAACAAATAGACATGGCTTTAACTTAAAAATACGTTAAGTTGAAAGGACGTAACTGAATTAAGGCAACAGAGTTGCCTTTATTTTTTTAAGTTTCCTCAACGAAATATTGTTTTGAGTGTGGCTGTTGGGACACCCTGCGCTGCGCTTGTGTACATTTGTACGGCCGTTGACTCACCCCAGATTGTGACGGGAATTAGGTCAAAGTGTGTCCCAAATGCCGGCAAATTTGGAAATCAAGGAATTTTCCAACCAACTTCAAATTTTGCATGCTCCAAACTGTATATATTCCGCACTTGTCATGCAAAATTGACAGATTTTCGCTGGGAAATGACGGAGAAATTTCAGAGTTTAGGGAAAGCGCAGCTCGGCTACGTGGTTATTCTTCTAACCGTGGCTGTTGGGACACCCTGCGCTGCGCTTGTGTACATTTGTACGGCCGTTGACTCACCCCAGATTGTGACGGGAATTAGGTCAAAGTGTGTCCCAAATGCCGGCAAATTTGGAAATCAAGGAATTTTCCAACCAACTTCAAATTTTGCATGCTCCAAACTGTATATATTCCGCACTTGTCATGCAAAATTGACAGATTTTCGCTGGGAAATGACGGAGAAATTTCAGAGTTTAGGGAAAGCGCAGCTCGGCTACGTGGTTATTCTTCTAACCGTGGCTGTTGGGACACCCTGCGCTGCGCTTGTGTACATTTGTACGGCCGTTGACTCACCCCAGATTGTGACGGGAATTAGGTCAAAGTGTGTCCCAAATGCCGGCAAATTTGGAAATCAAGGAATTTTCCAACCAACTTCAAATTTTGCATGCTCCAAACTGTATATATTCCGCACTTGTCATGCAAAATTGACAGATTTTCGCTGGGAAATGACGGAGAAATTTCAGAGTTTAGGGAAAGCGCAGCTCGGCTACGTGGTTATTCTTCTAACCGTGGCTGTTGGGACACCCTGCGCTGCGCTTGTGTACATTTGTACGGCCGTTGACTCACCCCAGATTGTGACGGGAATTAGGTCAAAGTGTGTCCCAAATGCCGGCAAATTTGGAAATCAAGGAATTTTCCAACCAACTTCAAATTTTGCATGCTCCAAACTGTATATATTCCGCACTTGTCATGCAAAATTGACAGATTTTCGCTGGGAAATGACGGAGAAATTTCAGAGTTTAGGGAAAGCGCAGCTCGGCTACGTGGTTATTCTTCTAACCGTGGCTGTTGGGACACCCTGCGCTGCGCTTGTGTACATTTGTACGGCCGTTGACTCACCCCAGATTGTGACGGGAATTAGGTCAAAGTGTGTCCCAAATGCCGGCAAATTTGGAAATCAAGGAATTTTCCAACCAACTTCAAATTTTGCATGCTCCAAACTGTATATATTCCGCACTTGTCATGCAAAATTGACAGATTTTCGCTGGGAAATGACGGAGAAATTTCAGAGTTTAGGGAAAGCGCAGCTCGGCTACGTGGTTATTCTTCTAACCGTGGCTGTTGGGACACCCTGCGCTGCGCTTGTGTACATTTGTACGGCCGTTGACTCACCCCAGATTGTGACGGGAATTAGGTCAAAGTGTGTCCCAAATGCCGGCAAATTTGGAAATCAAGGAATTTTCCAACCAACTTCAAATTTTGCATGCTCCAAACTGTATATATTCCGCACTTGTCATGCAAAATTGACAGATTTTCGCTGGGAAATGACGGAGAAATTTCAGAGTTTAGGGAAAGCGCAGCTCGGCTACGTGGTTATTTTTCTAACCGTGGCTGTTGGGACACCCTGCGCTGCGCTTGTGTACATTTGTACGGCCGTTGACTCACCCCAGATTGTGACGGGAATTAGGTCAAAGTGTGTCCCAAATGCCGGCAAATTTGGAAATCAAGGAATTTTCCAACCAACTTCAAATTTTGCATGCTCCAAACTGTATATATTCCGCACTTGTCATGCAAAATTGACAGATTTTCGCTGGGAAATGACGGAGAAATTTCAGAGTTTAGGGAAAGCGCAGCTCGGCTACGTGGTTATTCTTCTAACCGTGGCTGTTGGGACACCCTGCGCTGCGCTTGTGTACATTTGTACGGCCGTTGACTCACCCCAGATTGTGACGGGAATTAGGTCAAAGTGTGTCCCAAATGCCGGCAAATTTGGAAATCAAGGAATTTTCCAACCAACTTCAAATTTTGCATGCTCCAAACTGTATATATTCCGCACTTGTCATGCAAAATTGACAGATTTTCGCTGGGAAATGACGGAGAAATTTCAGAGTTTAGGGAAAGCGCAGCTCGGCTACGTGGTTATTCTTCTAACCGTGCACTCAAAAAAATGAGACTGACCTGAAGTAAATTTTAAACAAGACAAATTATTAAATATTACACAAAACTATGTTATTGTTGCATTTACGTTTATAATGGCGTTATACCAACTTGAAATGTTAACAAGTGGATATAACTTGTTATTTCTTGTGTTAACAACACGTTGGATTAGTAGAAGTAACAATATTAAAAGCCAAGTTAACTTTATTTGTTATATTTGAGTAATAATTACTGAAATCATATTGTCGTCTCTTTTACAGTTTTTGTAAAGTAGGAAGGACTGAAATTTTAATATTTTGCGCAACGTAAAATTACTTCTTACGGGAACAAAACCAGTTTAAGTTATAACAAATAGTGGACAAACTGCATAAAACTTACTCAAAGTTATTAACCTTCCGTCGTGCCACTGTACTATTTTTCATAGTCGCTTCGCCGTAAAAATAATATTACTAATTCATCCTGAGTTAAACAAATCCCATATTACATGTATTCCTAGTTTAAAGGGCCTGTGATATGCTAAACAACTTTGTGCCTAAGCTTTGCTTCATAATGACGGATTACTTGTTCAGCAAGACATACTATTGTTCGTTTGGATGTAAAATCAATAAAAGGTGGACTTTTTCAACTGTGAAGATTTTATTGCAATAAATCACAGACAGAGGGCGCTGTTTTGAGTGCATCACATAAGGAAGACAGAAGGGAAAAGTTAAGAAAAAACATAAGACTTCAAGCTGGACTTGTGGCAAATTGCTGCAGTTTCTACCCCCAGTTTTGTCATGGCTTACAGCAGGCAACATGTAAAACAAACTCAAACAGCCATGGATTACAAAAGTTTCAGGAGAATTGAGAAAAAAGTGGAATCTTTCGTGCACAGTTTAATGTGATTTTCCTGTGTTTGCCTCTTGTGACATCGTGACCTTGGTCATAAATATGCATATTCGCATTAGCATAAAAACTAAAAACCTTTGTTTTAACCCCCAAAGCAAGCTCCAAATAGGATTTTTATGACTTTAACTGAGTATAGTGGTTTTAAAGCATAGATTTCATTGATAAAAATCCTAAATAAGGGCCCCTTTAAAGCAAGCCAAACAACATGTGGGTGCCGCTTTAACCCTGGTTGAACCGGTGACCCAGCTTTTTGGAAAGCAAAGTGCTGCCCCAAGATTCTCCCACTACTTTGTGTACAAAAAGGAGACTTTGATGTCTGTGTTTTACCGCCAGACCTACCCACGCAATAAATGATACTATGTTGCCTTGCCCCATTCAACAACACCATCTGGTTGCACACAAGTAAATAGGGCCCCTTCAGGAACCAATGCTAAATGCCCAATTTTCAAAAATCATTTAAAAATACTCACAACTCTCTCAGCGTCTGGAGACAACAACAAAAATACTCATTGAAATCTCATCTTTTTAATTCTGTTCAATGTTATGGGGGTAATCCGTCATTTTTACTCCCTAATTTCCACATGAAACAAAACTACCCCTGCAAGAGTGAAAATTGCCAAACAGACCATGTGCCATTTTGGAAAAAAAGTCACATTCGCTACTGGGGAAAATAGGGCAACTTTCACGAGCTACATTCTCCAAAATGTTTGTAGTTGGAAGACAAAATACCCCACATCACGATGGTGGCCAGTTTCCCCACAAGACCACACTTGTTCAGCTCTCAATTCTCTCTAATATAGAAGAATTTGAGGGCATACAAAATATTCATGAGCTCGCGCACGGATCTCTGCCTATTTACTTGGGTGCACCCTCTGGGAAGCTTGAATCCTAGTTGAACCCGTGACCCAGCTTTTTGCATGGGAAAGAGACCCGTGCATAATTACGCATGCGCGTAGGGGACGTACAAAGTGTTGTTTCTGCGACGTGCTAACCATGGCTGTTACGTTGCTTAGTTTTGGTTACCCCCGGGCCGAAAGCACTTACGGGCAGGCTCTCTTGGAGCATTGTTTGAGTAAGTAAGTATCGATTCCCCATAAACGACTCTTGGGTCATAGGTCATCCGGTTCACCGAATTGGCAAGAAAATCCAATTGACAAACCTACAAAGTTAAACTTACTATAATTATATGAAGTTGCAATAACTTAAAAACACTGGACATTGGAAATACATAGAATATGAGAGTGAATGCATTATTTGTTTTTTTGAGTTATTTTAAAAAATACAACTATAAGTAATAAATATTTACTAGATTGAGCAAAAAGAACTTACATTTTCACAAGTTGAAATTACTAATTCAAATTTAAAAAGACCTCTTAACTTGAAATAATTAAGTATATTCAGTACTGTTGACAACAAGTAATCTTGACAAACAAATAGACATGGCTTTAACTTAAAAATACGTTAAGTTGAAAGGACGTAACTGAATTAAGGCAACAGAGTTGCCTTTATTTTTTTAAGTTTCCTCAACGAAATATTGTTTTGAGTGTGGCTGTTGGGACACCCTGCGCTGCGCTTGTGTACATTTGTACGGCCGTTGACTCACCCCAGATTGTGACGGGAATTAGGTCAAAGTGTGTCCCAAATGCCGGCAAATTTGGAAATCAAGGAATTTTCCAACCAACTTCAAATTTTGCATGCTCCAAACTGTATATATTCCGCACTTGTCATGCAAAATTGACAGATTTTCGCTGGGAAATGACGGAGAAATTTCAGAGTTTAGGGAAAGCGCAGCTCGGCTACGTGGTTATTCTTCTAACCGTGGCTGTTGGGACACCCTGCGCTGCGCTTGTGTACATTTGTACGGCCGTTGACTCACCCCAGATTGTGACGGGAATTAGGTCAAAGTGTGTCCCAAATGCCGGCAAATTTGGAAATCAAGGAATTTTCCAACCAACTTCAAATTTTGCATGCTCCAAACTGTATATATTCCGCACTTGTCATGCAAAATTGACAGATTTTCGCTGGGAAATGACGGAGAAATTTCAGAGTTTAGGGAAAGCGCAGCTCGGCTACGTGGTTATTCTTCTAACCGTGCACTCAAAAAAATGAGACTGACCTGAAGTAAATTTTAAACAAGACAAATTATTAAATATTACACAAAACTATGTTATTGTTGCATTTACGTTTATAATGGCGTTATACCAACTTGAAATGTTAACAAGTGGATATAACTTGTTATTTCTTGTGTTAACAACACGTTGGATTAGTAGAAGTAACAATATTAAAAGCCAAGTTAACTTTATTTGTTATATTTGAGTAATAATTACTGAAATCATATTGTCGTCTCTTTTACAGTTTTTGTAAAGTAGGAAGGACTGAAATTTTAATATTTTGCGCAACGTAAAATTACTTCTTACGGGAACAAAACCAGTTTAAGTTATAACAAATAGTGGACAAACTGCATAAAACTTACTCAAAGTTATTAACCTTCCGTCGTGCCACTGTACTATTTTTCATAGTCGCTTCGCCGTAAAAATAATATTACTAATTCATCCTGAGTTAAACAAATCCCATATTACATGTATTCCTAGTTTAAAGGGCCTGTGATATGCTAAACAACTTTGTGCCTAAGCTTTGCTTCATAATGACGGATTACTTGTTCAGCAAGACATACTATTGTTCGTTTGGATGTAAAATCAATAAAAGGTGGACTTTTTCAACTGTGAAGATTTTATTGCAATAAATCACAGACAGAGGGCGCTGTTTTGAGTGCATCACATAAGGAAGACAGAAGGGAAAAGTTAAGAAAAAACATAAGACTTCAAGCTGGACTTGTGGCAAATTGCTGCAGTTTCTACCCCCAGTTTTGTCATGGCTTACAGCAGGCAACATGTAAAACAAACTCAAACAGCCATGGATTACAAAAGTTTCAGGAGAATTGAGAAAAAAGTGGAATCTTTCGTGCACAGTTTAATGTGATTTTCCTGTGTTTGCCTCTTGTGACATCGTGACCTTGGTCATAAATATGCATATTCGCATTAGCATAAAAACTAAAAACCTTTGTTTTAACCCCCAAAGCAAGCTCCAAATAGGATTTTTATGACTTTAACTGAGTATAGTGGTTTTAAAGCATAGATTTCATTGATAAAAATCCTAAATAAGGGCCCCTTTAAAGCAAGCCAAACAACATGTGGGTGCCGCTTTAACCCTGGTTGAACCGGTGACCCAGCTTTTTGGAAAGCAAAGTGCTGCCCCAAGATTCTCCCACTACTTTGTGTACAAAAAGGAGACTTTGATGTCTGTGTTTTACCGCCAGACCTACCCACGCAATAAATGATACTATGTTGCCTTGCCCCATTCAACAACACCATCTGGTTGCACACAAGTAAATAGGGCCCCTTCAGGAACCAATGCTAAATGCCCAATTTTCAAAAATCATTTAAAAATACTCACAACTCTCTCAGCGTCTGGAGACAACAACAAAAATACTCATTGAAATCTCATCTTTTTAATTCTGTTCAATGTTATGGGGGTAATCCGTCATTTTTACTCCCTAATTTCCACATGAAACAAAACTACCCCTGCAAGAGTGAAAATTGCCAAACAGACCATGTGCCATTTTGGAAAAAAAGTCACATTCGCTACTGGGGAAAATAGGGCAACTTTCACGAGCTACATTCTCCAAAATGTTTGTAGTTGGAAGACAAAATACCCCACATCACGATGGTGGCCAGTTTCCCCACAAGACCACACTTGTTCAGCTCTCAATTCTCTCTAATATAGAAGAATTTGAGGGCATACAAAATATTCATGAGCTCGCGCACGGATCTCTGCCTATTTACTTGGGTGCACCCTCTGGGAAGCTTGAATCCTAGTTGAACCCGTGACCCAGCTTTTTGCATGGGAAAGAGACCCGTGCATAATTACGCATGCGCGTAGGGGACGTACAAAGTGTTGTTTCTGCGACGTGCTAACCATGGCTGTTACGTTGCTTAGTTTTGGTTACCCCCGGGCCGAAAGCACTTACGGGCAGGCTCTCTTGGAGCATTGTTTGAGTAAGTAAGTATCGATTCCCCATAAACGACTCTTGGGTCATAGGTCATCCGGTTCACCGAATTGGCAAGAAAATCCAATTGACAAACCTACAAAGTTAAACTTACTATAATTATATGAAGTTGCAATAACTTAAAAACACTGGACATTGGAAATACATAGAATATGAGAGTGAATGCATTATTTGTTTTTTTGAGTTATTTTAAAAAATACAACTATAAGTAATAAATATTTACTAGATTGAGCAAAAAGAACTTACATTTTCACAAGTTGAAATTACTAATTCAAATTTAAAAAGACCTCTTAACTTGAAATAATTAAGTATATTCAGTACTGTTGACAACAAGTAATCTTGACAAACAAATAGACATGGCTTTAACTTAAAAATACGTTAAGTTGAAAGGACGTAACTGAATTAAGGCAACAGAGTTGCCTTTATTTTTTTAAGTTTCCTCAACGAAATATTGTTTTGAGTGTGGCTGTTGGGACACCCTGCGCTGCGCTTGTGTACATTTGTACGGCCGTTGACTCACCCCAGATTGTGACGGGAATTAGGTCAAAGTGTGTCCCAAATGCCGGCAAATTTGGAAATCAAGGAATTTTCCAACCAACTTCAAATTTTGCATGCTCCAAACTGTATATATTCCGCACTTGTCATGCAAAATTGACAGATTTTCGCTGGGAAATGACGGAGAAATTTCAGAGTTTAGGGAAAGCGCAGCTCGGCTACGTGGTTATTCTTCTAACCGTGGCTGTTGGGACACCCTGCGCTGCGCTTGTGTACATTTGTACGGCCGTTGACTCACCCCAGATTGTGACGGGAATTAGGTCAAAGTGTGTCCCAAATGCCGGCAAATTTGGAAATCAAGGAATTTTCCAACCAACTTCAAATTTTGCATGCTCCAAACTGTATATATTCCGCACTTGTCATGCAAAATTGACAGATTTTCGCTGGGAAATGACGGAGAAATTTCAGAGTTTAGGGAAAGCGCAGCTCGGCTACGTGGTTATTTTTCTAACCGTGGCTGTTGGGACACCCTGCGCTGCGCTTGTGTACATTTGTACGGCCGTTGACTCACCCCAGATTGTGACGGGAATTAGGTCAAAGTGTGTCCCAAATGCCGGCAAATTTGGAAATCAAGGAATTTTCCAACCAACTTCAAATTTTGCATGCTCCAAACTGTATATATTCCGCACTTGTCATGCAAAATTGACAGATTTTCGCTGGGAAATGACGGAGAAATTTCAGAGTTTAGGGAAAGCGCAGCTCGGCTACGTGGTTATTCTTCTAACCGTGGCTGTTGGGACACCCTGCGCTGCGCTTGTGTACATTTGTACGGCCGTTGACTCACCCCAGATTGTGACGGGAATTAGGTCAAAGTGTGTCCCAAATGCCGGCAAATTTGGAAATCAAGGAATTTTCCAACCAACTTCAAATTTTGCATGCTCCAAACTGTATATATTCCGCACTTGTCATGCAAAATTGACAGATTTTCGCTGGGAAATGACGGAGAAATTTCAGAGTTTAGGGAAAGCGCAGCTCGGCTACGTGGTTATTCTTCTAACCGTGCACTCAAAAAAATGAGACTGACCTGAAGTAAATTTTAAACAAGACAAATTATTAAATATTACACAAAACTATGTTATTGTTGCATTTACGTTTATAATGGCGTTATACCAACTTGAAATGTTAACAAGTGGATATAACTTGTTATTTCTTGTGTTAACAACACGTTGGATTAGTAGAAGTAACAATATTAAAAGCCAAGTTAACTTTATTTGTTATATTTGAGTAATAATTACTGAAATCATATTGTCGTCTCTTTTACAGTTTTTGTAAAGTAGGAAGGACTGAAATTTTAATATTTTGCGCAACGTAAAATTACTTCTTACGGGAACAAAACCAGTTTAAGTTATAACAAATAGTGGACAAACTGCATAAAACTTACTCAAAGTTATTAACCTTCCGTCGTGCCACTGTACTATTTTTCATAGTCGCTTCGCCGTAAAAATAATATTACTAATTCATCCTGAGTTAAACAAATCCCATATTACATGTATTCCTAGTTTAAAGGGCCTGTGATATGCTAAACAACTTTGTGCCTAAGCTTTGCTTCATAATGACGGATTACTTGTTCAGCAAGACATACTATTGTTCGTTTGGATGTAAAATCAATAAAAGGTGGACTTTTTCAACTGTGAAGATTTTATTGCAATAAATCACAGACAGAGGGCGCTGTTTTGAGTGCATCACATAAGGAAGACAGAAGGGAAAAGTTAAGAAAAAACATAAGACTTCAAGCTGGACTTGTGGCAAATTGCTGCAGTTTCTACCCCCAGTTTTGTCATGGCTTACAGCAGGCAACATGTAAAACAAACTCAAACAGCCATGGATTACAAAAGTTTCAGGAGAATTGAGAAAAAAGTGGAATCTTTCGTGCACAGTTTAATGTGATTTTCCTGTGTTTGCCTCTTGTGACATCGTGACCTTGGTCATAAATATGCATATTCGCATTAGCATAAAAACTAAAAACCTTTGTTTTAACCCCCAAAGCAAGCTCCAAATAGGATTTTTATGACTTTAACTGAGTATAGTGGTTTTAAAGCATAGATTTCATTGATAAAAATCCTAAATAAGGGCCCCTTTAAAGCAAGCCAAACAACATGTGGGTGCCGCTTTAACCCTGGTTGAACCGGTGACCCAGCTTTTTGGAAAGCAAAGTGCTGCCCCAAGATTCTCCCACTACTTTGTGTACAAAAAGGAGACTTTGATGTCTGTGTTTTACCGCCAGACCTACCCACGCAATAAATGATACTATGTTGCCTTGCCCCATTCAACAACACCATCTGGTTGCACACAAGTAAATAGGGCCCCTTCAGGAACCAATGCTAAATGCCCAATTTTCAAAAATCATTTAAAAATACTCACAACTCTCTCAGCGTCTGGAGACAACAACAAAAATACTCATTGAAATCTCATCTTTTTAATTCTGTTCAATGTTATGGGGGTAATCCGTCATTTTTACTCCCTAATTTCCACATGAAACAAAACTACCCCTGCAAGAGTGAAAATTGCCAAACAGACCATGTGCCATTTTGGAAAAAAAGTCACATTCGCTACTGGGGAAAATAGGGCAACTTTCACGAGCTACATTCTCCAAAATGTTTGTAGTTGGAAGACAAAATACCCCACATCACGATGGTGGCCAGTTTCCCCACAAGACCACACTTGTTCAGCTCTCAATTCTCTCTAATATAGAAGAATTTGAGGGCATACAAAATATTCATGAGCTCGCGCACGGATCTCTGCCTATTTACTTGGGTGCACCCTCTGGGAAGCTTGAATCCTAGTTGAACCCGTGACCCAGCTTTTTGCATGGGAAAGAGACCCGTGCATAATTACGCATGCGCGTAGGGGACGTACAAAGTGTTGTTTCTGCGACGTGCTAACCATGGCTGTTACGTTGCTTAGTTTTGGTTACCCCCGGGCCGAAAGCACTTACGGGCAGGCTCTCTTGGAGCATTGTTTGAGTAAGTAAGTATCGATTCCCCATAAACGACTCTTGGGTCATAGGTCATCCGGTTCACCGAATTGGCAAGAAAATCCAATTGACAAACCTACAAAGTTAAACTTACTATAATTATATGAAGTTGCAATAACTTAAAAACACTGGACATTGGAAATACATAGAATATGAGAGTGAATGCATTATTTGTTTTTTTGAGTTATTTTAAAAAATACAACTATAAGTAATAAATATTTACTAGATTGAGCAAAAAGAACTTACATTTTCACAAGTTGAAATTACTAATTCAAATTTAAAAAGACCTCTTAACTTGAAATAATTAAGTATATTCAGTACTGTTGACAACAAGTAATCTTGACAAACAAATAGACATGGCTTTAACTTAAAAATACGTTAAGTTGAAAGGACGTAACTGAATTAAGGCAACAGAGTTGCCTTTATTTTTTTAAGTTTCCTCAACGAAATATTGTTTTGAGTGTGGCTGTTGGGACACCCTGCGCTGCGCTTGTGTACATTTGTACGGCCGTTGACTCACCCCAGATTGTGACGGGAATTAGGTCAAAGTGTGTCCCAAATGCCGGCAAATTTGGAAATCAAGGAATTTTCCAACCAACTTCAAATTTTGCATGCTCCAAACTGTATATATTCCGCACTTGTCATGCAAAATTGACAGATTTTCGCTGGGAAATGACGGAGAAATTTCAGAGTTTAGGGAAAGCGCAGCTCGGCTACGTGGTTATTCTTCTAACCGTGGCTGTTGGGACACCCTGCGCTGCGCTTGTGTACATTTGTACGGCCGTTGACTCACCCCAGATTGTGACGGGAATTAGGTCAAAGTGTGTCCCAAATGCCGGCAAATTTGGAAATCAAGGAATTTTCCAACCAACTTCAAATTTTGCATGCTCCAAACTGTATATATTCCGCACTTGTCATGCAAAATTGACAGATTTTCGCTGGGAAATGACGGAGAAATTTCAGAGTTTAGGGAAAGCGCAGCTCGGCTACGTGGTTATTCTTCTAACCGTGGCTGTTGGGACACCCTGCGCTGCGCTTGTGTACATTTGTACGGCCGTTGACTCACCCCAGATTGTGACGGGAATTAGGTCAAAGTGTGTCCCAAATGCCGGCAAATTTGGAAATCAAGGAATTTTCCAACCAACTTCAAATTTTGCATGCTCCAAACTGTATATATTCCGCACTTGTCATGCAAAATTGACAGATTTTCGCTGGGAAATGACGGAGAAATTTCAGAGTTTAGGGAAAGCGCAGCTCGGCTACGTGGTTATTCTTCTAACCGTGGCTGTTGGGACACCCTGCGCTGCGCTTGTGTACATTTGTACGGCCGTTGACTCACCCCAGATTGTGACGGGAATTAGGTCAAAGTGTGTCCCAAATGCCGGCAAATTTGGAAATCAAGGAATTTTCCAACCAACTTCAAATTTTGCATGCTCCAAACTGTATATATTCCGCACTTGTCATGCAAAATTGACAGATTTTCGCTGGGAAATGACGGAGAAATTTCAGAGTTTAGGGAAAGCGCAGCTCGGCTACGTGGTTATTTTTCTAACCGTGGCTGTTGGGACACCCTGCGCTGCGCTTGTGTACATTTGTACGGCCGTTGACTCACCCCAGATTGTGACGGGAATTAGGTCAAAGTGTGTCCCAAATGCCGGCAAATTTGGAAATCAAGGAATTTTCCAACCAACTTCAAATTTTGCATGCTCCAAACTGTATATATTCCGCACTTGTCATGCAAAATTGACAGATTTTCGCTGGGAAATGACGGAGAAATTTCAGAGTTTAGGGAAAGCGCAGCTCGGCTACGTGGTTATTCTTCTAACCGTGGCTGTTGGGACACCCTGCGCTGCGCTTGTGTACATTTGTACGGCCGTTGACTCACCCCAGATTGTGACGGGAATTAGGTCAAAGTGTGTCCCAAATGCCGGCAAATTTGGAAATCAAGGAATTTTCCAACCAACTTCAAATTTTGCATGCTCCAAACTGTATATATTCCGCACTTGTCATGCAAAATTGACAGATTTTCGCTGGGAAATGACGGAGAAATTTCAGAGTTTAGGGAAAGCGCAGCTCGGCTACGTGGTTATTCTTCTAACCGTGCACTCAAAAAAATGAGACTGACCTGAAGTAAATTTTAAACAAGACAAATTATTAAATATTACACAAAACTATGTTATTGTTGCATTTACGTTTATAATGGCGTTATACCAACTTGAAATGTTAACAAGTGGATATAACTTGTTATTTCTTGTGTTAACAACACGTTGGATTAGTAGAAGTAACAATATTAAAAGCCAAGTTAACTTTATTTGTTATATTTGAGTAATAATTACTGAAATCATATTGTCGTCTCTTTTACAGTTTTTGTAAAGTAGGAAGGACTGAAATTTTAATATTTTGCGCAACGTAAAATTACTTCTTACGGGAACAAAACCAGTTTAAGTTATAACAAATAGTGGACAAACTGCATAAAACTTACTCAAAGTTATTAACCTTCCGTCGTGCCACTGTACTATTTTTCATAGTCGCTTCGCCGTAAAAATAATATTACTAATTCATCCTGAGTTAAACAAATCCCATATTACATGTATTCCTAGTTTAAAGGGCCTGTGATATGCTAAACAACTTTGTGCCTAAGCTTTGCTTCATAATGACGGATTACTTGTTCAGCAAGACATACTATTGTTCGTTTGGATGTAAAATCAATAAAAGGTGGACTTTTTCAACTGTGAAGATTTTATTGCAATAAATCACAGACAGAGGGCGCTGTTTTGAGTGCATCACATAAGGAAGACAGAAGGGAAAAGTTAAGAAAAAACATAAGACTTCAAGCTGGACTTGTGGCAAATTGCTGCAGTTTCTACCCCCAGTTTTGTCATGGCTTACAGCAGGCAACATGTAAAACAAACTCAAACAGCCATGGATTACAAAAGTTTCAGGAGAATTGAGAAAAAAGTGGAATCTTTCGTGCACAGTTTAATGTGATTTTCCTGTGTTTGCCTCTTGTGACATCGTGACCTTGGTCATAAATATGCATATTCGCATTAGCATAAAAACTAAAAACCTTTGTTTTAACCCCCAAAGCAAGCTCCAAATAGGATTTTTATGACTTTAACTGAGTATAGTGGTTTTAAAGCATAGATTTCATTGATAAAAATCCTAAATAAGGGCCCCTTTAAAGCAAGCCAAACAACATGTGGGTGCCGCTTTAACCCTGGTTGAACCGGTGACCCAGCTTTTTGGAAAGCAAAGTGCTGCCCCAAGATTCTCCCACTACTTTGTGTACAAAAAGGAGACTTTGATGTCTGTGTTTTACCGCCAGACCTACCCACGCAATAAATGATACTATGTTGCCTTGCCCCATTCAACAACACCATCTGGTTGCACACAAGTAAATAGGGCCCCTTCAGGAACCAATGCTAAATGCCCAATTTTCAAAAATCATTTAAAAATACTCACAACTCTCTCAGCGTCTGGAGACAACAACAAAAATACTCATTGAAATCTCATCTTTTTAATTCTGTTCAATGTTATGGGGGTAATCCGTCATTTTTACTCCCTAATTTCCACATGAAACAAAACTACCCCTGCAAGAGTGAAAATTGCCAAACAGACCATGTGCCATTTTGGAAAAAAAGTCACATTCGCTACTGGGGAAAATAGGGCAACTTTCACGAGCTACATTCTCCAAAATGTTTGTAGTTGGAAGACAAAATACCCCACATCACGATGGTGGCCAGTTTCCCCACAAGACCACACTTGTTCAGCTCTCAATTCTCTCTAATATAGAAGAATTTGAGGGCATACAAAATATTCATGAGCTCGCGCACGGATCTCTGCCTATTTACTTGGGTGCACCCTCTGGGAAGCTTGAATCCTAGTTGAACCCGTGACCCAGCTTTTTGCATGGGAAAGAGACCCGTGCATAATTACGCATGCGCGTAGGGGACGTACAAAGTGTTGTTTCTGCGACGTGCTAACCATGGCTGTTACGTTGCTTAGTTTTGGTTACCCCCGGGCCGAAAGCACTTACGGGCAGGCTCTCTTGGAGCATTGTTTGAGTAAGTAAGTATCGATTCCCCATAAACGACTCTTGGGTCATAGGTCATCCGGTTCACCGAATTGGCAAGAAAATCCAATTGACAAACCTACAAAGTTAAACTTACTATAATTATATGAAGTTGCAATAACTTAAAAACACTGGACATTGGAAATACATAGAATATGAGAGTGAATGCATTATTTGTTTTTTTGAGTTATTTTAAAAAATACAACTATAAGTAATAAATATTTACTAGATTGAGCAAAAAGAACTTACATTTTCACAAGTTGAAATTACTAATTCAAATTTAAAAAGACCTCTTAACTTGAAATAATTAAGTATATTCAGTACTGTTGACAACAAGTAATCTTGACAAACAAATAGACATGGCTTTAACTTAAAAATACGTTAAGTTGAAAGGACGTAACTGAATTAAGGCAACAGAGTTGCCTTTATTTTTTTAAGTTTCCTCAACGAAATATTGTTTTGAGTGTGGCTGTTGGGACACCCTGCGCTGCGCTTGTGTACATTTGTACGGCCGTTGACTCACCCCAGATTGTGACGGGAATTAGGTCAAAGTGTGTCCCAAATGCCGGCAAATTTGGAAATCAAGGAATTTTCCAACCAACTTCAAATTTTGCATGCTCCAAACTGTATATATTCCGCACTTGTCATGCAAAATTGACAGATTTTCGCTGGGAAATGACGGAGAAATTTCAGAGTTTAGGGAAAGCGCAGCTCGGCTACGTGGTTATTCTTCTAACCGTGGCTGTTGGGACACCCTGCGCTGCGCTTGTGTACATTTGTACGGCCGTTGACTCACCCCAGATTGTGACGGGAATTAGGTCAAAGTGTGTCCCAAATGCCGGCAAATTTGGAAATCAAGGAATTTTCCAACCAACTTCAAATTTTGCATGCTCCAAACTGTATATATTCCGCACTTGTCATGCAAAATTGACAGATTTTCGCTGGGAAATGACGGAGAAATTTCAGAGTTTAGGGAAAGCGCAGCTCGGCTACGTGGTTATTCTTCTAACCGTGGCTGTTGGGACACCCTGCGCTGCGCTTGTGTACATTTGTACGGCCGTTGACTCACCCCAGATTGTGACGGGAATTAGGTCAAAGTGTGTCCCAAATGCCGGCAAATTTGGAAATCAAGGAATTTTCCAACCAACTTCAAATTTTGCATGCTCCAAACTGTATATATTCCGCACTTGTCATGCAAAATTGACAGATTTTCGCTGGGAAATGACGGAGAAATTTCAGAGTTTAGGGAAAGCGCAGCTCGGCTACGTGGTTATTCTTCTAACCGTGGCTGTTGGGACACCCTGCGCTGCGCTTGTGTACATTTGTACGGCCGTTGACTCACCCCAGATTGTGACGGGAATTAGGTCAAAGTGTGTCCCAAATGCCGGCAAATTTGGAAATCAAGGAATTTTCCAACCAACTTCAAATTTTGCATGCTCCAAACTGTATATATTCCGCACTTGTCATGCAAAATTGACAGATTTTCGCTGGGAAATGACGGAGAAATTTCAGAGTTTAGGGAAAGCGCAGCTCGGCTACGTGGTTATTTTTCTAACCGTGGCTGTTGGGACACCCTGCGCTGCGCTTGTGTACATTTGTACGGCCGTTGACTCACCCCAGATTGTGACGGGAATTAGGTCAAAGTGTGTCCCAAATGCCGGCAAATTTGGAAATCAAGGAATTTTCCAACCAACTTCAAATTTTGCATGCTCCAAACTGTATATATTCCGCACTTGTCATGCAAAATTGACAGATTTTCGCTGGGAAATGACGGAGAAATTTCAGAGTTTAGGGAAAGCGCAGCTCGGCTACGTGGTTATTCTTCTAACCGTGGCTGTTGGGACACCCTGCGCTGCGCTTGTGTACATTTGTACGGCCGTTGACTCACCCCAGATTGTGACGGGAATTAGGTCAAAGTGTGTCCCAAATGCCGGCAAATTTGGAAATCAAGGAATTTTCCAACCAACTTCAAATTTTGCATGCTCCAAACTGTATATATTCCGCACTTGTCATGCAAAATTGACAGATTTTCGCTGGGAAATGACGGAGAAATTTCAGAGTTTAGGGAAAGCGCAGCTCGGCTACGTGGTTATTCTTCTAACCGTGCACTCAAAAAAATGAGACTGACCTGAAGTAAATTTTAAACAAGACAAATTATTAAATATTACACAAAACTATGTTATTGTTGCATTTACGTTTATAATGGCGTTATACCAACTTGAAATGTTAACAAGTGGATATAACTTGTTATTTCTTGTGTTAACAACACGTTGGATTAGTAGAAGTAACAATATTAAAAGCCAAGTTAACTTTATTTGTTATATTTGAGTAATAATTACTGAAATCATATTGTCGTCTCTTTTACAGTTTTTGTAAAGTAGGAAGGACTGAAATTTTAATATTTTGCGCAACGTAAAATTACTTCTTACGGGAACAAAACCAGTTTAAGTTATAACAAATAGTGGACAAACTGCATAAAACTTACTCAAAGTTATTAACCTTCCGTCGTGCCACTGTACTATTTTTCATAGTCGCTTCGCCGTAAAAATAATATTACTAATTCATCCTGAGTTAAACAAATCCCATATTACATGTATTCCTAGTTTAAAGGGCCTGTGATATGCTAAACAACTTTGTGCCTAAGCTTTGCTTCATAATGACGGATTACTTGTTCAGCAAGACATACTATTGTTCGTTTGGATGTAAAATCAATAAAAGGTGGACTTTTTCAACTGTGAAGATTTTATTGCAATAAATCACAGACAGAGGGCGCTGTTTTGAGTGCATCACATAAGGAAGACAGAAGGGAAAAGTTAAGAAAAAACATAAGACTTCAAGCTGGACTTGTGGCAAATTGCTGCAGTTTCTACCCCCAGTTTTGTCATGGCTTACAGCAGGCAACATGTAAAACAAACTCAAACAGCCATGGATTACAAAAGTTTCAGGAGAATTGAGAAAAAAGTGGAATCTTTCGTGCACAGTTTAATGTGATTTTCCTGTGTTTGCCTCTTGTGACATCGTGACCTTGGTCATAAATATGCATATTCGCATTAGCATAAAAACTAAAAACCTTTGTTTTAACCCCCAAAGCAAGCTCCAAATAGGATTTTTATGACTTTAACTGAGTATAGTGGTTTTAAAGCATAGATTTCATTGATAAAAATCCTAAATAAGGGCCCCTTTAAAGCAAGCCAAACAACATGTGGGTGCCGCTTTAACCCTGGTTGAACCGGTGACCCAGCTTTTTGGAAAGCAAAGTGCTGCCCCAAGATTCTCCCACTACTTTGTGTACAAAAAGGAGACTTTGATGTCTGTGTTTTACCGCCAGACCTACCCACGCAATAAATGATACTATGTTGCCTTGCCCCATTCAACAACACCATCTGGTTGCACACAAGTAAATAGGGCCCCTTCAGGAACCAATGCTAAATGCCCAATTTTCAAAAATCATTTAAAAATACTCACAACTCTCTCAGCGTCTGGAGACAACAACAAAAATACTCATTGAAATCTCATCTTTTTAATTCTGTTCAATGTTATGGGGGTAATCCGTCATTTTTACTCCCTAATTTCCACATGAAACAAAACTACCCCTGCAAGAGTGAAAATTGCCAAACAGACCATGTGCCATTTTGGAAAAAAAGTCACATTCGCTACTGGGGAAAATAGGGCAACTTTCACGAGCTACATTCTCCAAAATGTTTGTAGTTGGAAGACAAAATACCCCACATCACGATGGTGGCCAGTTTCCCCACAAGACCACACTTGTTCAGCTCTCAATTCTCTCTAATATAGAAGAATTTGAGGGCATACAAAATATTCATGAGCTCGCGCACGGATCTCTGCCTATTTACTTGGGTGCACCCTCTGGGAAGCTTGAATCCTAGTTGAACCCGTGACCCAGCTTTTTGCATGGGAAAGAGACCCGTGCATAATTACGCATGCGCGTAGGGGACGTACAAAGTGTTGTTTCTGCGACGTGCTAACCATGGCTGTTACGTTGCTTAGTTTTGGTTACCCCCGGGCCGAAAGCACTTACGGGCAGGCTCTCTTGGAGCATTGTTTGAGTAAGTAAGTATCGATTCCCCATAAACGACTCTTGGGTCATAGGTCATCCGGTTCACCGAATTGGCAAGAAAATCCAATTGACAAACCTACAAAGTTAAACTTACTATAATTATATGAAGTTGCAATAACTTAAAAACACTGGACATTGGAAATACATAGAATATGAGAGTGAATGCATTATTTGTTTTTTTGAGTTATTTTAAAAAATACAACTATAAGTAATAAATATTTACTAGATTGAGCAAAAAGAACTTACATTTTCACAAGTTGAAATTACTAATTCAAATTTAAAAAGACCTCTTAACTTGAAATAATTAAGTATATTCAGTACTGTTGACAACAAGTAATCTTGACAAACAAATAGACATGGCTTTAACTTAAAAATACGTTAAGTTGAAAGGACGTAACTGAATTAAGGCAACAGAGTTGCCTTTATTTTTTTAAGTTTCCTCAACGAAATATTGTTTTGAGTGTGGCTGTTGGGACACCCTGCGCTGCGCTTGTGTACATTTGTACGGCCGTTGACTCACCCCAGATTGTGACGGGAATTAGGTCAAAGTGTGTCCCAAATGCCGGCAAATTTGGAAATCAAGGAATTTTCCAACCAACTTCAAATTTTGCATGCTCCAAACTGTATATATTCCGCACTTGTCATGCAAAATTGACAGATTTTCGCTGGGAAATGACGGAGAAATTTCAGAGTTTAGGGAAAGCGCAGCTCGGCTACGTGGTTATTCTTCTAACCGTGGCTGTTGGGACACCCTGCGCTGCGCTTGTGTACATTTGTACGGCCGTTGACTCACCCCAGATTGTGACGGGAATTAGGTCAAAGTGTGTCCCAAATGCCGGCAAATTTGGAAATCAAGGAATTTTCCAACCAACTTCAAATTTTGCATGCTCCAAACTGTATATATTCCGCACTTGTCATGCAAAATTGACAGATTTTCGCTGGGAAATGACGGAGAAATTTCAGAGTTTAGGGAAAGCGCAGCTCGGCTACGTGGTTATTCTTCTAACCGTGGCTGTTGGGACACCCTGCGCTGCGCTTGTGTACATTTGTACGGCCGTTGACTCACCCCAGATTGTGACGGGAATTAGGTCAAAGTGTGTCCCAAATGCCGGCAAATTTGGAAATCAAGGAATTTTCCAACCAACTTCAAATTTTGCATGCTCCAAACTGTATATATTCCGCACTTGTCATGCAAAATTGACAGATTTTCGCTGGGAAATGACGGAGAAATTTCAGAGTTTAGGGAAAGCGCAGCTCGGCTACGTGGTTATTCTTCTAACCGTGGCTGTTGGGACACCCTGCGCTGCGCTTGTGTACATTTGTACGGCCGTTGACTCACCCCAGATTGTGACGGGAATTAGGTCAAAGTGTGTCCCAAATGCCGGCAAATTTGGAAATCAAGGAATTTTCCAACCAACTTCAAATTTTGCATGCTCCAAACTGTATATATTCCGCACTTGTCATGCAAAATTGACAGATTTTCGCTGGGAAATGACGGAGAAATTTCAGAGTTTAGGGAAAGCGCAGCTCGGCTACGTGGTTATTCTTCTAACCGTGGCTGTTGGGACACCCTGCGCTGCGCTTGTGTACATTTGTACGGCCGTTGACTCACCCCAGATTGTGACGGGAATTAGGTCAAAGTGTGTCCCAAATGCCGGCAAATTTGGAAATCAAGGAATTTTCCAACCAACTTCAAATTTTGCATGCTCCAAACTGTATATATTCCGCACTTGTCATGCAAAATTGACAGATTTTCGCTGGGAAATGACGGAGAAATTTCAGAGTTTAGGGAAAGCGCAGCTCGGCTACGTGGTTATTCTTCTAACCGTGGCTGTTGGGACACCCTGCGCTGCGCTTGTGTACATTTGTACGGCCGTTGACTCACCCCAGATTGTGACGGGAATTAGGTCAAAGTGTGTCCCAAATGCCGGCAAATTTGGAAATCAAGGAATTTTCCAACCAACTTCAAATTTTGCATGCTCCAAACTGTATATATTCCGCACTTGTCATGCAAAATTGACAGATTTTCGCTGGGAAATGACGGAGAAATTTCAGAGTTTAGGGAAAGCGCAGCTCGGCTACGTGGTTATTCTTCTAACCGTGGCTGTTGGGACACCCTGCGCTGCGCTTGTGTACATTTGTACGGCCGTTGACTCACCCCAGATTGTGACGGGAATTAGGTCAAAGTGTGTCCCAAATGCCGGCAAATTTGGAAATCAAGGAATTTTCCAACCAACTTCAAATTTTGCATGCTCCAAACTGTATATATTCCGCACTTGTCATGCAAAATTGACAGATTTTCGCTGGGAAATGACGGAGAAATTTCAGAGTTTAGGGAAAGCGCAGCTCGGCTACGTGGTTATTCTTCTAACCGTGGCTGTTGGGACACCCTGCGCTGCGCTTGTGTACATTTGTACGGCCGTTGACTCACCCCAGATTGTGACGGGAATTAGGTCAAAGTGTGTCCCAAATGCCGGCAAATTTGGAAATCAAGGAATTTTCCAACCAACTTCAAATTTTGCATGCTCCAAACTGTATATATTCCGCACTTGTCATGCAAAATTGACAGATTTTCGCTGGGAAATGACGGAGAAATTTCAGAGTTTAGGGAAAGCGCAGCTCGGCTACGTGGTTATTTTTCTAACCGTGGCTGTTGGGACACCCTGCGCTGCGCTTGTGTACATTTGTACGGCCGTTGACTCACCCCAGATTGTGACGGGAATTAGGTCAAAGTGTGTCCCAAATGCCGGCAAATTTGGAAATCAAGGAATTTTCCAACCAACTTCAAATTTTGCATGCTCCAAACTGTATATATTCCGCACTTGTCATGCAAAATTGACAGATTTTCGCTGGGAAATGACGGAGAAATTTCAGAGTTTAGGGAAAGCGCAGCTCGGCTACGTGGTTATTCTTCTAACCGTGGCTGTTGGGACACCCTGCGCTGCGCTTGTGTACATTTGTACGGCCGTTGACTCACCCCAGATTGTGACGGGAATTAGGTCAAAGTGTGTCCCAAATGCCGGCAAATTTGGAAATCAAGGAATTTTCCAACCAACTTCAAATTTTGCATGCTCCAAACTGTATATATTCCGCACTTGTCATGCAAAATTGACAGATTTTCGCTGGGAAATGACGGAGAAATTTCAGAGTTTAGGGAAAGCGCAGCTCGGCTACGTGGTTATTCTTCTAACCGTGCACTCAAAAAAATGAGACTGACCTGAAGTAAATTTTAAACAAGACAAATTATTAAATATTACACAAAACTATGTTATTGTTGCATTTACGTTTATAATGGCGTTATACCAACTTGAAATGTTAACAAGTGGATATAACTTGTTATTTCTTGTGTTAACAACACGTTGGATTAGTAGAAGTAACAATATTAAAAGCCAAGTTAACTTTATTTGTTATATTTGAGTAATAATTACTGAAATCATATTGTCGTCTCTTTTACAGTTTTTGTAAAGTAGGAAGGACTGAAATTTTAATATTTTGCGCAACGTAAAATTACTTCTTACGGGAACAAAACCAGTTTAAGTTATAACAAATAGTGGACAAACTGCATAAAACTTACTCAAAGTTATTAACCTTCCGTCGTGCCACTGTACTATTTTTCATAGTCGCTTCGCCGTAAAAATAATATTACTAATTCATCCTGAGTTAAACAAATCCCATATTACATGTATTCCTAGTTTAAAGGGCCTGTGATATGCTAAACAACTTTGTGCCTAAGCTTTGCTTCATAATGACGGATTACTTGTTCAGCAAGACATACTATTGTTCGTTTGGATGTAAAATCAATAAAAGGTGGACTTTTTCAACTGTGAAGATTTTATTGCAATAAATCACAGACAGAGGGCGCTGTTTTGAGTGCATCACATAAGGAAGACAGAAGGGAAAAGTTAAGAAAAAACATAAGACTTCAAGCTGGACTTGTGGCAAATTGCTGCAGTTTCTACCCCCAGTTTTGTCATGGCTTACAGCAGGCAACATGTAAAACAAACTCAAACAGCCATGGATTACAAAAGTTTCAGGAGAATTGAGAAAAAAGTGGAATCTTTCGTGCACAGTTTAATGTGATTTTCCTGTGTTTGCCTCTTGTGACATCGTGACCTTGGTCATAAATATGCATATTCGCATTAGCATAAAAACTAAAAACCTTTGTTTTAACCCCCAAAGCAAGCTCCAAATAGGATTTTTATGACTTTAACTGAGTATAGTGGTTTTAAAGCATAGATTTCATTGATAAAAATCCTAAATAAGGGCCCCTTTAAAGCAAGCCAAACAACATGTGGGTGCCGCTTTAACCCTGGTTGAACCGGTGACCCAGCTTTTTGGAAAGCAAAGTGCTGCCCCAAGATTCTCCCACTACTTTGTGTACAAAAAGGAGACTTTGATGTCTGTGTTTTACCGCCAGACCTACCCACGCAATAAATGATACTATGTTGCCTTGCCCCATTCAACAACACCATCTGGTTGCACACAAGTAAATAGGGCCCCTTCAGGAACCAATGCTAAATGCCCAATTTTCAAAAATCATTTAAAAATACTCACAACTCTCTCAGCGTCTGGAGACAACAACAAAAATACTCATTGAAATCTCATCTTTTTAATTCTGTTCAATGTTATGGGGGTAATCCGTCATTTTTACTCCCTAATTTCCACATGAAACAAAACTACCCCTGCAAGAGTGAAAATTGCCAAACAGACCATGTGCCATTTTGGAAAAAAAGTCACATTCGCTACTGGGGAAAATAGGGCAACTTTCACGAGCTACATTCTCCAAAATGTTTGTAGTTGGAAGACAAAATACCCCACATCACGATGGTGGCCAGTTTCCCCACAAGACCACACTTGTTCAGCTCTCAATTCTCTCTAATATAGAAGAATTTGAGGGCATACAAAATATTCATGAGCTCGCGCACGGATCTCTGCCTATTTACTTGGGTGCACCCTCTGGGAAGCTTGAATCCTAGTTGAACCCGTGACCCAGCTTTTTGCATGGGAAAGAGACCCGTGCATAATTACGCATGCGCGTAGGGGACGTACAAAGTGTTGTTTCTGCGACGTGCTAACCATGGCTGTTACGTTGCTTAGTTTTGGTTACCCCCGGGCCGAAAGCACTTACGGGCAGGCTCTCTTGGAGCATTGTTTGAGTAAGTAAGTATCGATTCCCCATAAACGACTCTTGGGTCATAGGTCATCCGGTTCACCGAATTGGCAAGAAAATCCAATTGACAAACCTACAAAGTTAAACTTACTATAATTATATGAAGTTGCAATAACTTAAAAACACTGGACATTGGAAATACATAGAATATGAGAGTGAATGCATTATTTGTTTTTTTGAGTTATTTTAAAAAATACAACTATAAGTAATAAATATTTACTAGATTGAGCAAAAAGAACTTACATTTTCACAAGTTGAAATTACTAATTCAAATTTAAAAAGACCTCTTAACTTGAAATAATTAAGTATATTCAGTACTGTTGACAACAAGTAATCTTGACAAACAAATAGACATGGCTTTAACTTAAAAATACGTTAAGTTGAAAGGACGTAACTGAATTAAGGCAACAGAGTTGCCTTTATTTTTTTAAGTTTCCTCAACGAAATATTGTTTTGAGTGTGGCTGTTGGGACACCCTGCGCTGCGCTTGTGTACATTTGTACGGCCGTTGACTCACCCCAGATTGTGACGGGAATTAGGTCAAAGTGTGTCCCAAATGCCGGCAAATTTGGAAATCAAGGAATTTTCCAACCAACTTCAAATTTTGCATGCTCCAAACTGTATATATTCCGCACTTGTCATGCAAAATTGACAGATTTTCGCTGGGAAATGACGGAGAAATTTCAGAGTTTAGGGAAAGCGCAGCTCGGCTACGTGGTTATTCTTCTAACCGTGGCTGTTGGGACACCCTGCGCTGCGCTTGTGTACATTTGTACGGCCGTTGACTCACCCCAGATTGTGACGGGAATTAGGTCAAAGTGTGTCCCAAATGCCGGCAAATTTGGAAATCAAGGAATTTTCCAACCAACTTCAAATTTTGCATGCTCCAAACTGTATATATTCCGCACTTGTCATGCAAAATTGACAGATTTTCGCTGGGAAATGACGGAGAAATTTCAGAGTTTAGGGAAAGCGCAGCTCGGCTACGTGGTTATTCTTCTAACCGTGGCTGTTGGGACACCCTGCGCTGCGCTTGTGTACATTTGTACGGCCGTTGACTCACCCCAGATTGTGACGGGAATTAGGTCAAAGTGTGTCCCAAATGCCGGCAAATTTGGAAATCAAGGAATTTTCCAACCAACTTCAAATTTTGCATGCTCCAAACTGTATATATTCCGCACTTGTCATGCAAAATTGACAGATTTTCGCTGGGAAATGACGGAGAAATTTCAGAGTTTAGGGAAAGCGCAGCTCGGCTACGTGGTTATTCTTCTAACCGTGGCTGTTGGGACACCCTGCGCTGCGCTTGTGTACATTTGTACGGCCGTTGACTCACCCCAGATTGTGACGGGAATTAGGTCAAAGTGTGTCCCAAATGCCGGCAAATTTGGAAATCAAGGAATTTTCCAACCAACTTCAAATTTTGCATGCTCCAAACTGTATATATTCCGCACTTGTCATGCAAAATTGACAGATTTTCGCTGGGAAATGACGGAGAAATTTCAGAGTTTAGGGAAAGCGCAGCTCGGCTACGTGGTTATTTTTCTAACCGTGGCTGTTGGGACACCCTGCGCTGCGCTTGTGTACATTTGTACGGCCGTTGACTCACCCCAGATTGTGACGGGAATTAGGTCAAAGTGTGTCCCAAATGCCGGCAAATTTGGAAATCAAGGAATTTTCCAACCAACTTCAAATTTTGCATGCTCCAAACTGTATATATTCCGCACTTGTCATGCAAAATTGACAGATTTTCGCTGGGAAATGACGGAGAAATTTCAGAGTTTAGGGAAAGCGCAGCTCGGCTACGTGGTTATTCTTCTAACCGTGGCTGTTGGGACACCCTGCGCTGCGCTTGTGTACATTTGTACGGCCGTTGACTCACCCCAGATTGTGACGGGAATTAGGTCAAAGTGTGTCCCAAATGCCGGCAAATTTGGAAATCAAGGAATTTTCCAACCAACTTCAAATTTTGCATGCTCCAAACTGTATATATTCCGCACTTGTCATGCAAAATTGACAGATTTTCGCTGGGAAATGACGGAGAAATTTCAGAGTTTAGGGAAAGCGCAGCTCGGCTACGTGGTTATTCTTCTAACCGTGCACTCAAAAAAATGAGACTGACCTGAAGTAAATTTTAAACAAGACAAATTATTAAATATTACACAAAACTATGTTATTGTTGCATTTACGTTTATAATGGCGTTATACCAACTTGAAATGTTAACAAGTGGATATAACTTGTTATTTCTTGTGTTAACAACACGTTGGATTAGTAGAAGTAACAATATTAAAAGCCAAGTTAACTTTATTTGTTATATTTGAGTAATAATTACTGAAATCATATTGTCGTCTCTTTTACAGTTTTTGTAAAGTAGGAAGGACTGAAATTTTAATATTTTGCGCAACGTAAAATTACTTCTTACGGGAACAAAACCAGTTTAAGTTATAACAAATAGTGGACAAACTGCATAAAACTTACTCAAAGTTATTAACCTTCCGTCGTGCCACTGTACTATTTTTCATAGTCGCTTCGCCGTAAAAATAATATTACTAATTCATCCTGAGTTAAACAAATCCCATATTACATGTATTCCTAGTTTAAAGGGCCTGTGATATGCTAAACAACTTTGTGCCTAAGCTTTGCTTCATAATGACGGATTACTTGTTCAGCAAGACATACTATTGTTCGTTTGGATGTAAAATCAATAAAAGGTGGACTTTTTCAACTGTGAAGATTTTATTGCAATAAATCACAGACAGAGGGCGCTGTTTTGAGTGCATCACATAAGGAAGACAGAAGGGAAAAGTTAAGAAAAAACATAAGACTTCAAGCTGGACTTGTGGCAAATTGCTGCAGTTTCTACCCCCAGTTTTGTCATGGCTTACAGCAGGCAACATGTAAAACAAACTCAAACAGCCATGGATTACAAAAGTTTCAGGAGAATTGAGAAAAAAGTGGAATCTTTCGTGCACAGTTTAATGTGATTTTCCTGTGTTTGCCTCTTGTGACATCGTGACCTTGGTCATAAATATGCATATTCGCATTAGCATAAAAACTAAAAACCTTTGTTTTAACCCCCAAAGCAAGCTCCAAATAGGATTTTTATGACTTTAACTGAGTATAGTGGTTTTAAAGCATAGATTTCATTGATAAAAATCCTAAATAAGGGCCCCTTTAAAGCAAGCCAAACAACATGTGGGTGCCGCTTTAACCCTGGTTGAACCGGTGACCCAGCTTTTTGGAAAGCAAAGTGCTGCCCCAAGATTCTCCCACTACTTTGTGTACAAAAAGGAGACTTTGATGTCTGTGTTTTACCGCCAGACCTACCCACGCAATAAATGATACTATGTTGCCTTGCCCCATTCAACAACACCATCTGGTTGCACACAAGTAAATAGGGCCCCTTCAGGAACCAATGCTAAATGCCCAATTTTCAAAAATCATTTAAAAATACTCACAACTCTCTCAGCGTCTGGAGACAACAACAAAAATACTCATTGAAATCTCATCTTTTTAATTCTGTTCAATGTTATGGGGGTAATCCGTCATTTTTACTCCCTAATTTCCACATGAAACAAAACTACCCCTGCAAGAGTGAAAATTGCCAAACAGACCATGTGCCATTTTGGAAAAAAAGTCACATTCGCTACTGGGGAAAATAGGGCAACTTTCACGAGCTACATTCTCCAAAATGTTTGTAGTTGGAAGACAAAATACCCCACATCACGATGGTGGCCAGTTTCCCCACAAGACCACACTTGTTCAGCTCTCAATTCTCTCTAATATAGAAGAATTTGAGGGCATACAAAATATTCATGAGCTCGCGCACGGATCTCTGCCTATTTACTTGGGTGCACCCTCTGGGAAGCTTGAATCCTAGTTGAACCCGTGACCCAGCTTTTTGCATGGGAAAGAGACCCGTGCATAATTACGCATGCGCGTAGGGGACGTACAAAGTGTTGTTTCTGCGACGTGCTAACCATGGCTGTTACGTTGCTTAGTTTTGGTTACCCCCGGGCCGAAAGCACTTACGGGCAGGCTCTCTTGGAGCATTGTTTGAGTAAGTAAGTATCGATTCCCCATAAACGACTCTTGGGTCATAGGTCATCCGGTTCACCGAATTGGCAAGAAAATCCAATTGACAAACCTACAAAGTTAAACTTACTATAATTATATGAAGTTGCAATAACTTAAAAACACTGGACATTGGAAATACATAGAATATGAGAGTGAATGCATTATTTGTTTTTTTGAGTTATTTTAAAAAATACAACTATAAGTAATAAATATTTACTAGATTGAGCAAAAAGAACTTACATTTTCACAAGTTGAAATTACTAATTCAAATTTAAAAAGACCTCTTAACTTGAAATAATTAAGTATATTCAGTACTGTTGACAACAAGTAATCTTGACAAACAAATAGACATGGCTTTAACTTAAAAATACGTTAAGTTGAAAGGACGTAACTGAATTAAGGCAACAGAGTTGCCTTTATTTTTTTAAGTTTCCTCAACGAAATATTGTTTTGAGTGTGGCTGTTGGGACACCCTGCGCTGCGCTTGTGTACATTTGTACGGCCGTTGACTCACCCCAGATTGTGACGGGAATTAGGTCAAAGTGTGTCCCAAATGCCGGCAAATTTGGAAATCAAGGAATTTTCCAACCAACTTCAAATTTTGCATGCTCCAAACTGTATATATTCCGCACTTGTCATGCAAAATTGACAGATTTTCGCTGGGAAATGACGGAGAAATTTCAGAGTTTAGGGAAAGCGCAGCTCGGCTACGTGGTTATTCTTCTAACCGTGGCTGTTGGGACACCCTGCGCTGCGCTTGTGTACATTTGTACGGCCGTTGACTCACCCCAGATTGTGACGGGAATTAGGTCAAAGTGTGTCCCAAATGCCGGCAAATTTGGAAATCAAGGAATTTTCCAACCAACTTCAAATTTTGCATGCTCCAAACTGTATATATTCCGCACTTGTCATGCAAAATTGACAGATTTTCGCTGGGAAATGACGGAGAAATTTCAGAGTTTAGGGAAAGCGCAGCTCGGCTACGTGGTTATTCTTCTAACCGTGGCTGTTGGGACACCCTGCGCTGCGCTTGTGTACATTTGTACGGCCGTTGACTCACCCCAGATTGTGACGGGAATTAGGTCAAAGTGTGTCCCAAATGCCGGCAAATTTGGAAATCAAGGAATTTTCCAACCAACTTCAAATTTTGCATGCTCCAAACTGTATATATTCCGCACTTGTCATGCAAAATTGACAGATTTTCGCTGGGAAATGACGGAGAAATTTCAGAGTTTAGGGAAAGCGCAGCTCGGCTACGTGGTTATTCTTCTAACCGTGGCTGTTGGGACACCCTGCGCTGCGCTTGTGTACATTTGTACGGCCGTTGACTCACCCCAGATTGTGACGGGAATTAGGTCAAAGTGTGTCCCAAATGCCGGCAAATTTGGAAATCAAGGAATTTTCCAACCAACTTCAAATTTTGCATGCTCCAAACTGTATATATTCCGCACTTGTCATGCAAAATTGACAGATTTTCGCTGGGAAATGACGGAGAAATTTCAGAGTTTAGGGAAAGCGCAGCTCGGCTACGTGGTTATTCTTCTAACCGTGGCTGTTGGGACACCCTGCGCTGCGCTTGTGTACATTTGTACGGCCGTTGACTCACCCCAGATTGTGACGGGAATTAGGTCAAAGTGTGTCCCAAATGCCGGCAAATTTGGAAATCAAGGAATTTTCCAACCAACTTCAAATTTTGCATGCTCCAAACTGTATATATTCCGCACTTGTCATGCAAAATTGACAGATTTTCGCTGGGAAATGACGGAGAAATTTCAGAGTTTAGGGAAAGCGCAGCTCGGCTACGTGGTTATTTTTCTAACCGTGGCTGTTGGGACACCCTGCGCTGCGCTTGTGTACATTTGTACGGCCGTTGACTCACCCCAGATTGTGACGGGAATTAGGTCAAAGTGTGTCCCAAATGCCGGCAAATTTGGAAATCAAGGAATTTTCCAACCAACTTCAAATTTTGCATGCTCCAAACTGTATATATTCCGCACTTGTCATGCAAAATTGACAGATTTTCGCTGGGAAATGACGGAGAAATTTCAGAGTTTAGGGAAAGCGCAGCTCGGCTACGTGGTTATTCTTCTAACCGTGGCTGTTGGGACACCCTGCGCTGCGCTTGTGTACATTTGTACGGCCGTTGACTCACCCCAGATTGTGACGGGAATTAGGTCAAAGTGTGTCCCAAATGCCGGCAAATTTGGAAATCAAGGAATTTTCCAACCAACTTCAAATTTTGCATGCTCCAAACTGTATATATTCCGCACTTGTCATGCAAAATTGACAGATTTTCGCTGGGAAATGACGGAGAAATTTCAGAGTTTAGGGAAAGCGCAGCTCGGCTACGTGGTTATTCTTCTAACCGTGCACTCAAAAAAATGAGACTGACCTGAAGTAAATTTTAAACAAGACAAATTATTAAATATTACACAAAACTATGTTATTGTTGCATTTACGTTTATAATGGCGTTATACCAACTTGAAATGTTAACAAGTGGATATAACTTGTTATTTCTTGTGTTAACAACACGTTGGATTAGTAGAAGTAACAATATTAAAAGCCAAGTTAACTTTATTTGTTATATTTGAGTAATAATTACTGAAATCATATTGTCGTCTCTTTTACAGTTTTTGTAAAGTAGGAAGGACTGAAATTTTAATATTTTGCGCAACGTAAAATTACTTCTTACGGGAACAAAACCAGTTTAAGTTATAACAAATAGTGGACAAACTGCATAAAACTTACTCAAAGTTATTAACCTTCCGTCGTGCCACTGTACTATTTTTCATAGTCGCTTCGCCGTAAAAATAATATTACTAATTCATCCTGAGTTAAACAAATCCCATATTACATGTATTCCTAGTTTAAAGGGCCTGTGATATGCTAAACAACTTTGTGCCTAAGCTTTGCTTCATAATGACGGATTACTTGTTCAGCAAGACATACTATTGTTCGTTTGGATGTAAAATCAATAAAAGGTGGACTTTTTCAACTGTGAAGATTTTATTGCAATAAATCACAGACAGAGGGCGCTGTTTTGAGTGCATCACATAAGGAAGACAGAAGGGAAAAGTTAAGAAAAAACATAAGACTTCAAGCTGGACTTGTGGCAAATTGCTGCAGTTTCTACCCCCAGTTTTGTCATGGCTTACAGCAGGCAACATGTAAAACAAACTCAAACAGCCATGGATTACAAAAGTTTCAGGAGAATTGAGAAAAAAGTGGAATCTTTCGTGCACAGTTTAATGTGATTTTCCTGTGTTTGCCTCTTGTGACATCGTGACCTTGGTCATAAATATGCATATTCGCATTAGCATAAAAACTAAAAACCTTTGTTTTAACCCCCAAAGCAAGCTCCAAATAGGATTTTTATGACTTTAACTGAGTATAGTGGTTTTAAAGCATAGATTTCATTGATAAAAATCCTAAATAAGGGCCCCTTTAAAGCAAGCCAAACAACATGTGGGTGCCGCTTTAACCCTGGTTGAACCGGTGACCCAGCTTTTTGGAAAGCAAAGTGCTGCCCCAAGATTCTCCCACTACTTTGTGTACAAAAAGGAGACTTTGATGTCTGTGTTTTACCGCCAGACCTACCCACGCAATAAATGATACTATGTTGCCTTGCCCCATTCAACAACACCATCTGGTTGCACACAAGTAAATAGGGCCCCTTCAGGAACCAATGCTAAATGCCCAATTTTCAAAAATCATTTAAAAATACTCACAACTCTCTCAGCGTCTGGAGACAACAACAAAAATACTCATTGAAATCTCATCTTTTTAATTCTGTTCAATGTTATGGGGGTAATCCGTCATTTTTACTCCCTAATTTCCACATGAAACAAAACTACCCCTGCAAGAGTGAAAATTGCCAAACAGACCATGTGCCATTTTGGAAAAAAAGTCACATTCGCTACTGGGGAAAATAGGGCAACTTTCACGAGCTACATTCTCCAAAATGTTTGTAGTTGGAAGACAAAATACCCCACATCACGATGGTGGCCAGTTTCCCCACAAGACCACACTTGTTCAGCTCTCAATTCTCTCTAATATAGAAGAATTTGAGGGCATACAAAATATTCATGAGCTCGCGCACGGATCTCTGCCTATTTACTTGGGTGCACCCTCTGGGAAGCTTGAATCCTAGTTGAACCCGTGACCCAGCTTTTTGCATGGGAAAGAGACCCGTGCATAATTACGCATGCGCGTAGGGGACGTACAAAGTGTTGTTTCTGCGACGTGCTAACCATGGCTGTTACGTTGCTTAGTTTTGGTTACCCCCGGGCCGAAAGCACTTACGGGCAGGCTCTCTTGGAGCATTGTTTGAGTAAGTAAGTATCGATTCCCCATAAACGACTCTTGGGTCATAGGTCATCCGGTTCACCGAATTGGCAAGAAAATCCAATTGACAAACCTACAAAGTTAAACTTACTATAATTATATGAAGTTGCAATAACTTAAAAACACTGGACATTGGAAATACATAGAATATGAGAGTGAATGCATTATTTGTTTTTTTGAGTTATTTTAAAAAATACAACTATAAGTAATAAATATTTACTAGATTGAGCAAAAAGAACTTACATTTTCACAAGTTGAAATTACTAATTCAAATTTAAAAAGACCTCTTAACTTGAAATAATTAAGTATATTCAGTACTGTTGACAACAAGTAATCTTGACAAACAAATAGACATGGCTTTAACTTAAAAATACGTTAAGTTGAAAGGACGTAACTGAATTAAGGCAACAGAGTTGCCTTTATTTTTTTAAGTTTCCTCAACGAAATATTGTTTTGAGTGTGGCTGTTGGGACACCCTGCGCTGCGCTTGTGTACATTTGTACGGCCGTTGACTCACCCCAGATTGTGACGGGAATTAGGTCAAAGTGTGTCCCAAATGCCGGCAAATTTGGAAATCAAGGAATTTTCCAACCAACTTCAAATTTTGCATGCTCCAAACTGTATATATTCCGCACTTGTCATGCAAAATTGACAGATTTTCGCTGGGAAATGACGGAGAAATTTCAGAGTTTAGGGAAAGCGCAGCTCGGCTACGTGGTTATTCTTCTAACCGTGGCTGTTGGGACACCCTGCGCTGCGCTTGTGTACATTTGTACGGCCGTTGACTCACCCCAGATTGTGACGGGAATTAGGTCAAAGTGTGTCCCAAATGCCGGCAAATTTGGAAATCAAGGAATTTTCCAACCAACTTCAAATTTTGCATGCTCCAAACTGTATATATTCCGCACTTGTCATGCAAAATTGACAGATTTTCGCTGGGAAATGACGGAGAAATTTCAGAGTTTAGGGAAAGCGCAGCTCGGCTACGTGGTTATTCTTCTAACCGTGGCTGTTGGGACACCCTGCGCTGCGCTTGTGTACATTTGTACGGCCGTTGACTCACCCCAGATTGTGACGGGAATTAGGTCAAAGTGTGTCCCAAATGCCGGCAAATTTGGAAATCAAGGAATTTTCCAACCAACTTCAAATTTTGCATGCTCCAAACTGTATATATTCCGCACTTGTCATGCAAAATTGACAGATTTTCGCTGGGAAATGACGGAGAAATTTCAGAGTTTAGGGAAAGCGCAGCTCGGCTACGTGGTTATTCTTCTAACCGTGGCTGTTGGGACACCCTGCGCTGCGCTTGTGTACATTTGTACGGCCGTTGACTCACCCCAGATTGTGACGGGAATTAGGTCAAAGTGTGTCCCAAATGCCGGCAAATTTGGAAATCAAGGAATTTTCCAACCAACTTCAAATTTTGCATGCTCCAAACTGTATATATTCCGCACTTGTCATGCAAAATTGACAGATTTTCGCTGGGAAATGACGGAGAAATTTCAGAGTTTAGGGAAAGCGCAGCTCGGCTACGTGGTTATTTTTCTAACCGTGGCTGTTGGGACACCCTGCGCTGCGCTTGTGTACATTTGTACGGCCGTTGACTCACCCCAGATTGTGACGGGAATTAGGTCAAAGTGTGTCCCAAATGCCGGCAAATTTGGAAATCAAGGAATTTTCCAACCAACTTCAAATTTTGCATGCTCCAAACTGTATATATTCCGCACTTGTCATGCAAAATTGACAGATTTTCGCTGGGAAATGACGGAGAAATTTCAGAGTTTAGGGAAAGCGCAGCTCGGCTACGTGGTTATTCTTCTAACCGTGGCTGTTGGGACACCCTGCGCTGCGCTTGTGTACATTTGTACGGCCGTTGACTCACCCCAGATTGTGACGGGAATTAGGTCAAAGTGTGTCCCAAATGCCGGCAAATTTGGAAATCAAGGAATTTTCCAACCAACTTCAAATTTTGCATGCTCCAAACTGTATATATTCCGCACTTGTCATGCAAAATTGACAGATTTTCGCTGGGAAATGACGGAGAAATTTCAGAGTTTAGGGAAAGCGCAGCTCGGCTACGTGGTTATTCTTCTAACCGTGCACTCAAAAAAATGAGACTGACCTGAAGTAAATTTTAAACAAGACAAATTATTAAATATTACACAAAACTATGTTATTGTTGCATTTACGTTTATAATGGCGTTATACCAACTTGAAATGTTAACAAGTGGATATAACTTGTTATTTCTTGTGTTAACAACACGTTGGATTAGTAGAAGTAACAATATTAAAAGCCAAGTTAACTTTATTTGTTATATTTGAGTAATAATTACTGAAATCATATTGTCGTCTCTTTTACAGTTTTTGTAAAGTAGGAAGGACTGAAATTTTAATATTTTGCGCAACGTAAAATTACTTCTTACGGGAACAAAACCAGTTTAAGTTATAACAAATAGTGGACAAACTGCATAAAACTTACTCAAAGTTATTAACCTTCCGTCGTGCCACTGTACTATTTTTCATAGTCGCTTCGCCGTAAAAATAATATTACTAATTCATCCTGAGTTAAACAAATCCCATATTACATGTATTCCTAGTTTAAAGGGCCTGTGATATGCTAAACAACTTTGTGCCTAAGCTTTGCTTCATAATGACGGATTACTTGTTCAGCAAGACATACTATTGTTCGTTTGGATGTAAAATCAATAAAAGGTGGACTTTTTCAACTGTGAAGATTTTATTGCAATAAATCACAGACAGAGGGCGCTGTTTTGAGTGCATCACATAAGGAAGACAGAAGGGAAAAGTTAAGAAAAAACATAAGACTTCAAGCTGGACTTGTGGCAAATTGCTGCAGTTTCTACCCCCAGTTTTGTCATGGCTTACAGCAGGCAACATGTAAAACAAACTCAAACAGCCATGGATTACAAAAGTTTCAGGAGAATTGAGAAAAAAGTGGAATCTTTCGTGCACAGTTTAATGTGATTTTCCTGTGTTTGCCTCTTGTGACATCGTGACCTTGGTCATAAATATGCATATTCGCATTAGCATAAAAACTAAAAACCTTTGTTTTAACCCCCAAAGCAAGCTCCAAATAGGATTTTTATGACTTTAACTGAGTATAGTGGTTTTAAAGCATAGATTTCATTGATAAAAATCCTAAATAAGGGCCCCTTTAAAGCAAGCCAAACAACATGTGGGTGCCGCTTTAACCCTGGTTGAACCGGTGACCCAGCTTTTTGGAAAGCAAAGTGCTGCCCCAAGATTCTCCCACTACTTTGTGTACAAAAAGGAGACTTTGATGTCTGTGTTTTACCGCCAGACCTACCCACGCAATAAATGATACTATGTTGCCTTGCCCCATTCAACAACACCATCTGGTTGCACACAAGTAAATAGGGCCCCTTCAGGAACCAATGCTAAATGCCCAATTTTCAAAAATCATTTAAAAATACTCACAACTCTCTCAGCGTCTGGAGACAACAACAAAAATACTCATTGAAATCTCATCTTTTTAATTCTGTTCAATGTTATGGGGGTAATCCGTCATTTTTACTCCCTAATTTCCACATGAAACAAAACTACCCCTGCAAGAGTGAAAATTGCCAAACAGACCATGTGCCATTTTGGAAAAAAAGTCACATTCGCTACTGGGGAAAATAGGGCAACTTTCACGAGCTACATTCTCCAAAATGTTTGTAGTTGGAAGACAAAATACCCCACATCACGATGGTGGCCAGTTTCCCCACAAGACCACACTTGTTCAGCTCTCAATTCTCTCTAATATAGAAGAATTTGAGGGCATACAAAATATTCATGAGCTCGCGCACGGATCTCTGCCTATTTACTTGGGTGCACCCTCTGGGAAGCTTGAATCCTAGTTGAACCCGTGACCCAGCTTTTTGCATGGGAAAGAGACCCGTGCATAATTACGCATGCGCGTAGGGGACGTACAAAGTGTTGTTTCTGCGACGTGCTAACCATGGCTGTTACGTTGCTTAGTTTTGGTTACCCCCGGGCCGAAAGCACTTACGGGCAGGCTCTCTTGGAGCATTGTTTGAGTAAGTAAGTATCGATTCCCCATAAACGACTCTTGGGTCATAGGTCATCCGGTTCACCGAATTGGCAAGAAAATCCAATTGACAAACCTACAAAGTTAAACTTACTATAATTATATGAAGTTGCAATAACTTAAAAACACTGGACATTGGAAATACATAGAATATGAGAGTGAATGCATTATTTGTTTTTTTGAGTTATTTTAAAAAATACAACTATAAGTAATAAATATTTACTAGATTGAGCAAAAAGAACTTACATTTTCACAAGTTGAAATTACTAATTCAAATTTAAAAAGACCTCTTAACTTGAAATAATTAAGTATATTCAGTACTGTTGACAACAAGTAATCTTGACAAACAAATAGACATGGCTTTAACTTAAAAATACGTTAAGTTGAAAGGACGTAACTGAATTAAGGCAACAGAGTTGCCTTTATTTTTTTAAGTTTCCTCAACGAAATATTGTTTTGAGTGTGGCTGTTGGGACACCCTGCGCTGCGCTTGTGTACATTTGTACGGCCGTTGACTCACCCCAGATTGTGACGGGAATTAGGTCAAAGTGTGTCCCAAATGCCGGCAAATTTGGAAATCAAGGAATTTTCCAACCAACTTCAAATTTTGCATGCTCCAAACTGTATATATTCCGCACTTGTCATGCAAAATTGACAGATTTTCGCTGGGAAATGACGGAGAAATTTCAGAGTTTAGGGAAAGCGCAGCTCGGCTACGTGGTTATTCTTCTAACCGTGGCTGTTGGGACACCCTGCGCTGCGCTTGTGTACATTTGTACGGCCGTTGACTCACCCCAGATTGTGACGGGAATTAGGTCAAAGTGTGTCCCAAATGCCGGCAAATTTGGAAATCAAGGAATTTTCCAACCAACTTCAAATTTTGCATGCTCCAAACTGTATATATTCCGCACTTGTCATGCAAAATTGACAGATTTTCGCTGGGAAATGACGGAGAAATTTCAGAGTTTAGGGAAAGCGCAGCTCGGCTACGTGGTTATTTTTCTAACCGTGGCTGTTGGGACACCCTGCGCTGCGCTTGTGTACATTTGTACGGCCGTTGACTCACCCCAGATTGTGACGGGAATTAGGTCAAAGTGTGTCCCAAATGCCGGCAAATTTGGAAATCAAGGAATTTTCCAACCAACTTCAAATTTTGCATGCTCCAAACTGTATATATTCCGCACTTGTCATGCAAAATTGACAGATTTTCGCTGGGAAATGACGGAGAAATTTCAGAGTTTAGGGAAAGCGCAGCTCGGCTACGTGGTTATTCTTCTAACCGTGGCTGTTGGGACACCCTGCGCTGCGCTTGTGTACATTTGTACGGCCGTTGACTCACCCCAGATTGTGACGGGAATTAGGTCAAAGTGTGTCCCAAATGCCGGCAAATTTGGAAATCAAGGAATTTTCCAACCAACTTCAAATTTTGCATGCTCCAAACTGTATATATTCCGCACTTGTCATGCAAAATTGACAGATTTTCGCTGGGAAATGACGGAGAAATTTCAGAGTTTAGGGAAAGCGCAGCTCGGCTACGTGGTTATTCTTCTAACCGTGCACTCAAAAAAATGAGACTGACCTGAAGTAAATTTTAAACAAGACAAATTATTAAATATTACACAAAACTATGTTATTGTTGCATTTACGTTTATAATGGCGTTATACCAACTTGAAATGTTAACAAGTGGATATAACTTGTTATTTCTTGTGTTAACAACACGTTGGATTAGTAGAAGTAACAATATTAAAAGCCAAGTTAACTTTATTTGTTATATTTGAGTAATAATTACTGAAATCATATTGTCGTCTCTTTTACAGTTTTTGTAAAGTAGGAAGGACTGAAATTTTAATATTTTGCGCAACGTAAAATTACTTCTTACGGGAACAAAACCAGTTTAAGTTATAACAAATAGTGGACAAACTGCATAAAACTTACTCAAAGTTATTAACCTTCCGTCGTGCCACTGTACTATTTTTCATAGTCGCTTCGCCGTAAAAATAATATTACTAATTCATCCTGAGTTAAACAAATCCCATATTACATGTATTCCTAGTTTAAAGGGCCTGTGATATGCTAAACAACTTTGTGCCTAAGCTTTGCTTCATAATGACGGATTACTTGTTCAGCAAGACATACTATTGTTCGTTTGGATGTAAAATCAATAAAAGGTGGACTTTTTCAACTGTGAAGATTTTATTGCAATAAATCACAGACAGAGGGCGCTGTTTTGAGTGCATCACATAAGGAAGACAGAAGGGAAAAGTTAAGAAAAAACATAAGACTTCAAGCTGGACTTGTGGCAAATTGCTGCAGTTTCTACCCCCAGTTTTGTCATGGCTTACAGCAGGCAACATGTAAAACAAACTCAAACAGCCATGGATTACAAAAGTTTCAGGAGAATTGAGAAAAAAGTGGAATCTTTCGTGCACAGTTTAATGTGATTTTCCTGTGTTTGCCTCTTGTGACATCGTGACCTTGGTCATAAATATGCATATTCGCATTAGCATAAAAACTAAAAACCTTTGTTTTAACCCCCAAAGCAAGCTCCAAATAGGATTTTTATGACTTTAACTGAGTATAGTGGTTTTAAAGCATAGATTTCATTGATAAAAATCCTAAATAAGGGCCCCTTTAAAGCAAGCCAAACAACATGTGGGTGCCGCTTTAACCCTGGTTGAACCGGTGACCCAGCTTTTTGGAAAGCAAAGTGCTGCCCCAAGATTCTCCCACTACTTTGTGTACAAAAAGGAGACTTTGATGTCTGTGTTTTACCGCCAGACCTACCCACGCAATAAATGATACTATGTTGCCTTGCCCCATTCAACAACACCATCTGGTTGCACACAAGTAAATAGGGCCCCTTCAGGAACCAATGCTAAATGCCCAATTTTCAAAAATCATTTAAAAATACTCACAACTCTCTCAGCGTCTGGAGACAACAACAAAAATACTCATTGAAATCTCATCTTTTTAATTCTGTTCAATGTTATGGGGGTAATCCGTCATTTTTACTCCCTAATTTCCACATGAAACAAAACTACCCCTGCAAGAGTGAAAATTGCCAAACAGACCATGTGCCATTTTGGAAAAAAAGTCACATTCGCTACTGGGGAAAATAGGGCAACTTTCACGAGCTACATTCTCCAAAATGTTTGTAGTTGGAAGACAAAATACCCCACATCACGATGGTGGCCAGTTTCCCCACAAGACCACACTTGTTCAGCTCTCAATTCTCTCTAATATAGAAGAATTTGAGGGCATACAAAATATTCATGAGCTCGCGCACGGATCTCTGCCTATTTACTTGGGTGCACCCTCTGGGAAGCTTGAATCCTAGTTGAACCCGTGACCCAGCTTTTTGCATGGGAAAGAGACCCGTGCATAATTACGCATGCGCGTAGGGGACGTACAAAGTGTTGTTTCTGCGACGTGCTAACCATGGCTGTTACGTTGCTTAGTTTTGGTTACCCCCGGGCCGAAAGCACTTACGGGCAGGCTCTCTTGGAGCATTGTTTGAGTAAGTAAGTATCGATTCCCCATAAACGACTCTTGGGTCATAGGTCATCCGGTTCACCGAATTGGCAAGAAAATCCAATTGACAAACCTACAAAGTTAAACTTACTATAATTATATGAAGTTGCAATAACTTAAAAACACTGGACATTGGAAATACATAGAATATGAGAGTGAATGCATTATTTGTTTTTTTGAGTTATTTTAAAAAATACAACTATAAGTAATAAATATTTACTAGATTGAGCAAAAAGAACTTACATTTTCACAAGTTGAAATTACTAATTCAAATTTAAAAAGACCTCTTAACTTGAAATAATTAAGTATATTCAGTACTGTTGACAACAAGTAATCTTGACAAACAAATAGACATGGCTTTAACTTAAAAATACGTTAAGTTGAAAGGACGTAACTGAATTAAGGCAACAGAGTTGCCTTTATTTTTTTAAGTTTCCTCAACGAAATATTGTTTTGAGTGTGGCTGTTGGGACACCCTGCGCTGCGCTTGTGTACATTTGTACGGCCGTTGACTCACCCCAGATTGTGACGGGAATTAGGTCAAAGTGTGTCCCAAATGCCGGCAAATTTGGAAATCAAGGAATTTTCCAACCAACTTCAAATTTTGCATGCTCCAAACTGTATATATTCCGCACTTGTCATGCAAAATTGACAGATTTTCGCTGGGAAATGACGGAGAAATTTCAGAGTTTAGGGAAAGCGCAGCTCGGCTACGTGGTTATTCTTCTAACCGTGGCTGTTGGGACACCCTGCGCTGCGCTTGTGTACATTTGTACGGCCGTTGACTCACCCCAGATTGTGACGGGAATTAGGTCAAAGTGTGTCCCAAATGCCGGCAAATTTGGAAATCAAGGAATTTTCCAACCAACTTCAAATTTTGCATGCTCCAAACTGTATATATTCCGCACTTGTCATGCAAAATTGACAGATTTTCGCTGGGAAATGACGGAGAAATTTCAGAGTTTAGGGAAAGCGCAGCTCGGCTACGTGGTTATTCTTCTAACCGTGGCTGTTGGGACACCCTGCGCTGCGCTTGTGTACATTTGTACGGCCGTTGACTCACCCCAGATTGTGACGGGAATTAGGTCAAAGTGTGTCCCAAATGCCGGCAAATTTGGAAATCAAGGAATTTTCCAACCAACTTCAAATTTTGCATGCTCCAAACTGTATATATTCCGCACTTGTCATGCAAAATTGACAGATTTTCGCTGGGAAATGACGGAGAAATTTCAGAGTTTAGGGAAAGCGCAGCTCGGCTACGTGGTTATTCTTCTAACCGTGGCTGTTGGGACACCCTGCGCTGCGCTTGTGTACATTTGTACGGCCGTTGACTCACCCCAGATTGTGACGGGAATTAGGTCAAAGTGTGTCCCAAATGCCGGCAAATTTGGAAATCAAGGAATTTTCCAACCAACTTCAAATTTTGCATGCTCCAAACTGTATATATTCCGCACTTGTCATGCAAAATTGACAGATTTTCGCTGGGAAATGACGGAGAAATTTCAGAGTTTAGGGAAAGCGCAGCTCGGCTACGTGGTTATTTTTCTAACCGTGGCTGTTGGGACACCCTGCGCTGCGCTTGTGTACATTTGTACGGCCGTTGACTCACCCCAGATTGTGACGGGAATTAGGTCAAAGTGTGTCCCAAATGCCGGCAAATTTGGAAATCAAGGAATTTTCCAACCAACTTCAAATTTTGCATGCTCCAAACTGTATATATTCCGCACTTGTCATGCAAAATTGACAGATTTTCGCTGGGAAATGACGGAGAAATTTCAGAGTTTAGGGAAAGCGCAGCTCGGCTACGTGGTTATTCTTCTAACCGTGGCTGTTGGGACACCCTGCGCTGCGCTTGTGTACATTTGTACGGCCGTTGACTCACCCCAGATTGTGACGGGAATTAGGTCAAAGTGTGTCCCAAATGCCGGCAAATTTGGAAATCAAGGAATTTTCCAACCAACTTCAAATTTTGCATGCTCCAAACTGTATATATTCCGCACTTGTCATGCAAAATTGACAGATTTTCGCTGGGAAATGACGGAGAAATTTCAGAGTTTAGGGAAAGCGCAGCTCGGCTACGTGGTTATTCTTCTAACCGTGCACTCAAAAAAATGAGACTGACCTGAAGTAAATTTTAAACAAGACAAATTATTAAATATTACACAAAACTATGTTATTGTTGCATTTACGTTTATAATGGCGTTATACCAACTTGAAATGTTAACAAGTGGATATAACTTGTTATTTCTTGTGTTAACAACACGTTGGATTAGTAGAAGTAACAATATTAAAAGCCAAGTTAACTTTATTTGTTATATTTGAGTAATAATTACTGAAATCATATTGTCGTCTCTTTTACAGTTTTTGTAAAGTAGGAAGGACTGAAATTTTAATATTTTGCGCAACGTAAAATTACTTCTTACGGGAACAAAACCAGTTTAAGTTATAACAAATAGTGGACAAACTGCATAAAACTTACTCAAAGTTATTAACCTTCCGTCGTGCCACTGTACTATTTTTCATAGTCGCTTCGCCGTAAAAATAATATTACTAATTCATCCTGAGTTAAACAAATCCCATATTACATGTATTCCTAGTTTAAAGGGCCTGTGATATGCTAAACAACTTTGTGCCTAAGCTTTGCTTCATAATGACGGATTACTTGTTCAGCAAGACATACTATTGTTCGTTTGGATGTAAAATCAATAAAAGGTGGACTTTTTCAACTGTGAAGATTTTATTGCAATAAATCACAGACAGAGGGCGCTGTTTTGAGTGCATCACATAAGGAAGACAGAAGGGAAAAGTTAAGAAAAAACATAAGACTTCAAGCTGGACTTGTGGCAAATTGCTGCAGTTTCTACCCCCAGTTTTGTCATGGCTTACAGCAGGCAACATGTAAAACAAACTCAAACAGCCATGGATTACAAAAGTTTCAGGAGAATTGAGAAAAAAGTGGAATCTTTCGTGCACAGTTTAATGTGATTTTCCTGTGTTTGCCTCTTGTGACATCGTGACCTTGGTCATAAATATGCATATTCGCATTAGCATAAAAACTAAAAACCTTTGTTTTAACCCCCAAAGCAAGCTCCAAATAGGATTTTTATGACTTTAACTGAGTATAGTGGTTTTAAAGCATAGATTTCATTGATAAAAATCCTAAATAAGGGCCCCTTTAAAGCAAGCCAAACAACATGTGGGTGCCGCTTTAACCCTGGTTGAACCGGTGACCCAGCTTTTTGGAAAGCAAAGTGCTGCCCCAAGATTCTCCCACTACTTTGTGTACAAAAAGGAGACTTTGATGTCTGTGTTTTACCGCCAGACCTACCCACGCAATAAATGATACTATGTTGCCTTGCCCCATTCAACAACACCATCTGGTTGCACACAAGTAAATAGGGCCCCTTCAGGAACCAATGCTAAATGCCCAATTTTCAAAAATCATTTAAAAATACTCACAACTCTCTCAGCGTCTGGAGACAACAACAAAAATACTCATTGAAATCTCATCTTTTTAATTCTGTTCAATGTTATGGGGGTAATCCGTCATTTTTACTCCCTAATTTCCACATGAAACAAAACTACCCCTGCAAGAGTGAAAATTGCCAAACAGACCATGTGCCATTTTGGAAAAAAAGTCACATTCGCTACTGGGGAAAATAGGGCAACTTTCACGAGCTACATTCTCCAAAATGTTTGTAGTTGGAAGACAAAATACCCCACATCACGATGGTGGCCAGTTTCCCCACAAGACCACACTTGTTCAGCTCTCAATTCTCTCTAATATAGAAGAATTTGAGGGCATACAAAATATTCATGAGCTCGCGCACGGATCTCTGCCTATTTACTTGGGTGCACCCTCTGGGAAGCTTGAATCCTAGTTGAACCCGTGACCCAGCTTTTTGCATGGGAAAGAGACCCGTGCATAATTACGCATGCGCGTAGGGGACGTACAAAGTGTTGTTTCTGCGACGTGCTAACCATGGCTGTTACGTTGCTTAGTTTTGGTTACCCCCGGGCCGAAAGCACTTACGGGCAGGCTCTCTTGGAGCATTGTTTGAGTAAGTAAGTATCGATTCCCCATAAACGACTCTTGGGTCATAGGTCATCCGGTTCACCGAATTGGCAAGAAAATCCAATTGACAAACCTACAAAGTTAAACTTACTATAATTATATGAAGTTGCAATAACTTAAAAACACTGGACATTGGAAATACATAGAATATGAGAGTGAATGCATTATTTGTTTTTTTGAGTTATTTTAAAAAATACAACTATAAGTAATAAATATTTACTAGATTGAGCAAAAAGAACTTACATTTTCACAAGTTGAAATTACTAATTCAAATTTAAAAAGACCTCTTAACTTGAAATAATTAAGTATATTCAGTACTGTTGACAACAAGTAATCTTGACAAACAAATAGACATGGCTTTAACTTAAAAATACGTTAAGTTGAAAGGACGTAACTGAATTAAGGCAACAGAGTTGCCTTTATTTTTTTAAGTTTCCTCAACGAAATATTGTTTTGAGTGTGGCTGTTGGGACACCCTGCGCTGCGCTTGTGTACATTTGTACGGCCGTTGACTCACCCCAGATTGTGACGGGAATTAGGTCAAAGTGTGTCCCAAATGCCGGCAAATTTGGAAATCAAGGAATTTTCCAACCAACTTCAAATTTTGCATGCTCCAAACTGTATATATTCCGCACTTGTCATGCAAAATTGACAGATTTTCGCTGGGAAATGACGGAGAAATTTCAGAGTTTAGGGAAAGCGCAGCTCGGCTACGTGGTTATTCTTCTAACCGTGGCTGTTGGGACACCCTGCGCTGCGCTTGTGTACATTTGTACGGCCGTTGACTCACCCCAGATTGTGACGGGAATTAGGTCAAAGTGTGTCCCAAATGCCGGCAAATTTGGAAATCAAGGAATTTTCCAACCAACTTCAAATTTTGCATGCTCCAAACTGTATATATTCCGCACTTGTCATGCAAAATTGACAGATTTTCGCTGGGAAATGACGGAGAAATTTCAGAGTTTAGGGAAAGCGCAGCTCGGCTACGTGGTTATTCTTCTAACCGTGGCTGTTGGGACACCCTGCGCTGCGCTTGTGTACATTTGTACGGCCGTTGACTCACCCCAGATTGTGACGGGAATTAGGTCAAAGTGTGTCCCAAATGCCGGCAAATTTGGAAATCAAGGAATTTTCCAACCAACTTCAAATTTTGCATGCTCCAAACTGTATATATTCCGCACTTGTCATGCAAAATTGACAGATTTTCGCTGGGAAATGACGGAGAAATTTCAGAGTTTAGGGAAAGCGCAGCTCGGCTACGTGGTTATTCTTCTAACCGTGGCTGTTGGGACACCCTGCGCTGCGCTTGTGTACATTTGTACGGCCGTTGACTCACCCCAGATTGTGACGGGAATTAGGTCAAAGTGTGTCCCAAATGCCGGCAAATTTGGAAATCAAGGAATTTTCCAACCAACTTCAAATTTTGCATGCTCCAAACTGTATATATTCCGCACTTGTCATGCAAAATTGACAGATTTTCGCTGGGAAATGACGGAGAAATTTCAGAGTTTAGGGAAAGCGCAGCTCGGCTACGTGGTTATTCTTCTAACCGTGGCTGTTGGGACACCCTGCGCTGCGCTTGTGTACATTTGTACGGCCGTTGACTCACCCCAGATTGTGACGGGAATTAGGTCAAAGTGTGTCCCAAATGCCGGCAAATTTGGAAATCAAGGAATTTTCCAACCAACTTCAAATTTTGCATGCTCCAAACTGTATATATTCCGCACTTGTCATGCAAAATTGACAGATTTTCGCTGGGAAATGACGGAGAAATTTCAGAGTTTAGGGAAAGCGCAGCTCGGCTACGTGGTTATTCTTCTAACCGTGGCTGTTGGGACACCCTGCGCTGCGCTTGTGTACATTTGTACGGCCGTTGACTCACCCCAGATTGTGACGGGAATTAGGTCAAAGTGTGTCCCAAATGCCGGCAAATTTGGAAATCAAGGAATTTTCCAACCAACTTCAAATTTTGCATGCTCCAAACTGTATATATTCCGCACTTGTCATGCAAAATTGACAGATTTTCGCTGGGAAATGACGGAGAAATTTCAGAGTTTAGGGAAAGCGCAGCTCGGCTACGTGGTTATTTTTCTAACCGTGGCTGTTGGGACACCCTGCGCTGCGCTTGTGTACATTTGTACGGCCGTTGACTCACCCCAGATTGTGACGGGAATTAGGTCAAAGTGTGTCCCAAATGCCGGCAAATTTGGAAATCAAGGAATTTTCCAACCAACTTCAAATTTTGCATGCTCCAAACTGTATATATTCCGCACTTGTCATGCAAAATTGACAGATTTTCGCTGGGAAATGACGGAGAAATTTCAGAGTTTAGGGAAAGCGCAGCTCGGCTACGTGGTTATTCTTCTAACCGTGGCTGTTGGGACACCCTGCGCTGCGCTTGTGTACATTTGTACGGCCGTTGACTCACCCCAGATTGTGACGGGAATTAGGTCAAAGTGTGTCCCAAATGCCGGCAAATTTGGAAATCAAGGAATTTTCCAACCAACTTCAAATTTTGCATGCTCCAAACTGTATATATTCCGCACTTGTCATGCAAAATTGACAGATTTTCGCTGGGAAATGACGGAGAAATTTCAGAGTTTAGGGAAAGCGCAGCTCGGCTACGTGGTTATTCTTCTAACCGTGCACTCAAAAAAATGAGACTGACCTGAAGTAAATTTTAAACAAGACAAATTATTAAATATTACACAAAACTATGTTATTGTTGCATTTACGTTTATAATGGCGTTATACCAACTTGAAATGTTAACAAGTGGATATAACTTGTTATTTCTTGTGTTAACAACACGTTGGATTAGTAGAAGTAACAATATTAAAAGCCAAGTTAACTTTATTTGTTATATTTGAGTAATAATTACTGAAATCATATTGTCGTCTCTTTTACAGTTTTTGTAAAGTAGGAAGGACTGAAATTTTAATATTTTGCGCAACGTAAAATTACTTCTTACGGGAACAAAACCAGTTTAAGTTATAACAAATAGTGGACAAACTGCATAAAACTTACTCAAAGTTATTAACCTTCCGTCGTGCCACTGTACTATTTTTCATAGTCGCTTCGCCGTAAAAATAATATTACTAATTCATCCTGAGTTAAACAAATCCCATATTACATGTATTCCTAGTTTAAAGGGCCTGTGATATGCTAAACAACTTTGTGCCTAAGCTTTGCTTCATAATGACGGATTACTTGTTCAGCAAGACATACTATTGTTCGTTTGGATGTAAAATCAATAAAAGGTGGACTTTTTCAACTGTGAAGATTTTATTGCAATAAATCACAGACAGAGGGCGCTGTTTTGAGTGCATCACATAAGGAAGACAGAAGGGAAAAGTTAAGAAAAAACATAAGACTTCAAGCTGGACTTGTGGCAAATTGCTGCAGTTTCTACCCCCAGTTTTGTCATGGCTTACAGCAGGCAACATGTAAAACAAACTCAAACAGCCATGGATTACAAAAGTTTCAGGAGAATTGAGAAAAAAGTGGAATCTTTCGTGCACAGTTTAATGTGATTTTCCTGTGTTTGCCTCTTGTGACATCGTGACCTTGGTCATAAATATGCATATTCGCATTAGCATAAAAACTAAAAACCTTTGTTTTAACCCCCAAAGCAAGCTCCAAATAGGATTTTTATGACTTTAACTGAGTATAGTGGTTTTAAAGCATAGATTTCATTGATAAAAATCCTAAATAAGGGCCCCTTTAAAGCAAGCCAAACAACATGTGGGTGCCGCTTTAACCCTGGTTGAACCGGTGACCCAGCTTTTTGGAAAGCAAAGTGCTGCCCCAAGATTCTCCCACTACTTTGTGTACAAAAAGGAGACTTTGATGTCTGTGTTTTACCGCCAGACCTACCCACGCAATAAATGATACTATGTTGCCTTGCCCCATTCAACAACACCATCTGGTTGCACACAAGTAAATAGGGCCCCTTCAGGAACCAATGCTAAATGCCCAATTTTCAAAAATCATTTAAAAATACTCACAACTCTCTCAGCGTCTGGAGACAACAACAAAAATACTCATTGAAATCTCATCTTTTTAATTCTGTTCAATGTTATGGGGGTAATCCGTCATTTTTACTCCCTAATTTCCACATGAAACAAAACTACCCCTGCAAGAGTGAAAATTGCCAAACAGACCATGTGCCATTTTGGAAAAAAAGTCACATTCGCTACTGGGGAAAATAGGGCAACTTTCACGAGCTACATTCTCCAAAATGTTTGTAGTTGGAAGACAAAATACCCCACATCACGATGGTGGCCAGTTTCCCCACAAGACCACACTTGTTCAGCTCTCAATTCTCTCTAATATAGAAGAATTTGAGGGCATACAAAATATTCATGAGCTCGCGCACGGATCTCTGCCTATTTACTTGGGTGCACCCTCTGGGAAGCTTGAATCCTAGTTGAACCCGTGACCCAGCTTTTTGCATGGGAAAGAGACCCGTGCATAATTACGCATGCGCGTAGGGGACGTACAAAGTGTTGTTTCTGCGACGTGCTAACCATGGCTGTTACGTTGCTTAGTTTTGGTTACCCCCGGGCCGAAAGCACTTACGGGCAGGCTCTCTTGGAGCATTGTTTGAGTAAGTAAGTATCGATTCCCCATAAACGACTCTTGGGTCATAGGTCATCCGGTTCACCGAATTGGCAAGAAAATCCAATTGACAAACCTACAAAGTTAAACTTACTATAATTATATGAAGTTGCAATAACTTAAAAACACTGGACATTGGAAATACATAGAATATGAGAGTGAATGCATTATTTGTTTTTTTGAGTTATTTTAAAAAATACAACTATAAGTAATAAATATTTACTAGATTGAGCAAAAAGAACTTACATTTTCACAAGTTGAAATTACTAATTCAAATTTAAAAAGACCTCTTAACTTGAAATAATTAAGTATATTCAGTACTGTTGACAACAAGTAATCTTGACAAACAAATAGACATGGCTTTAACTTAAAAATACGTTAAGTTGAAAGGACGTAACTGAATTAAGGCAACAGAGTTGCCTTTATTTTTTTAAGTTTCCTCAACGAAATATTGTTTTGAGTGTGGCTGTTGGGACACCCTGCGCTGCGCTTGTGTACATTTGTACGGCCGTTGACTCACCCCAGATTGTGACGGGAATTAGGTCAAAGTGTGTCCCAAATGCCGGCAAATTTGGAAATCAAGGAATTTTCCAACCAACTTCAAATTTTGCATGCTCCAAACTGTATATATTCCGCACTTGTCATGCAAAATTGACAGATTTTCGCTGGGAAATGACGGAGAAATTTCAGAGTTTAGGGAAAGCGCAGCTCGGCTACGTGGTTATTCTTCTAACCGTGGCTGTTGGGACACCCTGCGCTGCGCTTGTGTACATTTGTACGGCCGTTGACTCACCCCAGATTGTGACGGGAATTAGGTCAAAGTGTGTCCCAAATGCCGGCAAATTTGGAAATCAAGGAATTTTCCAACCAACTTCAAATTTTGCATGCTCCAAACTGTATATATTCCGCACTTGTCATGCAAAATTGACAGATTTTCGCTGGGAAATGACGGAGAAATTTCAGAGTTTAGGGAAAGCGCAGCTCGGCTACGTGGTTATTCTTCTAACCGTGCACTCAAAAAAATGAGACTGACCTGAAGTAAATTTTAAACAAGACAAATTATTAAATATTACACAAAACTATGTTATTGTTGCATTTACGTTTATAATGGCGTTATACCAACTTGAAATGTTAACAAGTGGATATAACTTGTTATTTCTTGTGTTAACAACACGTTGGATTAGTAGAAGTAACAATATTAAAAGCCAAGTTAACTTTATTTGTTATATTTGAGTAATAATTACTGAAATCATATTGTCGTCTCTTTTACAGTTTTTGTAAAGTAGGAAGGACTGAAATTTTAATATTTTGCGCAACGTAAAATTACTTCTTACGGGAACAAAACCAGTTTAAGTTATAACAAATAGTGGACAAACTGCATAAAACTTACTCAAAGTTATTAACCTTCCGTCGTGCCACTGTACTATTTTTCATAGTCGCTTCGCCGTAAAAATAATATTACTAATTCATCCTGAGTTAAACAAATCCCATATTACATGTATTCCTAGTTTAAAGGGCCTGTGATATGCTAAACAACTTTGTGCCTAAGCTTTGCTTCATAATGACGGATTACTTGTTCAGCAAGACATACTATTGTTCGTTTGGATGTAAAATCAATAAAAGGTGGACTTTTTCAACTGTGAAGATTTTATTGCAATAAATCACAGACAGAGGGCGCTGTTTTGAGTGCATCACATAAGGAAGACAGAAGGGAAAAGTTAAGAAAAAACATAAGACTTCAAGCTGGACTTGTGGCAAATTGCTGCAGTTTCTACCCCCAGTTTTGTCATGGCTTACAGCAGGCAACATGTAAAACAAACTCAAACAGCCATGGATTACAAAAGTTTCAGGAGAATTGAGAAAAAAGTGGAATCTTTCGTGCACAGTTTAATGTGATTTTCCTGTGTTTGCCTCTTGTGACATCGTGACCTTGGTCATAAATATGCATATTCGCATTAGCATAAAAACTAAAAACCTTTGTTTTAACCCCCAAAGCAAGCTCCAAATAGGATTTTTATGACTTTAACTGAGTATAGTGGTTTTAAAGCATAGATTTCATTGATAAAAATCCTAAATAAGGGCCCCTTTAAAGCAAGCCAAACAACATGTGGGTGCCGCTTTAACCCTGGTTGAACCGGTGACCCAGCTTTTTGGAAAGCAAAGTGCTGCCCCAAGATTCTCCCACTACTTTGTGTACAAAAAGGAGACTTTGATGTCTGTGTTTTACCGCCAGACCTACCCACGCAATAAATGATACTATGTTGCCTTGCCCCATTCAACAACACCATCTGGTTGCACACAAGTAAATAGGGCCCCTTCAGGAACCAATGCTAAATGCCCAATTTTCAAAAATCATTTAAAAATACTCACAACTCTCTCAGCGTCTGGAGACAACAACAAAAATACTCATTGAAATCTCATCTTTTTAATTCTGTTCAATGTTATGGGGGTAATCCGTCATTTTTACTCCCTAATTTCCACATGAAACAAAACTACCCCTGCAAGAGTGAAAATTGCCAAACAGACCATGTGCCATTTTGGAAAAAAAGTCACATTCGCTACTGGGGAAAATAGGGCAACTTTCACGAGCTACATTCTCCAAAATGTTTGTAGTTGGAAGACAAAATACCCCACATCACGATGGTGGCCAGTTTCCCCACAAGACCACACTTGTTCAGCTCTCAATTCTCTCTAATATAGAAGAATTTGAGGGCATACAAAATATTCATGAGCTCGCGCACGGATCTCTGCCTATTTACTTGGGTGCACCCTCTGGGAAGCTTGAATCCTAGTTGAACCCGTGACCCAGCTTTTTGCATGGGAAAGAGACCCGTGCATAATTACGCATGCGCGTAGGGGACGTACAAAGTGTTGTTTCTGCGACGTGCTAACCATGGCTGTTACGTTGCTTAGTTTTGGTTACCCCCGGGCCGAAAGCACTTACGGGCAGGCTCTCTTGGAGCATTGTTTGAGTAAGTAAGTATCGATTCCCCATAAACGACTCTTGGGTCATAGGTCATCCGGTTCACCGAATTGGCAAGAAAATCCAATTGACAAACCTACAAAGTTAAACTTACTATAATTATATGAAGTTGCAATAACTTAAAAACACTGGACATTGGAAATACATAGAATATGAGAGTGAATGCATTATTTGTTTTTTTGAGTTATTTTAAAAAATACAACTATAAGTAATAAATATTTACTAGATTGAGCAAAAAGAACTTACATTTTCACAAGTTGAAATTACTAATTCAAATTTAAAAAGACCTCTTAACTTGAAATAATTAAGTATATTCAGTACTGTTGACAACAAGTAATCTTGACAAACAAATAGACATGGCTTTAACTTAAAAATACGTTAAGTTGAAAGGACGTAACTGAATTAAGGCAACAGAGTTGCCTTTATTTTTTTAAGTTTCCTCAACGAAATATTGTTTTGAGTGTGGCTGTTGGGACACCCTGCGCTGCGCTTGTGTACATTTGTACGGCCGTTGACTCACCCCAGATTGTGACGGGAATTAGGTCAAAGTGTGTCCCAAATGCCGGCAAATTTGGAAATCAAGGAATTTTCCAACCAACTTCAAATTTTGCATGCTCCAAACTGTATATATTCCGCACTTGTCATGCAAAATTGACAGATTTTCGCTGGGAAATGACGGAGAAATTTCAGAGTTTAGGGAAAGCGCAGCTCGGCTACGTGGTTATTCTTCTAACCGTGGCTGTTGGGACACCCTGCGCTGCGCTTGTGTACATTTGTACGGCCGTTGACTCACCCCAGATTGTGACGGGAATTAGGTCAAAGTGTGTCCCAAATGCCGGCAAATTTGGAAATCAAGGAATTTTCCAACCAACTTCAAATTTTGCATGCTCCAAACTGTATATATTCCGCACTTGTCATGCAAAATTGACAGATTTTCGCTGGGAAATGACGGAGAAATTTCAGAGTTTAGGGAAAGCGCAGCTCGGCTACGTGGTTATTTTTCTAACCGTGGCTGTTGGGACACCCTGCGCTGCGCTTGTGTACATTTGTACGGCCGTTGACTCACCCCAGATTGTGACGGGAATTAGGTCAAAGTGTGTCCCAAATGCCGGCAAATTTGGAAATCAAGGAATTTTCCAACCAACTTCAAATTTTGCATGCTCCAAACTGTATATATTCCGCACTTGTCATGCAAAATTGACAGATTTTCGCTGGGAAATGACGGAGAAATTTCAGAGTTTAGGGAAAGCGCAGCTCGGCTACGTGGTTATTCTTCTAACCGTGGCTGTTGGGACACCCTGCGCTGCGCTTGTGTACATTTGTACGGCCGTTGACTCACCCCAGATTGTGACGGGAATTAGGTCAAAGTGTGTCCCAAATGCCGGCAAATTTGGAAATCAAGGAATTTTCCAACCAACTTCAAATTTTGCATGCTCCAAACTGTATATATTCCGCACTTGTCATGCAAAATTGACAGATTTTCGCTGGGAAATGACGGAGAAATTTCAGAGTTTAGGGAAAGCGCAGCTCGGCTACGTGGTTATTCTTCTAACCGTGCACTCAAAAAAATGAGACTGACCTGAAGTAAATTTTAAACAAGACAAATTATTAAATATTACACAAAACTATGTTATTGTTGCATTTACGTTTATAATGGCGTTATACCAACTTGAAATGTTAACAAGTGGATATAACTTGTTATTTCTTGTGTTAACAACACGTTGGATTAGTAGAAGTAACAATATTAAAAGCCAAGTTAACTTTATTTGTTATATTTGAGTAATAATTACTGAAATCATATTGTCGTCTCTTTTACAGTTTTTGTAAAGTAGGAAGGACTGAAATTTTAATATTTTGCGCAACGTAAAATTACTTCTTACGGGAACAAAACCAGTTTAAGTTATAACAAATAGTGGACAAACTGCATAAAACTTACTCAAAGTTATTAACCTTCCGTCGTGCCACTGTACTATTTTTCATAGTCGCTTCGCCGTAAAAATAATATTACTAATTCATCCTGAGTTAAACAAATCCCATATTACATGTATTCCTAGTTTAAAGGGCCTGTGATATGCTAAACAACTTTGTGCCTAAGCTTTGCTTCATAATGACGGATTACTTGTTCAGCAAGACATACTATTGTTCGTTTGGATGTAAAATCAATAAAAGGTGGACTTTTTCAACTGTGAAGATTTTATTGCAATAAATCACAGACAGAGGGCGCTGTTTTGAGTGCATCACATAAGGAAGACAGAAGGGAAAAGTTAAGAAAAAACATAAGACTTCAAGCTGGACTTGTGGCAAATTGCTGCAGTTTCTACCCCCAGTTTTGTCATGGCTTACAGCAGGCAACATGTAAAACAAACTCAAACAGCCATGGATTACAAAAGTTTCAGGAGAATTGAGAAAAAAGTGGAATCTTTCGTGCACAGTTTAATGTGATTTTCCTGTGTTTGCCTCTTGTGACATCGTGACCTTGGTCATAAATATGCATATTCGCATTAGCATAAAAACTAAAAACCTTTGTTTTAACCCCCAAAGCAAGCTCCAAATAGGATTTTTATGACTTTAACTGAGTATAGTGGTTTTAAAGCATAGATTTCATTGATAAAAATCCTAAATAAGGGCCCCTTTAAAGCAAGCCAAACAACATGTGGGTGCCGCTTTAACCCTGGTTGAACCGGTGACCCAGCTTTTTGGAAAGCAAAGTGCTGCCCCAAGATTCTCCCACTACTTTGTGTACAAAAAGGAGACTTTGATGTCTGTGTTTTACCGCCAGACCTACCCACGCAATAAATGATACTATGTTGCCTTGCCCCATTCAACAACACCATCTGGTTGCACACAAGTAAATAGGGCCCCTTCAGGAACCAATGCTAAATGCCCAATTTTCAAAAATCATTTAAAAATACTCACAACTCTCTCAGCGTCTGGAGACAACAACAAAAATACTCATTGAAATCTCATCTTTTTAATTCTGTTCAATGTTATGGGGGTAATCCGTCATTTTTACTCCCTAATTTCCACATGAAACAAAACTACCCCTGCAAGAGTGAAAATTGCCAAACAGACCATGTGCCATTTTGGAAAAAAAGTCACATTCGCTACTGGGGAAAATAGGGCAACTTTCACGAGCTACATTCTCCAAAATGTTTGTAGTTGGAAGACAAAATACCCCACATCACGATGGTGGCCAGTTTCCCCACAAGACCACACTTGTTCAGCTCTCAATTCTCTCTAATATAGAAGAATTTGAGGGCATACAAAATATTCATGAGCTCGCGCACGGATCTCTGCCTATTTACTTGGGTGCACCCTCTGGGAAGCTTGAATCCTAGTTGAACCCGTGACCCAGCTTTTTGCATGGGAAAGAGACCCGTGCATAATTACGCATGCGCGTAGGGGACGTACAAAGTGTTGTTTCTGCGACGTGCTAACCATGGCTGTTACGTTGCTTAGTTTTGGTTACCCCCGGGCCGAAAGCACTTACGGGCAGGCTCTCTTGGAGCATTGTTTGAGTAAGTAAGTATCGATTCCCCATAAACGACTCTTGGGTCATAGGTCATCCGGTTCACCGAATTGGCAAGAAAATCCAATTGACAAACCTACAAAGTTAAACTTACTATAATTATATGAAGTTGCAATAACTTAAAAACACTGGACATTGGAAATACATAGAATATGAGAGTGAATGCATTATTTGTTTTTTTGAGTTATTTTAAAAAATACAACTATAAGTAATAAATATTTACTAGATTGAGCAAAAAGAACTTACATTTTCACAAGTTGAAATTACTAATTCAAATTTAAAAAGACCTCTTAACTTGAAATAATTAAGTATATTCAGTACTGTTGACAACAAGTAATCTTGACAAACAAATAGACATGGCTTTAACTTAAAAATACGTTAAGTTGAAAGGACGTAACTGAATTAAGGCAACAGAGTTGCCTTTATTTTTTTAAGTTTCCTCAACGAAATATTGTTTTGAGTGTGGCTGTTGGGACACCCTGCGCTGCGCTTGTGTACATTTGTACGGCCGTTGACTCACCCCAGATTGTGACGGGAATTAGGTCAAAGTGTGTCCCAAATGCCGGCAAATTTGGAAATCAAGGAATTTTCCAACCAACTTCAAATTTTGCATGCTCCAAACTGTATATATTCCGCACTTGTCATGCAAAATTGACAGATTTTCGCTGGGAAATGACGGAGAAATTTCAGAGTTTAGGGAAAGCGCAGCTCGGCTACGTGGTTATTCTTCTAACCGTGGCTGTTGGGACACCCTGCGCTGCGCTTGTGTACATTTGTACGGCCGTTGACTCACCCCAGATTGTGACGGGAATTAGGTCAAAGTGTGTCCCAAATGCCGGCAAATTTGGAAATCAAGGAATTTTCCAACCAACTTCAAATTTTGCATGCTCCAAACTGTATATATTCCGCACTTGTCATGCAAAATTGACAGATTTTCGCTGGGAAATGACGGAGAAATTTCAGAGTTTAGGGAAAGCGCAGCTCGGCTACGTGGTTATTCTTCTAACCGTGGCTGTTGGGACACCCTGCGCTGCGCTTGTGTACATTTGTACGGCCGTTGACTCACCCCAGATTGTGACGGGAATTAGGTCAAAGTGTGTCCCAAATGCCGGCAAATTTGGAAATCAAGGAATTTTCCAACCAACTTCAAATTTTGCATGCTCCAAACTGTATATATTCCGCACTTGTCATGCAAAATTGACAGATTTTCGCTGGGAAATGACGGAGAAATTTCAGAGTTTAGGGAAAGCGCAGCTCGGCTACGTGGTTATTCTTCTAACCGTGGCTGTTGGGACACCCTGCGCTGCGCTTGTGTACATTTGTACGGCCGTTGACTCACCCCAGATTGTGACGGGAATTAGGTCAAAGTGTGTCCCAAATGCCGGCAAATTTGGAAATCAAGGAATTTTCCAACCAACTTCAAATTTTGCATGCTCCAAACTGTATATATTCCGCACTTGTCATGCAAAATTGACAGATTTTCGCTGGGAAATGACGGAGAAATTTCAGAGTTTAGGGAAAGCGCAGCTCGGCTACGTGGTTATTTTTCTAACCGTGGCTGTTGGGACACCCTGCGCTGCGCTTGTGTACATTTGTACGGCCGTTGACTCACCCCAGATTGTGACGGGAATTAGGTCAAAGTGTGTCCCAAATGCCGGCAAATTTGGAAATCAAGGAATTTTCCAACCAACTTCAAATTTTGCATGCTCCAAACTGTATATATTCCGCACTTGTCATGCAAAATTGACAGATTTTCGCTGGGAAATGACGGAGAAATTTCAGAGTTTAGGGAAAGCGCAGCTCGGCTACGTGGTTATTCTTCTAACCGTGGCTGTTGGGACACCCTGCGCTGCGCTTGTGTACATTTGTACGGCCGTTGACTCACCCCAGATTGTGACGGGAATTAGGTCAAAGTGTGTCCCAAATGCCGGCAAATTTGGAAATCAAGGAATTTTCCAACCAACTTCAAATTTTGCATGCTCCAAACTGTATATATTCCGCACTTGTCATGCAAAATTGACAGATTTTCGCTGGGAAATGACGGAGAAATTTCAGAGTTTAGGGAAAGCGCAGCTCGGCTACGTGGTTATTCTTCTAACCGTGCACTCAAAAAAATGAGACTGACCTGAAGTAAATTTTAAACAAGACAAATTATTAAATATTACACAAAACTATGTTATTGTTGCATTTACGTTTATAATGGCGTTATACCAACTTGAAATGTTAACAAGTGGATATAACTTGTTATTTCTTGTGTTAACAACACGTTGGATTAGTAGAAGTAACAATATTAAAAGCCAAGTTAACTTTATTTGTTATATTTGAGTAATAATTACTGAAATCATATTGTCGTCTCTTTTACAGTTTTTGTAAAGTAGGAAGGACTGAAATTTTAATATTTTGCGCAACGTAAAATTACTTCTTACGGGAACAAAACCAGTTTAAGTTATAACAAATAGTGGACAAACTGCATAAAACTTACTCAAAGTTATTAACCTTCCGTCGTGCCACTGTACTATTTTTCATAGTCGCTTCGCCGTAAAAATAATATTACTAATTCATCCTGAGTTAAACAAATCCCATATTACATGTATTCCTAGTTTAAAGGGCCTGTGATATGCTAAACAACTTTGTGCCTAAGCTTTGCTTCATAATGACGGATTACTTGTTCAGCAAGACATACTATTGTTCGTTTGGATGTAAAATCAATAAAAGGTGGACTTTTTCAACTGTGAAGATTTTATTGCAATAAATCACAGACAGAGGGCGCTGTTTTGAGTGCATCACATAAGGAAGACAGAAGGGAAAAGTTAAGAAAAAACATAAGACTTCAAGCTGGACTTGTGGCAAATTGCTGCAGTTTCTACCCCCAGTTTTGTCATGGCTTACAGCAGGCAACATGTAAAACAAACTCAAACAGCCATGGATTACAAAAGTTTCAGGAGAATTGAGAAAAAAGTGGAATCTTTCGTGCACAGTTTAATGTGATTTTCCTGTGTTTGCCTCTTGTGACATCGTGACCTTGGTCATAAATATGCATATTCGCATTAGCATAAAAACTAAAAACCTTTGTTTTAACCCCCAAAGCAAGCTCCAAATAGGATTTTTATGACTTTAACTGAGTATAGTGGTTTTAAAGCATAGATTTCATTGATAAAAATCCTAAATAAGGGCCCCTTTAAAGCAAGCCAAACAACATGTGGGTGCCGCTTTAACCCTGGTTGAACCGGTGACCCAGCTTTTTGGAAAGCAAAGTGCTGCCCCAAGATTCTCCCACTACTTTGTGTACAAAAAGGAGACTTTGATGTCTGTGTTTTACCGCCAGACCTACCCACGCAATAAATGATACTATGTTGCCTTGCCCCATTCAACAACACCATCTGGTTGCACACAAGTAAATAGGGCCCCTTCAGGAACCAATGCTAAATGCCCAATTTTCAAAAATCATTTAAAAATACTCACAACTCTCTCAGCGTCTGGAGACAACAACAAAAATACTCATTGAAATCTCATCTTTTTAATTCTGTTCAATGTTATGGGGGTAATCCGTCATTTTTACTCCCTAATTTCCACATGAAACAAAACTACCCCTGCAAGAGTGAAAATTGCCAAACAGACCATGTGCCATTTTGGAAAAAAAGTCACATTCGCTACTGGGGAAAATAGGGCAACTTTCACGAGCTACATTCTCCAAAATGTTTGTAGTTGGAAGACAAAATACCCCACATCACGATGGTGGCCAGTTTCCCCACAAGACCACACTTGTTCAGCTCTCAATTCTCTCTAATATAGAAGAATTTGAGGGCATACAAAATATTCATGAGCTCGCGCACGGATCTCTGCCTATTTACTTGGGTGCACCCTCTGGGAAGCTTGAATCCTAGTTGAACCCGTGACCCAGCTTTTTGCATGGGAAAGAGACCCGTGCATAATTACGCATGCGCGTAGGGGACGTACAAAGTGTTGTTTCTGCGACGTGCTAACCATGGCTGTTACGTTGCTTAGTTTTGGTTACCCCCGGGCCGAAAGCACTTACGGGCAGGCTCTCTTGGAGCATTGTTTGAGTAAGTAAGTATCGATTCCCCATAAACGACTCTTGGGTCATAGGTCATCCGGTTCACCGAATTGGCAAGAAAATCCAATTGACAAACCTACAAAGTTAAACTTACTATAATTATATGAAGTTGCAATAACTTAAAAACACTGGACATTGGAAATACATAGAATATGAGAGTGAATGCATTATTTGTTTTTTTGAGTTATTTTAAAAAATACAACTATAAGTAATAAATATTTACTAGATTGAGCAAAAAGAACTTACATTTTCACAAGTTGAAATTACTAATTCAAATTTAAAAAGACCTCTTAACTTGAAATAATTAAGTATATTCAGTACTGTTGACAACAAGTAATCTTGACAAACAAATAGACATGGCTTTAACTTAAAAATACGTTAAGTTGAAAGGACGTAACTGAATTAAGGCAACAGAGTTGCCTTTATTTTTTTAAGTTTCCTCAACGAAATATTGTTTTGAGTGTGGCTGTTGGGACACCCTGCGCTGCGCTTGTGTACATTTGTACGGCCGTTGACTCACCCCAGATTGTGACGGGAATTAGGTCAAAGTGTGTCCCAAATGCCGGCAAATTTGGAAATCAAGGAATTTTCCAACCAACTTCAAATTTTGCATGCTCCAAACTGTATATATTCCGCACTTGTCATGCAAAATTGACAGATTTTCGCTGGGAAATGACGGAGAAATTTCAGAGTTTAGGGAAAGCGCAGCTCGGCTACGTGGTTATTCTTCTAACCGTGGCTGTTGGGACACCCTGCGCTGCGCTTGTGTACATTTGTACGGCCGTTGACTCACCCCAGATTGTGACGGGAATTAGGTCAAAGTGTGTCCCAAATGCCGGCAAATTTGGAAATCAAGGAATTTTCCAACCAACTTCAAATTTTGCATGCTCCAAACTGTATATATTCCGCACTTGTCATGCAAAATTGACAGATTTTCGCTGGGAAATGACGGAGAAATTTCAGAGTTTAGGGAAAGCGCAGCTCGGCTACGTGGTTATTCTTCTAACCGTGGCTGTTGGGACACCCTGCGCTGCGCTTGTGTACATTTGTACGGCCGTTGACTCACCCCAGATTGTGACGGGAATTAGGTCAAAGTGTGTCCCAAATGCCGGCAAATTTGGAAATCAAGGAATTTTCCAACCAACTTCAAATTTTGCATGCTCCAAACTGTATATATTCCGCACTTGTCATGCAAAATTGACAGATTTTCGCTGGGAAATGACGGAGAAATTTCAGAGTTTAGGGAAAGCGCAGCTCGGCTACGTGGTTATTCTTCTAACCGTGGCTGTTGGGACACCCTGCGCTGCGCTTGTGTACATTTGTACGGCCGTTGACTCACCCCAGATTGTGACGGGAATTAGGTCAAAGTGTGTCCCAAATGCCGGCAAATTTGGAAATCAAGGAATTTTCCAACCAACTTCAAATTTTGCATGCTCCAAACTGTATATATTCCGCACTTGTCATGCAAAATTGACAGATTTTCGCTGGGAAATGACGGAGAAATTTCAGAGTTTAGGGAAAGCGCAGCTCGGCTACGTGGTTATTTTTCTAACCGTGGCTGTTGGGACACCCTGCGCTGCGCTTGTGTACATTTGTACGGCCGTTGACTCACCCCAGATTGTGACGGGAATTAGGTCAAAGTGTGTCCCAAATGCCGGCAAATTTGGAAATCAAGGAATTTTCCAACCAACTTCAAATTTTGCATGCTCCAAACTGTATATATTCCGCACTTGTCATGCAAAATTGACAGATTTTCGCTGGGAAATGACGGAGAAATTTCAGAGTTTAGGGAAAGCGCAGCTCGGCTACGTGGTTATTCTTCTAACCGTGGCTGTTGGGACACCCTGCGCTGCGCTTGTGTACATTTGTACGGCCGTTGACTCACCCCAGATTGTGACGGGAATTAGGTCAAAGTGTGTCCCAAATGCCGGCAAATTTGGAAATCAAGGAATTTTCCAACCAACTTCAAATTTTGCATGCTCCAAACTGTATATATTCCGCACTTGTCATGCAAAATTGACAGATTTTCGCTGGGAAATGACGGAGAAATTTCAGAGTTTAGGGAAAGCGCAGCTCGGCTACGTGGTTATTCTTCTAACCGTGGCTGTTGGGACACCCTGCGCTGCGCTTGTGTACATTTGTACGGCCGTTGACTCACCCCAGATTGTGACGGGAATTAGGTCAAAGTGTGTCCCAAATGCCGGCAAATTTGGAAATCAAGGAATTTTCCAACCAACTTCAAATTTTGCATGCTCCAAACTGTATATATTCCGCACTTGTCATGCAAAATTGACAGATTTTCGCTGGGAAATGACGGAGAAATTTCAGAGTTTAGGGAAAGCGCAGCTCGGCTACGTGGTTATTCTTCTAACCGTGGCTGTTGGGACACCCTGCGCTGCGCTTGTGTACATTTGTACGGCCGTTGACTCACCCCAGATTGTGACGGGAATTAGGTCAAAGTGTGTCCCAAATGCCGGCAAATTTGGAAATCAAGGAATTTTCCAACCAACTTCAAATTTTGCATGCTCCAAACTGTATATATTCCGCACTTGTCATGCAAAATTGACAGATTTTCGCTGGGAAATGACGGAGAAATTTCAGAGTTTAGGGAAAGCGCAGCTCGGCTACGTGGTTATTCTTCTAACCGTGGCTGTTGGGACACCCTGCGCTGCGCTTGTGTACATTTGTACGGCCGTTGACTCACCCCAGATTGTGACGGGAATTAGGTCAAAGTGTGTCCCAAATGCCGGCAAATTTGGAAATCAAGGAATTTTCCAACCAACTTCAAATTTTGCATGCTCCAAACTGTATATATTCCGCACTTGTCATGCAAAATTGACAGATTTTCGCTGGGAAATGACGGAGAAATTTCAGAGTTTAGGGAAAGCGCAGCTCGGCTACGTGGTTATTTTTCTAACCGTGGCTGTTGGGACACCCTGCGCTGCGCTTGTGTACATTTGTACGGCCGTTGACTCACCCCAGATTGTGACGGGAATTAGGTCAAAGTGTGTCCCAAATGCCGGCAAATTTGGAAATCAAGGAATTTTCCAACCAACTTCAAATTTTGCATGCTCCAAACTGTATATATTCCGCACTTGTCATGCAAAATTGACAGATTTTCGCTGGGAAATGACGGAGAAATTTCAGAGTTTAGGGAAAGCGCAGCTCGGCTACGTGGTTATTCTTCTAACCGTGGCTGTTGGGACACCCTGCGCTGCGCTTGTGTACATTTGTACGGCCGTTGACTCACCCCAGATTGTGACGGGAATTAGGTCAAAGTGTGTCCCAAATGCCGGCAAATTTGGAAATCAAGGAATTTTCCAACCAACTTCAAATTTTGCATGCTCCAAACTGTATATATTCCGCACTTGTCATGCAAAATTGACAGATTTTCGCTGGGAAATGACGGAGAAATTTCAGAGTTTAGGGAAAGCGCAGCTCGGCTACGTGGTTATTCTTCTAACCGTGCACTCAAAAAAATGAGACTGACCTGAAGTAAATTTTAAACAAGACAAATTATTAAATATTACACAAAACTATGTTATTGTTGCATTTACGTTTATAATGGCGTTATACCAACTTGAAATGTTAACAAGTGGATATAACTTGTTATTTCTTGTGTTAACAACACGTTGGATTAGTAGAAGTAACAATATTAAAAGCCAAGTTAACTTTATTTGTTATATTTGAGTAATAATTACTGAAATCATATTGTCGTCTCTTTTACAGTTTTTGTAAAGTAGGAAGGACTGAAATTTTAATATTTTGCGCAACGTAAAATTACTTCTTACGGGAACAAAACCAGTTTAAGTTATAACAAATAGTGGACAAACTGCATAAAACTTACTCAAAGTTATTAACCTTCCGTCGTGCCACTGTACTATTTTTCATAGTCGCTTCGCCGTAAAAATAATATTACTAATTCATCCTGAGTTAAACAAATCCCATATTACATGTATTCCTAGTTTAAAGGGCCTGTGATATGCTAAACAACTTTGTGCCTAAGCTTTGCTTCATAATGACGGATTACTTGTTCAGCAAGACATACTATTGTTCGTTTGGATGTAAAATCAATAAAAGGTGGACTTTTTCAACTGTGAAGATTTTATTGCAATAAATCACAGACAGAGGGCGCTGTTTTGAGTGCATCACATAAGGAAGACAGAAGGGAAAAGTTAAGAAAAAACATAAGACTTCAAGCTGGACTTGTGGCAAATTGCTGCAGTTTCTACCCCCAGTTTTGTCATGGCTTACAGCAGGCAACATGTAAAACAAACTCAAACAGCCATGGATTACAAAAGTTTCAGGAGAATTGAGAAAAAAGTGGAATCTTTCGTGCACAGTTTAATGTGATTTTCCTGTGTTTGCCTCTTGTGACATCGTGACCTTGGTCATAAATATGCATATTCGCATTAGCATAAAAACTAAAAACCTTTGTTTTAACCCCCAAAGCAAGCTCCAAATAGGATTTTTATGACTTTAACTGAGTATAGTGGTTTTAAAGCATAGATTTCATTGATAAAAATCCTAAATAAGGGCCCCTTTAAAGCAAGCCAAACAACATGTGGGTGCCGCTTTAACCCTGGTTGAACCGGTGACCCAGCTTTTTGGAAAGCAAAGTGCTGCCCCAAGATTCTCCCACTACTTTGTGTACAAAAAGGAGACTTTGATGTCTGTGTTTTACCGCCAGACCTACCCACGCAATAAATGATACTATGTTGCCTTGCCCCATTCAACAACACCATCTGGTTGCACACAAGTAAATAGGGCCCCTTCAGGAACCAATGCTAAATGCCCAATTTTCAAAAATCATTTAAAAATACTCACAACTCTCTCAGCGTCTGGAGACAACAACAAAAATACTCATTGAAATCTCATCTTTTTAATTCTGTTCAATGTTATGGGGGTAATCCGTCATTTTTACTCCCTAATTTCCACATGAAACAAAACTACCCCTGCAAGAGTGAAAATTGCCAAACAGACCATGTGCCATTTTGGAAAAAAAGTCACATTCGCTACTGGGGAAAATAGGGCAACTTTCACGAGCTACATTCTCCAAAATGTTTGTAGTTGGAAGACAAAATACCCCACATCACGATGGTGGCCAGTTTCCCCACAAGACCACACTTGTTCAGCTCTCAATTCTCTCTAATATAGAAGAATTTGAGGGCATACAAAATATTCATGAGCTCGCGCACGGATCTCTGCCTATTTACTTGGGTGCACCCTCTGGGAAGCTTGAATCCTAGTTGAACCCGTGACCCAGCTTTTTGCATGGGAAAGAGACCCGTGCATAATTACGCATGCGCGTAGGGGACGTACAAAGTGTTGTTTCTGCGACGTGCTAACCATGGCTGTTACGTTGCTTAGTTTTGGTTACCCCCGGGCCGAAAGCACTTACGGGCAGGCTCTCTTGGAGCATTGTTTGAGTAAGTAAGTATCGATTCCCCATAAACGACTCTTGGGTCATAGGTCATCCGGTTCACCGAATTGGCAAGAAAATCCAATTGACAAACCTACAAAGTTAAACTTACTATAATTATATGAAGTTGCAATAACTTAAAAACACTGGACATTGGAAATACATAGAATATGAGAGTGAATGCATTATTTGTTTTTTTGAGTTATTTTAAAAAATACAACTATAAGTAATAAATATTTACTAGATTGAGCAAAAAGAACTTACATTTTCACAAGTTGAAATTACTAATTCAAATTTAAAAAGACCTCTTAACTTGAAATAATTAAGTATATTCAGTACTGTTGACAACAAGTAATCTTGACAAACAAATAGACATGGCTTTAACTTAAAAATACGTTAAGTTGAAAGGACGTAACTGAATTAAGGCAACAGAGTTGCCTTTATTTTTTTAAGTTTCCTCAACGAAATATTGTTTTGAGTGTGGCTGTTGGGACACCCTGCGCTGCGCTTGTGTACATTTGTACGGCCGTTGACTCACCCCAGATTGTGACGGGAATTAGGTCAAAGTGTGTCCCAAATGCCGGCAAATTTGGAAATCAAGGAATTTTCCAACCAACTTCAAATTTTGCATGCTCCAAACTGTATATATTCCGCACTTGTCATGCAAAATTGACAGATTTTCGCTGGGAAATGACGGAGAAATTTCAGAGTTTAGGGAAAGCGCAGCTCGGCTACGTGGTTATTCTTCTAACCGTGGCTGTTGGGACACCCTGCGCTGCGCTTGTGTACATTTGTACGGCCGTTGACTCACCCCAGATTGTGACGGGAATTAGGTCAAAGTGTGTCCCAAATGCCGGCAAATTTGGAAATCAAGGAATTTTCCAACCAACTTCAAATTTTGCATGCTCCAAACTGTATATATTCCGCACTTGTCATGCAAAATTGACAGATTTTCGCTGGGAAATGACGGAGAAATTTCAGAGTTTAGGGAAAGCGCAGCTCGGCTACGTGGTTATTCTTCTAACCGTGGCTGTTGGGACACCCTGCGCTGCGCTTGTGTACATTTGTACGGCCGTTGACTCACCCCAGATTGTGACGGGAATTAGGTCAAAGTGTGTCCCAAATGCCGGCAAATTTGGAAATCAAGGAATTTTCCAACCAACTTCAAATTTTGCATGCTCCAAACTGTATATATTCCGCACTTGTCATGCAAAATTGACAGATTTTCGCTGGGAAATGACGGAGAAATTTCAGAGTTTAGGGAAAGCGCAGCTCGGCTACGTGGTTATTCTTCTAACCGTGGCTGTTGGGACACCCTGCGCTGCGCTTGTGTACATTTGTACGGCCGTTGACTCACCCCAGATTGTGACGGGAATTAGGTCAAAGTGTGTCCCAAATGCCGGCAAATTTGGAAATCAAGGAATTTTCCAACCAACTTCAAATTTTGCATGCTCCAAACTGTATATATTCCGCACTTGTCATGCAAAATTGACAGATTTTCGCTGGGAAATGACGGAGAAATTTCAGAGTTTAGGGAAAGCGCAGCTCGGCTACGTGGTTATTCTTCTAACCGTGCACTCAAAAAAATGAGACTGACCTGAAGTAAATTTTAAACAAGACAAATTATTAAATATTACACAAAACTATGTTATTGTTGCATTTACGTTTATAATGGCGTTATACCAACTTGAAATGTTAACAAGTGGATATAACTTGTTATTTCTTGTGTTAACAACACGTTGGATTAGTAGAAGTAACAATATTAAAAGCCAAGTTAACTTTATTTGTTATATTTGAGTAATAATTACTGAAATCATATTGTCGTCTCTTTTACAGTTTTTGTAAAGTAGGAAGGACTGAAATTTTAATATTTTGCGCAACGTAAAATTACTTCTTACGGGAACAAAACCAGTTTAAGTTATAACAAATAGTGGACAAACTGCATAAAACTTACTCAAAGTTATTAACCTTCCGTCGTGCCACTGTACTATTTTTCATAGTCGCTTCGCCGTAAAAATAATATTACTAATTCATCCTGAGTTAAACAAATCCCATATTACATGTATTCCTAGTTTAAAGGGCCTGTGATATGCTAAACAACTTTGTGCCTAAGCTTTGCTTCATAATGACGGATTACTTGTTCAGCAAGACATACTATTGTTCGTTTGGATGTAAAATCAATAAAAGGTGGACTTTTTCAACTGTGAAGATTTTATTGCAATAAATCACAGACAGAGGGCGCTGTTTTGAGTGCATCACATAAGGAAGACAGAAGGGAAAAGTTAAGAAAAAACATAAGACTTCAAGCTGGACTTGTGGCAAATTGCTGCAGTTTCTACCCCCAGTTTTGTCATGGCTTACAGCAGGCAACATGTAAAACAAACTCAAACAGCCATGGATTACAAAAGTTTCAGGAGAATTGAGAAAAAAGTGGAATCTTTCGTGCACAGTTTAATGTGATTTTCCTGTGTTTGCCTCTTGTGACATCGTGACCTTGGTCATAAATATGCATATTCGCATTAGCATAAAAACTAAAAACCTTTGTTTTAACCCCCAAAGCAAGCTCCAAATAGGATTTTTATGACTTTAACTGAGTATAGTGGTTTTAAAGCATAGATTTCATTGATAAAAATCCTAAATAAGGGCCCCTTTAAAGCAAGCCAAACAACATGTGGGTGCCGCTTTAACCCTGGTTGAACCGGTGACCCAGCTTTTTGGAAAGCAAAGTGCTGCCCCAAGATTCTCCCACTACTTTGTGTACAAAAAGGAGACTTTGATGTCTGTGTTTTACCGCCAGACCTACCCACGCAATAAATGATACTATGTTGCCTTGCCCCATTCAACAACACCATCTGGTTGCACACAAGTAAATAGGGCCCCTTCAGGAACCAATGCTAAATGCCCAATTTTCAAAAATCATTTAAAAATACTCACAACTCTCTCAGCGTCTGGAGACAACAACAAAAATACTCATTGAAATCTCATCTTTTTAATTCTGTTCAATGTTATGGGGGTAATCCGTCATTTTTACTCCCTAATTTCCACATGAAACAAAACTACCCCTGCAAGAGTGAAAATTGCCAAACAGACCATGTGCCATTTTGGAAAAAAAGTCACATTCGCTACTGGGGAAAATAGGGCAACTTTCACGAGCTACATTCTCCAAAATGTTTGTAGTTGGAAGACAAAATACCCCACATCACGATGGTGGCCAGTTTCCCCACAAGACCACACTTGTTCAGCTCTCAATTCTCTCTAATATAGAAGAATTTGAGGGCATACAAAATATTCATGAGCTCGCGCACGGATCTCTGCCTATTTACTTGGGTGCACCCTCTGGGAAGCTTGAATCCTAGTTGAACCCGTGACCCAGCTTTTTGCATGGGAAAGAGACCCGTGCATAATTACGCATGCGCGTAGGGGACGTACAAAGTGTTGTTTCTGCGACGTGCTAACCATGGCTGTTACGTTGCTTAGTTTTGGTTACCCCCGGGCCGAAAGCACTTACGGGCAGGCTCTCTTGGAGCATTGTTTGAGTAAGTAAGTATCGATTCCCCATAAACGACTCTTGGGTCATAGGTCATCCGGTTCACCGAATTGGCAAGAAAATCCAATTGACAAACCTACAAAGTTAAACTTACTATAATTATATGAAGTTGCAATAACTTAAAAACACTGGACATTGGAAATACATAGAATATGAGAGTGAATGCATTATTTGTTTTTTTGAGTTATTTTAAAAAATACAACTATAAGTAATAAATATTTACTAGATTGAGCAAAAAGAACTTACATTTTCACAAGTTGAAATTACTAATTCAAATTTAAAAAGACCTCTTAACTTGAAATAATTAAGTATATTCAGTACTGTTGACAACAAGTAATCTTGACAAACAAATAGACATGGCTTTAACTTAAAAATACGTTAAGTTGAAAGGACGTAACTGAATTAAGGCAACAGAGTTGCCTTTATTTTTTTAAGTTTCCTCAACGAAATATTGTTTTGAGTGTGGCTGTTGGGACACCCTGCGCTGCGCTTGTGTACATTTGTACGGCCGTTGACTCACCCCAGATTGTGACGGGAATTAGGTCAAAGTGTGTCCCAAATGCCGGCAAATTTGGAAATCAAGGAATTTTCCAACCAACTTCAAATTTTGCATGCTCCAAACTGTATATATTCCGCACTTGTCATGCAAAATTGACAGATTTTCGCTGGGAAATGACGGAGAAATTTCAGAGTTTAGGGAAAGCGCAGCTCGGCTACGTGGTTATTCTTCTAACCGTGGCTGTTGGGACACCCTGCGCTGCGCTTGTGTACATTTGTACGGCCGTTGACTCACCCCAGATTGTGACGGGAATTAGGTCAAAGTGTGTCCCAAATGCCGGCAAATTTGGAAATCAAGGAATTTTCCAACCAACTTCAAATTTTGCATGCTCCAAACTGTATATATTCCGCACTTGTCATGCAAAATTGACAGATTTTCGCTGGGAAATGACGGAGAAATTTCAGAGTTTAGGGAAAGCGCAGCTCGGCTACGTGGTTATTCTTCTAACCGTGGCTGTTGGGACACCCTGCGCTGCGCTTGTGTACATTTGTACGGCCGTTGACTCACCCCAGATTGTGACGGGAATTAGGTCAAAGTGTGTCCCAAATGCCGGCAAATTTGGAAATCAAGGAATTTTCCAACCAACTTCAAATTTTGCATGCTCCAAACTGTATATATTCCGCACTTGTCATGCAAAATTGACAGATTTTCGCTGGGAAATGACGGAGAAATTTCAGAGTTTAGGGAAAGCGCAGCTCGGCTACGTGGTTATTCTTCTAACCGTGGCTGTTGGGACACCCTGCGCTGCGCTTGTGTACATTTGTACGGCCGTTGACTCACCCCAGATTGTGACGGGAATTAGGTCAAAGTGTGTCCCAAATGCCGGCAAATTTGGAAATCAAGGAATTTTCCAACCAACTTCAAATTTTGCATGCTCCAAACTGTATATATTCCGCACTTGTCATGCAAAATTGACAGATTTTCGCTGGGAAATGACGGAGAAATTTCAGAGTTTAGGGAAAGCGCAGCTCGGCTACGTGGTTATTTTTCTAACCGTGGCTGTTGGGACACCCTGCGCTGCGCTTGTGTACATTTGTACGGCCGTTGACTCACCCCAGATTGTGACGGGAATTAGGTCAAAGTGTGTCCCAAATGCCGGCAAATTTGGAAATCAAGGAATTTTCCAACCAACTTCAAATTTTGCATGCTCCAAACTGTATATATTCCGCACTTGTCATGCAAAATTGACAGATTTTCGCTGGGAAATGACGGAGAAATTTCAGAGTTTAGGGAAAGCGCAGCTCGGCTACGTGGTTATTCTTCTAACCGTGGCTGTTGGGACACCCTGCGCTGCGCTTGTGTACATTTGTACGGCCGTTGACTCACCCCAGATTGTGACGGGAATTAGGTCAAAGTGTGTCCCAAATGCCGGCAAATTTGGAAATCAAGGAATTTTCCAACCAACTTCAAATTTTGCATGCTCCAAACTGTATATATTCCGCACTTGTCATGCAAAATTGACAGATTTTCGCTGGGAAATGACGGAGAAATTTCAGAGTTTAGGGAAAGCGCAGCTCGGCTACGTGGTTATTCTTCTAACCGTGCACTCAAAAAAATGAGACTGACCTGAAGTAAATTTTAAACAAGACAAATTATTAAATATTACACAAAACTATGTTATTGTTGCATTTACGTTTATAATGGCGTTATACCAACTTGAAATGTTAACAAGTGGATATAACTTGTTATTTCTTGTGTTAACAACACGTTGGATTAGTAGAAGTAACAATATTAAAAGCCAAGTTAACTTTATTTGTTATATTTGAGTAATAATTACTGAAATCATATTGTCGTCTCTTTTACAGTTTTTGTAAAGTAGGAAGGACTGAAATTTTAATATTTTGCGCAACGTAAAATTACTTCTTACGGGAACAAAACCAGTTTAAGTTATAACAAATAGTGGACAAACTGCATAAAACTTACTCAAAGTTATTAACCTTCCGTCGTGCCACTGTACTATTTTTCATAGTCGCTTCGCCGTAAAAATAATATTACTAATTCATCCTGAGTTAAACAAATCCCATATTACATGTATTCCTAGTTTAAAGGGCCTGTGATATGCTAAACAACTTTGTGCCTAAGCTTTGCTTCATAATGACGGATTACTTGTTCAGCAAGACATACTATTGTTCGTTTGGATGTAAAATCAATAAAAGGTGGACTTTTTCAACTGTGAAGATTTTATTGCAATAAATCACAGACAGAGGGCGCTGTTTTGAGTGCATCACATAAGGAAGACAGAAGGGAAAAGTTAAGAAAAAACATAAGACTTCAAGCTGGACTTGTGGCAAATTGCTGCAGTTTCTACCCCCAGTTTTGTCATGGCTTACAGCAGGCAACATGTAAAACAAACTCAAACAGCCATGGATTACAAAAGTTTCAGGAGAATTGAGAAAAAAGTGGAATCTTTCGTGCACAGTTTAATGTGATTTTCCTGTGTTTGCCTCTTGTGACATCGTGACCTTGGTCATAAATATGCATATTCGCATTAGCATAAAAACTAAAAACCTTTGTTTTAACCCCCAAAGCAAGCTCCAAATAGGATTTTTATGACTTTAACTGAGTATAGTGGTTTTAAAGCATAGATTTCATTGATAAAAATCCTAAATAAGGGCCCCTTTAAAGCAAGCCAAACAACATGTGGGTGCCGCTTTAACCCTGGTTGAACCGGTGACCCAGCTTTTTGGAAAGCAAAGTGCTGCCCCAAGATTCTCCCACTACTTTGTGTACAAAAAGGAGACTTTGATGTCTGTGTTTTACCGCCAGACCTACCCACGCAATAAATGATACTATGTTGCCTTGCCCCATTCAACAACACCATCTGGTTGCACACAAGTAAATAGGGCCCCTTCAGGAACCAATGCTAAATGCCCAATTTTCAAAAATCATTTAAAAATACTCACAACTCTCTCAGCGTCTGGAGACAACAACAAAAATACTCATTGAAATCTCATCTTTTTAATTCTGTTCAATGTTATGGGGGTAATCCGTCATTTTTACTCCCTAATTTCCACATGAAACAAAACTACCCCTGCAAGAGTGAAAATTGCCAAACAGACCATGTGCCATTTTGGAAAAAAAGTCACATTCGCTACTGGGGAAAATAGGGCAACTTTCACGAGCTACATTCTCCAAAATGTTTGTAGTTGGAAGACAAAATACCCCACATCACGATGGTGGCCAGTTTCCCCACAAGACCACACTTGTTCAGCTCTCAATTCTCTCTAATATAGAAGAATTTGAGGGCATACAAAATATTCATGAGCTCGCGCACGGATCTCTGCCTATTTACTTGGGTGCACCCTCTGGGAAGCTTGAATCCTAGTTGAACCCGTGACCCAGCTTTTTGCATGGGAAAGAGACCCGTGCATAATTACGCATGCGCGTAGGGGACGTACAAAGTGTTGTTTCTGCGACGTGCTAACCATGGCTGTTACGTTGCTTAGTTTTGGTTACCCCCGGGCCGAAAGCACTTACGGGCAGGCTCTCTTGGAGCATTGTTTGAGTAAGTAAGTATCGATTCCCCATAAACGACTCTTGGGTCATAGGTCATCCGGTTCACCGAATTGGCAAGAAAATCCAATTGACAAACCTACAAAGTTAAACTTACTATAATTATATGAAGTTGCAATAACTTAAAAACACTGGACATTGGAAATACATAGAATATGAGAGTGAATGCATTATTTGTTTTTTTGAGTTATTTTAAAAAATACAACTATAAGTAATAAATATTTACTAGATTGAGCAAAAAGAACTTACATTTTCACAAGTTGAAATTACTAATTCAAATTTAAAAAGACCTCTTAACTTGAAATAATTAAGTATATTCAGTACTGTTGACAACAAGTAATCTTGACAAACAAATAGACATGGCTTTAACTTAAAAATACGTTAAGTTGAAAGGACGTAACTGAATTAAGGCAACAGAGTTGCCTTTATTTTTTTAAGTTTCCTCAACGAAATATTGTTTTGAGTGTGGCTGTTGGGACACCCTGCGCTGCGCTTGTGTACATTTGTACGGCCGTTGACTCACCCCAGATTGTGACGGGAATTAGGTCAAAGTGTGTCCCAAATGCCGGCAAATTTGGAAATCAAGGAATTTTCCAACCAACTTCAAATTTTGCATGCTCCAAACTGTATATATTCCGCACTTGTCATGCAAAATTGACAGATTTTCGCTGGGAAATGACGGAGAAATTTCAGAGTTTAGGGAAAGCGCAGCTCGGCTACGTGGTTATTCTTCTAACCGTGGCTGTTGGGACACCCTGCGCTGCGCTTGTGTACATTTGTACGGCCGTTGACTCACCCCAGATTGTGACGGGAATTAGGTCAAAGTGTGTCCCAAATGCCGGCAAATTTGGAAATCAAGGAATTTTCCAACCAACTTCAAATTTTGCATGCTCCAAACTGTATATATTCCGCACTTGTCATGCAAAATTGACAGATTTTCGCTGGGAAATGACGGAGAAATTTCAGAGTTTAGGGAAAGCGCAGCTCGGCTACGTGGTTATTCTTCTAACCGTGGCTGTTGGGACACCCTGCGCTGCGCTTGTGTACATTTGTACGGCCGTTGACTCACCCCAGATTGTGACGGGAATTAGGTCAAAGTGTGTCCCAAATGCCGGCAAATTTGGAAATCAAGGAATTTTCCAACCAACTTCAAATTTTGCATGCTCCAAACTGTATATATTCCGCACTTGTCATGCAAAATTGACAGATTTTCGCTGGGAAATGACGGAGAAATTTCAGAGTTTAGGGAAAGCGCAGCTCGGCTACGTGGTTATTCTTCTAACCGTGGCTGTTGGGACACCCTGCGCTGCGCTTGTGTACATTTGTACGGCCGTTGACTCACCCCAGATTGTGACGGGAATTAGGTCAAAGTGTGTCCCAAATGCCGGCAAATTTGGAAATCAAGGAATTTTCCAACCAACTTCAAATTTTGCATGCTCCAAACTGTATATATTCCGCACTTGTCATGCAAAATTGACAGATTTTCGCTGGGAAATGACGGAGAAATTTCAGAGTTTAGGGAAAGCGCAGCTCGGCTACGTGGTTATTCTTCTAACCGTGGCTGTTGGGACACCCTGCGCTGCGCTTGTGTACATTTGTACGGCCGTTGACTCACCCCAGATTGTGACGGGAATTAGGTCAAAGTGTGTCCCAAATGCCGGCAAATTTGGAAATCAAGGAATTTTCCAACCAACTTCAAATTTTGCATGCTCCAAACTGTATATATTCCGCACTTGTCATGCAAAATTGACAGATTTTCGCTGGGAAATGACGGAGAAATTTCAGAGTTTAGGGAAAGCGCAGCTCGGCTACGTGGTTATTCTTCTAACCGTGGCTGTTGGGACACCCTGCGCTGCGCTTGTGTACATTTGTACGGCCGTTGACTCACCCCAGATTGTGACGGGAATTAGGTCAAAGTGTGTCCCAAATGCCGGCAAATTTGGAAATCAAGGAATTTTCCAACCAACTTCAAATTTTGCATGCTCCAAACTGTATATATTCCGCACTTGTCATGCAAAATTGACAGATTTTCGCTGGGAAATGACGGAGAAATTTCAGAGTTTAGGGAAAGCGCAGCTCGGCTACGTGGTTATTCTTCTAACCGTGGCTGTTGGGACACCCTGCGCTGCGCTTGTGTACATTTGTACGGCCGTTGACTCACCCCAGATTGTGACGGGAATTAGGTCAAAGTGTGTCCCAAATGCCGGCAAATTTGGAAATCAAGGAATTTTCCAACCAACTTCAAATTTTGCATGCTCCAAACTGTATATATTCCGCACTTGTCATGCAAAATTGACAGATTTTCGCTGGGAAATGACGGAGAAATTTCAGAGTTTAGGGAAAGCGCAGCTCGGCTACGTGGTTATTCTTCTAACCGTGGCTGTTGGGACACCCTGCGCTGCGCTTGTGTACATTTGTACGGCCGTTGACTCACCCCAGATTGTGACGGGAATTAGGTCAAAGTGTGTCCCAAATGCCGGCAAATTTGGAAATCAAGGAATTTTCCAACCAACTTCAAATTTTGCATGCTCCAAACTGTATATATTCCGCACTTGTCATGCAAAATTGACAGATTTTCGCTGGGAAATGACGGAGAAATTTCAGAGTTTAGGGAAAGCGCAGCTCGGCTACGTGGTTATTCTTCTAACCGTGGCTGTTGGGACACCCTGCGCTGCGCTTGTGTACATTTGTACGGCCGTTGACTCACCCCAGATTGTGACGGGAATTAGGTCAAAGTGTGTCCCAAATGCCGGCAAATTTGGAAATCAAGGAATTTTCCAACCAACTTCAAATTTTGCATGCTCCAAACTGTATATATTCCGCACTTGTCATGCAAAATTGACAGATTTTCGCTGGGAAATGACGGAGAAATTTCAGAGTTTAGGGAAAGCGCAGCTCGGCTACGTGGTTATTCTTCTAACCGTGGCTGTTGGGACACCCTGCGCTGCGCTTGTGTACATTTGTACGGCCGTTGACTCACCCCAGATTGTGACGGGAATTAGGTCAAAGTGTGTCCCAAATGCCGGCAAATTTGGAAATCAAGGAATTTTCCAACCAACTTCAAATTTTGCATGCTCCAAACTGTATATATTCCGCACTTGTCATGCAAAATTGACAGATTTTCGCTGGGAAATGACGGAGAAATTTCAGAGTTTAGGGAAAGCGCAGCTCGGCTACGTGGTTATTCTTCTAACCGTGGCTGTTGGGACACCCTGCGCTGCGCTTGTGTACATTTGTACGGCCGTTGACTCACCCCAGATTGTGACGGGAATTAGGTCAAAGTGTGTCCCAAATGCCGGCAAATTTGGAAATCAAGGAATTTTCCAACCAACTTCAAATTTTGCATGCTCCAAACTGTATATATTCCGCACTTGTCATGCAAAATTGACAGATTTTCGCTGGGAAATGACGGAGAAATTTCAGAGTTTAGGGAAAGCGCAGCTCGGCTACGTGGTTATTCTTCTAACCGTGGCTGTTGGGACACCCTGCGCTGCGCTTGTGTACATTTGTACGGCCGTTGACTCACCCCAGATTGTGACGGGAATTAGGTCAAAGTGTGTCCCAAATGCCGGCAAATTTGGAAATCAAGGAATTTTCCAACCAACTTCAAATTTTGCATGCTCCAAACTGTATATATTCCGCACTTGTCATGCAAAATTGACAGATTTTCGCTGGGAAATGACGGAGAAATTTCAGAGTTTAGGGAAAGCGCAGCTCGGCTACGTGGTTATTCTTCTAACCGTGGCTGTTGGGACACCCTGCGCTGCGCTTGTGTACATTTGTACGGCCGTTGACTCACCCCAGATTGTGACGGGAATTAGGTCAAAGTGTGTCCCAAATGCCGGCAAATTTGGAAATCAAGGAATTTTCCAACCAACTTCAAATTTTGCATGCTCCAAACTGTATATATTCCGCACTTGTCATGCAAAATTGACAGATTTTCGCTGGGAAATGACGGAGAAATTTCAGAGTTTAGGGAAAGCGCAGCTCGGCTACGTGGTTATTCTTCTAACCGTGGCTGTTGGGACACCCTGCGCTGCGCTTGTGTACATTTGTACGGCCGTTGACTCACCCCAGATTGTGACGGGAATTAGGTCAAAGTGTGTCCCAAATGCCGGCAAATTTGGAAATCAAGGAATTTTCCAACCAACTTCAAATTTTGCATGCTCCAAACTGTATATATTCCGCACTTGTCATGCAAAATTGACAGATTTTCGCTGGGAAATGACGGAGAAATTTCAGAGTTTAGGGAAAGCGCAGCTCGGCTACGTGGTTATTCTTCTAACCGTGGCTGTTGGGACACCCTGCGCTGCGCTTGTGTACATTTGTACGGCCGTTGACTCACCCCAGATTGTGACGGGAATTAGGTCAAAGTGTGTCCCAAATGCCGGCAAATTTGGAAATCAAGGAATTTTCCAACCAACTTCAAATTTTGCATGCTCCAAACTGTATATATTCCGCACTTGTCATGCAAAATTGACAGATTTTCGCTGGGAAATGACGGAGAAATTTCAGAGTTTAGGGAAAGCGCAGCTCGGCTACGTGGTTATTCTTCTAACCGTGGCTGTTGGGACACCCTGCGCTGCGCTTGTGTACATTTGTACGGCCGTTGACTCACCCCAGATTGTGACGGGAATTAGGTCAAAGTGTGTCCCAAATGCCGGCAAATTTGGAAATCAAGGAATTTTCCAACCAACTTCAAATTTTGCATGCTCCAAACTGTATATATTCCGCACTTGTCATGCAAAATTGACAGATTTTCGCTGGGAAATGACGGAGAAATTTCAGAGTTTAGGGAAAGCGCAGCTCGGCTACGTGGTTATTCTTCTAACCGTGGCTGTTGGGACACCCTGCGCTGCGCTTGTGTACATTTGTACGGCCGTTGACTCACCCCAGATTGTGACGGGAATTAGGTCAAAGTGTGTCCCAAATGCCGGCAAATTTGGAAATCAAGGAATTTTCCAACCAACTTCAAATTTTGCATGCTCCAAACTGTATATATTCCGCACTTGTCATGCAAAATTGACAGATTTTCGCTGGGAAATGACGGAGAAATTTCAGAGTTTAGGGAAAGCGCAGCTCGGCTACGTGGTTATTCTTCTAACCGTGGCTGTTGGGACACCCTGCGCTGCGCTTGTGTACATTTGTACGGCCGTTGACTCACCCCAGATTGTGACGGGAATTAGGTCAAAGTGTGTCCCAAATGCCGGCAAATTTGGAAATCAAGGAATTTTCCAACCAACTTCAAATTTTGCATGCTCCAAACTGTATATATTCCGCACTTGTCATGCAAAATTGACAGATTTTCGCTGTGAAATGACGGAGAAATTTCAGAGTTTAGGGAAAGCGCAGCTCGGCTACGTGGTTATTCTTCTAACCGTGGCTGTTGGGACACCCTGCGCTGCGCTTGTGTACATTTGTACGGCCGTTGACTCACCCCAGATTGTGACGGGAATTAGGTCAAAGTGTGTCCCAAATGCCGGCAAATTTGGAAATCAAGGAATTTTCCAACCAACTTCAAATTTTGCATGCTCCAAACTGTATATATTCCGCACTTGTCATGCAAAATTGACAGATTTTCGCTGGGAAATGACGGAGAAATTTCAGAGTTTAGGGAAAGCGCAGCTCGGCTACGTGGTTATTCTTCTAACCGTGGCTGTTGGGACACCCTGCGCTGCGCTTGTGTACATTTGTACGGCCGTTGACTCACCCCAGATTGTGACGGGAATTAGGTCAAAGTGTGTCCCAAATGCCGGCAAATTTGGAAATCAAGGAATTTTCCAACCAACTTCAAATTTTGCATGCTCCAAACTGTATATATTCCGCACTTGTCATGCAAAATTGACAGATTTTCGCTGGGAAATGACGGAGAAATTTCAGAGTTTAGGGAAAGCGCAGCTCGGCTACGTGGTTATTCTTCTAACCGTGGCTGTTGGGACACCCTGCGCTGCGCTTGTGTACATTTGTACGGCCGTTGACTCACCCCAGATTGTGACGGGAATTAGGTCAAAGTGTGTCCCAAATGCCGGCAAATTTGGAAATCAAGGAATTTTCCAACCAACTTCAAATTTTGCATGCTCCAAACTGTATATATTCCGCACTTGTCATGCAAAATTGACAGATTTTCGCTGGGAAATGACGGAGAAATTTCAGAGTTTAGGGAAAGCGCAGCTCGGCTACGTGGTTATTCTTCTAACCGTGGCTGTTGGGACACCCTGCGCTGCGCTTGTGTACATTTGTACGGCCGTTGACTCACCCCAGATTGTGACGGGAATTAGGTCAAAGTGTGTCCCAAATGCCGGCAAATTTGGAAATCAAGGAATTTTCCAACCAACTTCAAATTTTGCATGCTCCAAACTGTATATATTCCGCACTTGTCATGCAAAATTGACAGATTTTCGCTGGGAAATGACGGAGAAATTTCAGAGTTTAGGGAAAGCGCAGCTCGGCTACGTGGTTATTCTTCTAACCGTGGCTGTTGGGACACCCTGCGCTGCGCTTGTGTACATTTGTACGGCCGTTGACTCACCCCAGATTGTGACGGGAATTAGGTCAAAGTGTGTCCCAAATGCCGGCAAATTTGGAAATCAAGGAATTTTCCAACCAACTTCAAATTTTGCATGCTCCAAACTGTATATATTCCGCACTTGTCATGCAAAATTGACAGATTTTCGCTGGGAAATGACGGAGAAATTTCAGAGTTTAGGGAAAGCGCAGCTCGGCTACGTGGTTATTCTTCTAACCGTGGCTGTTGGGACACCCTGCGCTGCGCTTGTGTACATTTGTACGGCCGTTGACTCACCCCAGATTGTGACGGGAATTAGGTCAAAGTGTGTCCCAAATGCCGGCAAATTTGGAAATCAAGGAATTTTCCAACCAACTTCAAATTTTGCATGCTCCAAACTGTATATATTCCGCACTTGTCATGCAAAATTGACAGATTTTCGCTGGGAAATGACGGAGAAATTTCAGAGTTTAGGGAAAGCGCAGCTCGGCTACGTGGTTATTCTTCTAACCGTGGCTGTTGGGACACCCTGCGCTGCGCTTGTGTACATTTGTACGGCCGTTGACTCACCCCAGATTGTGACGGGAATTAGGTCAAAGTGTGTCCCAAATGCCGGCAAATTTGGAAATCAAGGAATTTTCCAACCAACTTCAAATTTTGCATGCTCCAAACTGTATATATTCCGCACTTGTCATGCAAAATTGACAGATTTTCGCTGGGAAATGACGGAGAAATTTCAGAGTTTAGGGAAAGCGCAGCTCGGCTACGTGGTTATTCTTCTAACCGTGGCTGTTGGGACACCCTGCGCTGCGCTTGTGTACATTTGTACGGCCGTTGACTCACCCCAGATTGTGACGGGAATTAGGTCAAAGTGTGTCCCAAATGCCGGCAAATTTGGAAATCAAGGAATTTTCCAACCAACTTCAAATTTTGCATGCTCCAAACTGTATATATTCCGCACTTGTCATGCAAAATTGACAGATTTTCGCTGGGAAATGACGGAGAAATTTCAGAGTTTAGGGAAAGCGCAGCTCGGCTACGTGGTTATTCTTCTAACCGTGGCTGTTGGGACACCCTGCGCTGCGCTTGTGTACATTTGTACGGCCGTTGACTCACCCCAGATTGTGACGGGAATTAGGTCAAAGTGTGTCCCAAATGCCGGCAAATTTGGAAATCAAGGAATTTTCCAACCAACTTCAAATTTTGCATGCTCCAAACTGTATATATTCCGCACTTGTCATGCAAAATTGACAGATTTTCGCTGGGAAATGACGGAGAAATTTCAGAGTTTAGGGAAAGCGCAGCTCGGCTACGTGGTTATTCTTCTAACCGTGGCTGTTGGGACACCCTGCGCTGCGCTTGTGTACATTTGTACGGCCGTTGACTCACCCCAGATTGTGACGGGAATTAGGTCAAAGTGTGTCCCAAATGCCGGCAAATTTGGAAATCAAGGAATTTTCCAACCAACTTCAAATTTTGCATGCTCCAAACTGTATATATTCCGCACTTGTCATGCAAAATTGACAGATTTTCGCTGGGAAATGACGGAGAAATTTCAGAGTTTAGGGAAAGCGCAGCTCGGCTACGTGGTTATTCTTCTAACCGTGGCTGTTGGGACACCCTGCGCTGCGCTTGTGTACATTTGTACGGCCGTTGACTCACCCCAGATTGTGACGGGAATTAGGTCAAAGTGTGTCCCAAATGCCGGCAAATTTGGAAATCAAGGAATTTTCCAACCAACTTCAAATTTTGCATGCTCCAAACTGTATATATTCCGCACTTGTCATGCAAAATTGACAGATTTTCGCTGGGAAATGACGGAGAAATTTCAGAGTTTAGGGAAAGCGCAGCTCGGCTACGTGGTTATTCTTCTAACCGTGGCTGTTGGGACACCCTGCGCTGCGCTTGTGTACATTTGTACGGCCGTTGACTCACCCCAGATTGTGACGGGAATTAGGTCAAAGTGTGTCCCAAATGCCGGCAAATTTGGAAATCAAGGAATTTTCCAACCAACTTCAAATTTTGCATGCTCCAAACTGTATATATTCCGCACTTGTCATGCAAAATTGACAGATTTTCGCTGGGAAATGACGGAGAAATTTCAGAGTTTAGGGAAAGCGCAGCTCGGCTACGTGGTTATTCTTCTAACCGTGGCTGTTGGGACACCCTGCGCTGCGCTTGTGTACATTTGTACGGCCGTTGACTCACCCCAGATTGTGACGGGAATTAGGTCAAAGTGTGTCCCAAATGCCGGCAAATTTGGAAATCAAGGAATTTTCCAACCAACTTCAAATTTTGCATGCTCCAAACTGTATATATTCCGCACTTGTCATGCAAAATTGACAGATTTTCGCTGGGAAATGACGGAGAAATTTCAGAGTTTAGGGAAAGCGCAGCTCGGCTACGTGGTTATTCTTCTAACCGTGGCTGTTGGGACACCCTGCGCTGCGCTTGTGTACATTTGTACGGCCGTTGACTCACCCCAGATTGTGACGGGAATTAGGTCAAAGTGTGTCCCAAATGCCGGCAAATTTGGAAATCAAGGAATTTTCCAACCAACTTCAAATTTTGCATGCTCCAAACTGTATATATTCCGCACTTGTCATGCAAAATTGACAGATTTTCGCTGGGAAATGACGGAGAAATTTCAGAGTTTAGGGAAAGCGCAGCTCGGCTACGTGGTTATTCTTCTAACCGTGGCTGTTGGGACACCCTGCGCTGCGCTTGTGTACATTTGTACGGCCGTTGACTCACCCCAGATTGTGACGGGAATTAGGTCAAAGTGTGTCCCAAATGCCGGCAAATTTGGAAATCAAGGAATTTTCCAACCAACTTCAAATTTTGCATGCTCCAAACTGTATATATTCCGCACTTGTCATGCAAAATTGACAGATTTTCGCTGGGAAATGACGGAGAAATTTCAGAGTTTAGGGAAAGCGCAGCTCGGCTACGTGGTTATTCTTCTAACCGTGGCTGTTGGGACACCCTGCGCTGCGCTTGTGTACATTTGTACGGCCGTTGACTCACCCCAGATTGTGACGGGAATTAGGTCAAAATGTGTCCCAAATGCCGGCAAATTTGGAAATCAAGGAATTTTCCAACCAACTTCAAATTTTGCATGCTCCAAACTGTATATATTCCGCACTTGTCATGCAAAATTGACAGATTTTCGCTGGGAAATGACGGAGAAATTTCAGAGTTTAGGGAAAGCGCAGCTCGGCTACGTGGTTATTCTTCTAACCGTGGCTGTTGGGACACCCTGCGCTGCGCTTGTGTACATTTGTACGGCCGTTGACTCACCCCAGATTGTGACGGGAATTAGGTCAAAGTGTGTTCCAAATGCCGGCAAATTTGGAAATCAAGGAATTTTCCAACCAACTTCAAATTTTGCATGCTCCAAACTGTATATATTCACTTGTCATGCAAAATTGACAGATTTTCGCTGGGAAATGACGGAGAAATTTCAGAGTTTAGGGAAAGCGCAGCTCGGCTACGTGGTTATTTTTCTAACCGTGGCTGTTGGGACACCCTGCGCTGCGCTTGTGTACATTTGTACGGCCGTTGACTCACCCCAGATTGTGACGGGAATTAGGTCAAAGTGTGTCCCAAATGCCGCCAAATTTGGAAATCAAGGAATTTTCAACCAACTTCAAATTGTGCATGCTCCAAACTGTATATATTCCGCACTTGTCATGCAAAATTGACAGATTTTCGCTGGAAATGACGGACAAATTTCAGAGTTTAGGGAAAGCGCAGCTCGGCTACGTGGTTATTCTTCTAACCGTGGCTGTTGGGACACCCTGCGCTGCGCTTGTGTACATTTGTACGGCCGTTGACTCACCCCAGATTGTGACGGGAATTAGGTCAAAGTGTGTCCCAAATGCCGGCAAATTTGGAAATCAAGGAATTTTCCAACCAACTTCAAATTTTGCATGCTCCAAACTGTATATATTCCGCACTTGTCATGCAAAATTGACAGATTTTCGCTGGGAAATGACGGAGAAATTTCAGAGTTTAGGGAAAGCGCAGCTCGGCTACGTGGTTATTCTTCTAACCGTGGCTGTTGGGACACCCTGCGCTGCGCTTGTGTACATTTGTACGGCAAAATTGACAGATTTTCGCTGGGAAATGACGGAGAAATTTCAGAGTTTAGGGTAAGCGCAGCTCGGCTACGTGGTTATTCTTCTAACCGTGGCTGTTGGGACACCCTGCGCTGCGCTTGTGTACATTTGTACGGCCGTTGACTCACCCCAGATTGTGACGGGAATTAGGTCAAAGTGTGTCCCAAATGCCGGCAAATTTGGAAATCAAGGAATTTTCCAACCAACTTCAAATTTTGCATGCTCCAAACTGTATATATTCCGCACTTGTCATGCAAAATTGACAGATTTTCGCTGAGAAATGACGGAGACATTTCAGAGTTTAGGGAAAGCGCAGCTCGGCTACGTGGTTATTCTTCTAACCGTGGCTGTTGGGACACCCTGCGCTGCGCTTGTGTACATTTGTACGGCCGTTGACTCACCCCAGATTGTGACGGGAATTAGGTCAAAGTGTGTCCCAAATGCCGGCAAATTTGGAAATCAAGGAATTTTCCAACCAACTTCAAATTTTGCATGCTCCAAACTGTATATATTCCGCACTTGTCATGCAAAATTGACAGATTTTCGCTGGGAAATGACGGAGAAATTTCAGAGTTTAGGGAAAGCGCAGCTCGGCTACGTGGTTATTCTTCTAACCGTGGCTGTTGGGACACCCTGCGCTGCGCTTGTGTACATTTGTACGGCCGTTGACTCACCCCAGATTGTGACGGGAATTAGGTCAAAGTGTGTCCCAAATGCCGGCAAATTTGGAAATCAAGGAATTTTCCAACCAACTTCAAATTTTGCATGCTCCAAACTGTATATATTCCGCACTTGTCATGCAAAATTGACAGATTTTCGCTGGGAAATGACGGAGAAATTTCAGAGTTTAGGGAAAGCGCAGCTTCGGCTACGTGGTTATTCTTCTAACCGTGGCTGTTGGGACACCCTGCGCTGCGCTTGTGTACATTTGTACGGCCGTTGACTCACCCCAGATTGTGACGGGAATTAGGTCAAAGTGTGTCCCAAATGCCGGCAAATTTGGAAATCAAGGAATTTTCCAACCAACTTCAAATTTTGCATGCTCCAAACTGTATATATTCCGCACTTGTCATGCAAAATTGACAGATTTTCGCTGGGAAATGACGGAGAAATTTCAGAGTTTAGGGAAAGCGCAGCTCGGCTACGTGGTTATTCTTCTAACCGTGGCTGTTGGGACACCCTGCGCTGCGCTTGTGTACATTTGTACGGCCGTTGACTCACCCCAGATTGTGACGGGAATTAGGTCAAAGTGTGTTCCAAATGCCGGCAAATTTGGAATCAAGGAATTTTCCAACCAACTTCAAATTTTGCATGCTCCAAACTGTATATATTCCGCACTTGTCATGCAAAATTGACAGATTTTCGCTGGGAAATGACGGAGAAATTTCAGAGTTTAGGGAAAGCGCAGCTCGGCTACGTGGTTATTCTTCTAACCGTGGCTGTTGGGACACCCTGCGCTGCGCTTGTGTACATTTGTACGGCCGTTGACTCACCCCAGATTGTGACGGGAATTAGGTCAAAGTGTGTCCCAAATGCCGGCAAATTTGGAAATCAAGGAATTTTCCAACCAACTTCAAATTTTGCATGCTCCAAACTGTATATATTCCGCACTTGTCATGCAAAATTGACAGATTTTCGCTGGGAAATGACGGAGAAATTTCAGAGTTTAGGGAAAGCGCAGCTCGGCTACGTGGTTATTCTTCTAACCGTGGCTGTTGGGACACCCTGCGCTGCGCTTGTGTACATTTGTACGGCCGTTGACTCACCCCAGATTGTGACGGGAATTAGGTCAAAGTGTGTCCCAAATGCCGGCAAATTTGGAAATCAAGGAATTTTCCAACCAACTTCAAATTTTGCATGCTCCAAACTGTATATATTCCGCACTTGTCATGCAAAATTGACAGATTTTCGCTGGGAAATGACGGAGAAATTTCAGAGTTTAGGGAAAGCGCAGCTCGGCTACGTGGTTATTCTTCTAACCGTGGCTGTTGGGACACCCTGCGCTGCGCTTGTGTACATTTGTACGGCCGTTGACTCACCCCAGATTGTGACGGGAATTAGGTCAAAGTGTGTCCCAAATGCCGGCAAATTTGGAAATCAAGGAATTTTCCAACCAACTTCAAATTTTGCATGCTCCAAACTGTATATATTCCGCACTTGTCATGCAAAATTGACAGATTTTCGCTGGGAAATGACGGAGAAATTTCAGAGTTTAGGGAAAGCGCAGCTCGGCTACGTGGTTATTCTTCTAACCGTGGCTGTTGGGACACCCTGCGCTGCGCTTGTGTACATTTGTACGGCCGTTGACTCACCCCAGATTGTGACGGGAATTAGGTCAAAGTGTGTCCCAAATGCCGGCAAATTTGGAAATCAAGGAATTTTCCAACCAACTTCAAATTTTGCATGCTCCAAACTGTATATATTCCGCACTTGTCATGCAAAATTGACAGATTTTCGCTGGGAAATGACGGAGAAATTTCAGAGTTTAGGGAAAGCGCAGCTCGGCTACGTGGTTATTCTTCTAACCGTGGCTGTTGGGACACCCTGCGCTGCGCTTGTGTACATTTGTACGGCCGTTGACTCACCCCAGATTGTGACGGGAATTAGGTCAAAGTGTGTCCCAAATGCCGGCAAATTTGGAAATCAAGGAATTTTCCAACCAACTTCAAATTTTGCATGCTCCAAACTGTATATATTCCGCACTTGTCATGCAAAATTGACAGATTTTCGCTGGGAAATGACGGAGAAATTCAGAGTTTAGGGAAAGCGCAGCTCGGCTACGTGGTTATTCTTCTAACCGTGGCTGTTGGGACACCCTGCGCTGCGCTTGTGTACATTTGTACGGCCGTTGACTCACCCCAGATTGTGACGGGAATTAGGTCAAAGTGTGTCCCAAATGCCGGCAAATTTGGAAATCAAGGAATTTTCCAACCAACTTCAAATTTTGCATGCTCCAAACTGTATATATTCCGCACTTGTCATGCAAAATTGACAGATTTTCGCTGGGAAATGACGGAGAAATTTCAGAGTTTAGGGAAAGCGCAGCTCGGCTACGTGGTTATTCTTCTAACCGTGGCTGTTGGGACACCCTGCGCTGCGCTTGTGTACATTTGTACGGCCGTTGACTCACCCCAGATTGTGACGGGAATTAGGTCAAAGTGTGTCCCAAATGCCGGCAAATTTGGAAATCAAGGAATTTTCCAACCAACTTCAAATTTTGCATGCTCCAAACTGTATATATTCCGCACTTGTCATGCAAAATTGACAGATTTTCGCTGGGAAATGACGGAGAAATTTCAGAGTTTAGGGAAAGCGCAGCTCGGCTACGTGGTTATTCTTCTAACCGTGGCTGTTGGGACACCCTGCGCTGCGCTTGTGTACATTTGTACGGCCGTTGACTCACCCCAGATTGTGACGGGAATTAGGTCAAAGTGTGTCCCAAATGCCGGCAAATTTGGAAATCAAGGAATTTTCCAACCAACTTCAAATTTTGCATGCTCCAAACTGTATATATTCCGCACTTGTCATGCAAAATTGACAGATTTTCGCTGGGAAATGACGGAGAAATTTCAGAGTTTAGGGAAAGCGCAGCTCGGCTACGTGGTTATTCTTCTAACCGTGGCTGTTGGGACACCCTGCGCTGCGCTTGTGTACATTTGTACGGCCGTTGACTCACCCCAGATTGTGACGGGAATTAGGTCAAAGTGTGTCCCAAATGCCGGCAAATTTGGAAATCAAGGAATTTTCCAACCAACTTCAAATTTTGCATGCTCCAAACTGTATATATTCCGCACTTGTCATGCAAAATTGACAGATTTTCGCTGGGAAATGACGGAGAAATTTCAGAGTTTAGGGAAAGCGCAGCTCGGCTACGTGGTTATTCTTCTAACCGTGGCTGTTGGGACACCCTGCGCTGCGCTTGTGTACATTTGTACGGCCGTTGACTCACCCCAGATTGTGACGGGAATTAGGTCAAAGTGTGTCCCAAATGCCGGCAAATTTGGAAATCAAGGAATTTTCCAACCAACTTCAAATTTTGCATGCTCCAAACTGTATATATTCCGCACTTGTCATGCAAAATTGACAGATTTTCGCTGGGAAATGACGGAGAAATTTCAGAGTTTAGGGAAAGCGCAGCTCGGCTACGTGGTTATTCTTCTAACCGTGGCTGTTGGGACACCCTGCGCTGCGCTTGTGTACATTTGTACGGCCGTTGACTCACCCCAGATTGTGACGGGAATTAGGTCAAAGTGTGTCCCAAATGCCGGCAAATTTGGAAATCAAGGAATTTTCCAACCAACTTCAAATTTTGCATGCTCCAAACTGTATATATTCCGCACTTGTCATGCAAAATTGACAGATTTTCGCTGGGAAATGACGGAGAAATTTCAGAGTTTAGGGAAAGCGCAGCTCGGCTACGTGGTTATTCTTCTAACCGTGGCTGTTGGGACACCCTGCGCTGCGCTTGTGTACATTTGTACGGCCGTTGACTCACCCCAGATTGTGACGGGAATTAGGTCAAAGTGTGTCCCAAATGCCGGCAAATTTGGAAATCAAGGAATTTTCCAACCAACTTCAAATTTTGCATGCTCCAAACTGTATATATTCCGCACTTGTCATGCAAAATTGACAGATTTTCGCTGGGAAATGACGGAGAAATTTCAGAGTTTAGGGAAAGCGCAGCTCGGCTACGTGGTTATTCTTCTAACCGTGGCTGTTGGGACACCCTGCGCTGCGCTTGTGTACATTTGTACGGCCGTTGACTCACCCCAGATTGTGACGGGAATTAGGTCAAAGTGTGTCCCAAATGCCGGCAAATTTGGAAATCAAGGAATTTTCCAACCAACTTCAAATTTTGCATGCTCCAAACTGTATATATTCCGCACTTGTCATGCAAAATTGACAGATTTTCGCTGGGAAATGACGGAGAAATTTCAGAGTTTAGGGAAAGCGCAGCTCGGCTACGTGGTTATTCTTCTAACCGTGGCTGTTGGGACACCCTGCGCTGCGCTTGTGTACATTTGTACGGCCGTTGACTCACCCCAGATTGTGACGGGAATTAGGTCAAAGTGTGTCCCAAATGCCGGCAAATTTGGAAATCAAGGAATTTTCCAACCAACTTCAAATTTTGCATGCTCCAAACTGTATATATTCCGCACTTGTCATGCAAAATTGACAGATTTTCGCTGGGAAATGACGGAGAAATTTCAGAGTTTAGGGAAAGCGCAGCTCGGCTACGTGGTTATTCTTCTAACCGTGGCTGTTGGGACACCCTGCGCTGCGCTTGTGTACATTTGTACGGCCGTTGACTCACCCCAGATTGTGACGGGAATTAGGTCAAAGTGTGTCCCAAATGCCGGCAAATTTGGAAATCAAGGAATTTTCCAACCAACTTCAAATTTTGCATGCTCCAAACTGTATATATTCCGCACTTGTCATGCAAAATTGACAGATTTTCGCTGGGAAATGACGGAGAAATTTCAGAGTTTAGGGAAAGCGCAGCTCGGCTACGTGGTTATTCTTCTAACCGTGGCTGTTGGGACACCCTGCGCTGCGCTTGTGTACATTTGTACGGCCGTTGACTCACCCCAGATTGTGACGGGAATTAGGTCAAAGTGTGTCCCAAATGCCGGCAAATTTGGAAATCAAGGAATTTTCCAACCAACTTCAAATTTTGCATGCTCCAAACTGTATATATTCCGCACTTGTCATGCAAAATTGACAGATTTTCGCTGGGAAATGACGGAGAAATTTCAGAGTTTAGGGAAAGCGCAGCTCGGCTACGTGGTTATTCTTCTAACCGTGGCTGTTGGGACAGCCCTGCGCTGCGCTTGTGTACATTTGTACGGCCGTTGACTCACCCCAGATTGTGACGGGAATTAGGTCAAAGTGTGTCCCAAATGCCGGCAAATTTGGAAATCAAGGAATTTTCCAACCAACTTCAAATTTTGCATGCTCCAAACTGTATATATTCCGCACTTGTCATGCAAAATTGACAGATTTTCGCTGGGAAATGACGGAGAAATTTCAGAGTTTAGGGAAAGCGCAGCTCGGCTACGTGGTTATTCTTCTAACCGTGGCTGTTGGGACACCCTGCGCTGCGCTTGTGTACATTTGTACGGCCGTTGACTCACCCCAGATTGTGACGGGAATTAGGTCAAAGTGTGTCCCAAATGCCGGCAAATTTGGAAATCAAGGAATTTTCCAACCAACTTCAAATTTTGCATGCTCCAAACTGTATATATTCCGCACTTGTCATGCAAAATTGACAGATTTTCGCTGGGAAATGACGGAGAAATTTCAGAGTTTAGGGAAAGCGCAGCTCGGCTACGTGGTTATTCTTCTAACCGTGGCTGTTGGGACACCCTGCGCTGCGCTTGTGTACATTTGTACGGCCGTTGACTCACCCCAGATTGTGACGGGAATTAGGTCAAAGTGTGTCCCAAATGCCGGCAAATTTGGAAATCAAGGAATTTTCCAACCAACTTCAAATTTTGCATGCTCCAAACTGTATATATTCCGCACTTGTCATGCAAAATTGACAGATTTTCGCTGGGAAATGACGGAGAAATTTCAGAGTTTAGGGAAAGCGCAGCTCGGCTACGTGGTTATTCTTCTAACCGTGGCTGTTGGGACACCCTGCGCTGCGCTTGTGTACATTTGTACGGCCGTTGACTCACCCCAGATTGTGACGGGAATTAGGTCAAAGTGTGTCCCAAATGCCGGCAAATTTGGAAATCAAGGAATTTTCCAACCAACTTCAAATTTTGCATGCTCCAAACTGTATATATTCCGCACTTGTCATGCAAAATTGACAGATTTTCGCTGGGAAATGACGGAGAAATTTCAGAGTTTAGGGAAAGCGCAGCTCGGCTACGTGGTTATTCTTCTAACCGTGGCTGTTGTGACACCCTGCGCTGCGCTTGTGTACATTTGTACGGCCGTTGACTCACCCCAGATTGTGACGGGAATTAGGTCAAAGTGTGTCCCAAATGCCGGCAAATTTGGAAATCAAGGAATTTTCCAACCAACTTCAAATTTTGCATGCTCCAAACTGTATATATTCCGCACTTGTCATGCAAAATTGACAGATTTTCGCTGGGAAATGACGGAGAAATTTCAGAGTTTAGGGAAAGCGCAGCTCGGCTACGTGGTTATTCTTCTAACCGTGGCTGTTGGGACACCCTGCGCTGCGCTTGTGTACATTTGTACGGCCGTTGACTCACCCCAGATTGTGACGGGAATTAGGTCAAAGTGTGTCCCAAATGCCGGCAAATTTGGAAATCAAGGAATTTTCCAACCAACTTCAAATTTTGCATGCTCCAAACTGTATATATTCCGCACTTGTCATGCAAAATTGACAGATTTTCGCTGGGAAATGACGGAGAAATTTCAGAGTTTAGGGAAAGCGCAGCTCGGCTACGTGGTTATTCTTCTAACCGTGGCTGTTGGGACACCCTGCGCTGCGCTTGTGTACATTTGTACGGCCGTTGACTCACCCCAGATTGTGACGGGAATTAGGTCAAAGTGTGTCCCAAATGCCGGCAAATTTGGAAATCAAGGAATTTTCCAACCAACTTCAAATTTTGCATGCTCCAAACTGTATATATTCCGCACTTGTCATGCAAAATTGACAGATTTTCGCTGGGAAATGACGGAGAAATTTCAGAGTTTAGGGAAAGCGCAGCTCGGCTACGTGGTTATTCTTCTAACCGTGGCTGTTGGGACACCCTGCGCTGCGCTTGTGTACATTTGTACGGCCGTTGACTCACCCCAGATTGTGACGGGAATTAGGTCAAAGTGTGTCCCAAATGCCGGCAAATTTGGAAATCAAGGAATTTTCCAACCAACTTCAAATTTTGCATGCTCCAAACTGTATATATTCCGCACTTGTCATGCAAAATTGACAGATTTTCGCTGGGAAATGACGGAGAAATTTCAGAGTTTAGGGAAAGCGCAGCTCGGCTACGTGGTTATTCTTCTAACCGTGGCTGTTGGGACACCCTGCGCTGCGCTTGTGTACATTTGTACGGCCGTTGACTCACCCCAGATTGTGACGGGAATTAGGTCAAAGTGTGTCCCAAATGCCGGCAAATTTGGAAATCAAGGAATTTTCCAACCAACTTCAAATTTTGCATGCTCCAAACTGTATATATTCCGCACTTGTCATGCAAAATTGACAGATTTTCGCTGGGAAATGACGGAGAAATTTCAGAGTTTAGGGAAAGCGCAGCTCGGCTACGTGGTTATTCTTCTAACCGTGGCTGTTGGGACACCCTGCGCTGCGCTTGTGTACATTTGTACGGCCGTTGACTCACCCCAGATTGTGACGGGAATTAGGTCAAAGTGTGTCCCAAATGCCGGCAAATTTGGAAATCAAGGAATTTTCCAACCAACTTCAAATTTTGCATGCTCCAAACTGTATATATTCCGCACTTGTCATGCAAAATTGACAGATTTTCGCTGGGAAATGACGGAGAAATTTCAGAGTTTAGGGAAAGCGCAGCTCGGCTACGTGGTTATTCTTCTAACCGTGGCTGTTGGGACACCCTGCGCTGCGCTTGTGTACATTTGTACGGCCGTTGACTCACCCCAGATTGTGACGGGAATTAGGTCAAAGTGTGTCCCAAATGCCGGCAAATTTGGAAATCAAGGAATTTTCCAACCAACTTCAAATTTTGCATGCTCCAAACTGTATATATTCCGCACATTGTCATGCAAAATTGACAGATTTTCGCTGGGAAATGACGGAGAAATTTCAGAGTTTAGGGAAAGCGCAGCTCGGCTACGTGGTTATTCTTCTAACCGTGGCTGTTGGGACACCCTGCGCTGCGCTTGTGTACATTTGTACGGCCGTTGACTCACCCCAGATTGTGACGGGAATTAGGTCAAAGTGTGTCCCAAATGCCGGCAATTTGGAAATCAAGGAATTTTCCAACCAACTTCAAATTTTGCATGCTCCAAACTGTATATATTCCGCACTTGTCATGCAAAATTGACAGATTTTCGCTGGGAAATGACGGAGAAATTTCAGAGTTTAGGGAAAGCGCAGCTCGGCTACGTGGTTATTCTTCTAACCGTGGCTGTTGGGACACCCTGCGCTGCGCTTGTGTACATTTGTACGGCCGTTGACTCACCCCAGATTGTGACGGGAATTAGGTCAAAGTGTGTCCCAAATGCCGGCAAATTTGGAAATCAAGGAATTTTCCAACCAACTTCAAATTTTGCATGCTCCAAACTGTATATATTCCGCACTTGTCATGCAAAATTGACAGATTTTCGCTGGGAAATGACGGAGAAATTTCAGAGTTTAGGGAAAGCGCAGCTCGGCTACGTGGTTATTCTTCTAACCGTGGCTGTTGGGACACCCTGCGCTGCGCTTGTGTACATTTGTACGGCCGTTGACTCACCCCAGATTGTGACGGGAATTAGGTCAAAGTGTGTCCCAAATGCCGGCAAATTTGGAAATCAAGGAATTTTCCAACCAACTTCAAATTTTGCATGCTCCAAACTGTATATATTCCGCACTTGTCATGCAAAATTGACAGATTTTCGCTGGGAAATGACGGAGAAATTTCAGAGTTTAGGGAAAGCGCAGCTCGGCTACGTGGTTATTCTTCTAACCGTGGCTGTTGGGACACCCTGCGCTGCGCTTGTGTACATTTGTACGGCCGTTGACTCACCCCAGATTGTGACGGGAATTAGGTCAAAGTGTGTCCCAAATGCCGGCAAATTTGGAAATCAAGGAATTTTCCAACCAACTTCAAATTTTGCATGCTCCAAACTGTATATATTCCGCACTTGTCATGCAAAATTGACAGATTTTCGCTGGGAAATGACGGAGAAATTTCAGAGTTTAGGGAAAGCGCAGCTCGGCTACGTGGTTATTCTTCTAACCGTGGCTGTTGGGACACCCTGCGCTGCGCTTGTGTACATTTGTACGGCCGTTGACTCACCCCAGATTGTGACGGGAATTAGGTCAAAGTGTGTCCCAAATGCCGGCAAATTTGGAAATCAAGGAATTTTCCAACCAACTTCAAATTTTGCATGCTCCAAACTGTATATATTCCGCACTTGTCATGCAAAATTGACAGATTTTCGCTGGGAAATGACGGAGAAATTTCAGAGTTTAGGGAAAGCGCAGCTCGGCTACGTGGTTATTCTTCTAACCGTGGCTGTTGGGACACCCTGCGCTGCGCTTGTGTACATTTGTACGGCCGTTGACTCACCCCAGATTGTGACGGGAATTAGGTCAAAGTGTGTCCCAAATGCCGGCAAATTTGGAAATCAAGGAATTTTCCAACCAACTTCAAATTTTGCATGCTCCAAACTGTATATATTCCGCACTTGTCATGCAAAATTGACAGATTTTCGCTGGGAAATGACGGAGAAATTTCAGAGTTTAGGGAAAGCGCAGCTCGGCTACGTGGTTATTCTTCTAACCGTGGCTGTTGGGACACCCTGCGCTGCGCTTGTGTACATTTGTACGGCCGTTGACTCACCCCAGATTGTGACGGGAATTAGGTCAAAGTGTGTCCCAAATGCCGGCAAATTTGGAAATCAAGGAATTTTCCAACCAACTTCAAATTTTGCATGCTCCAAACTGTATATATTCCGCACTTGTCATGCAAAATTGACAGATTTTCGCTGGGAAATGACGGAGAAATTTCAGAGTTTAGGGAAAGCGCAGCTCGGCTACGTGGTTATTCTTCTAACCGTGGCTGTTGGGACACCCTGCGCTGCGCTTGTGTACATTTGTACGGCCGTTGACTCACCCCAGATTGTGACGGGAATTAGGTCAAAGTGTGTCCCAAATGCCGGCAAATTTGGAAATCAAGGAATTTTCCAACCAACTTCAAATTTTGCATGCTCCAAACTGTATATATTCCGCACTTGTCATGCAAAATTGACAGATTTTCGCTGGGAAATGACGGAGAAATTTCAGAGTTTAGGGAAAGCGCAGCTCGGCTACGTGGTTATTCTTCTAACCGTGGCTGTTGGGACACCCTGCGCTGCGCTTGTGTACATTTGTACGGCCGTTGACTCACCCCAGATTGTGACGGGAATTAGGTCAAAGTGTGTCCCAAATGCCGGCAAATTTGGAAATCAAGGAATTTTCCAACCAACTTCAAATTTTGCATGCTCCAAACTGTATATATTCCGCACTTGTCATGCAAAATTGACAGATTTTCGCTGGGAAATGACGGAGAAATTTCAGAGTTTAGGGAAAGCGCAGCTCGGCTACGTGGTTATTCTTCTAACCGTGGCTGTTGGGACACCCTGCGCTGCGCTTGTGTACATTTGTACGGCCGTTGACTCACCCCAGATTGTGACGGGAATTAGGTCAAAGTGTGTCCCAAATGCCGGCAAATTTGGAAATCAAGGAATTTTCCAACCAACTTCAAATTTTGCATGCTCCAAACTGTATATATTCCGCACTTGTCATGCAAAATTGACAGATTTTCGCTGGGAAATGACGGAGAAATTTCAGAGTTTAGGGAAAGCGCAGCTCGGCTACGTGGTTATTCTTCTAACCGTGGCTGTTGGGACACCCTGCGCTGCGCTTGTGTACATTTGTACGGCCGTTGACTCACCCCAGATTGTGACGGGAATTAGGTCAAAGTGTGTCCCAAATGCCGGCAAATTTGGAAATCAAGGAATTTTCCAACCAACTTCAAATTTTGCATGCTCCAAACTGTATATATTCCGCACTTGTCATGCAAAATTGACAGATTTTCGCTGGGAAATGACGGAGAAATTTCAGAGTTTAGGGAAAGCGCAGCTCGGCTACGTGGTTATTCTTCTAACCGTGGCTGTTGGGACACCCTGCGCTGCGCTTGTGTACATTTGTACGGCCGTTGACTCACCCCAGATTGTGACGGGAATTAGGTCAAAGTGTGTCCCAAATGCCGGCAAATTTGGAAATCAAGGAATTTTCCAACCAACTTCAAATTTTGCATGCTCCAAACTGTATATATTCCGCACTTGTCATGCAAAATTGACAGATTTTCGCTGGGAAATGACGGAGAAATTTCAGAGTTTAGGGAAAGCGCAGCTCGGCTACGTGGTTATTCTTCTAACCGTGGCTGTTGGGACACCCTGCGCTGCGCTTGTGTACATTTGTACGGCCGTTGACTCACCCCAGATTGTGACGGGAATTAGGTCAAAGTGTGTCCCAAATGCCGGCAAATTTGGAAATCAAGGAATTTTCCAACCAACTTCAAATTTTGCATGCTCCAAACTGTATATATTCCGCACTTGTCATGCAAAATTGACAGATTTTCGCTGGGAAATGACGGAGAAATTTCAGAGTTTAGGGAAAGCGCAGCTCGGCTACGTGGTTATTCTTCTAACCGTGGCTGTTGGGACACCCTGCGCTGCGCTTGTGTACATTTGTACGGCCGTTGACTCACCCCAGATTGTGACGGGAATTAGGTCAAAGTGTGTCCCAAATGCCGGCAAATTTGGAAATCAAGGAATTTTCCAACCAACTTCAAATTTTGCATGCTCCAAACTGTATATATTCCGCACTTGTCATGCAAAATTGACAGATTTTCGCTGGGAAATGACGGAGAAATTTCAGAGTTTAGGGAAAGCGCAGCTCGGCTACGTGGTTATTCTTCTAACCGTGGCTGTTGGGACACCCTGCGCTGCGCTTGTGTACATTTGTACGGCCGTTGACTCACCCCAGATTGTGACGGGAATTAGGTCAAAGTGTGTCCCAAATGCCGGCAAATTTGGAAATCAAGGAATTTTCCAACCAACTTCAAATTTTGCATGCTCCAAACTGTATATATTCCGCACTTGTCATGCAAAATTGACAGATTTTCGCTGGGAAATGACGGAGAAATTTCAGAGTTTAGGGAAAGCGCAGCTCGGCTACGTGGTTATTCTTCTAACCGTGGCTGTTGGGACACCCTGCGCTGCGCTTGTGTACATTTGTACGGCCGTTGACTCACCCCAGATTGTGACGGGAATTAGGTCAAAGTGTGTCCCAAATGCCGGCAAATTTGGAAATCAAGGAATTTTCCAACCAACTTCAAATTTTGCATGCTCCAAACTGTATATATTCCGCACTTGTCATGCAAAATTGACAGATTTTCGCTGGGAAATGACGGAGAAATTTCAGAGTTTAGGGAAAGCGCAGCTCGGCTACGTGGTTATTCTTCTAACCGTGGCTGTTGGGACACCCTGCGCTGCGCTTGTGTACATTTGTACGGCCGTTGACTCACCCCAGATTGTGACGGGAATTAGGTCAAAGTGTGTCCCAAATGCCGGCAAATTTGGAAATCAAGGAATTTTCCAACCAACTTCAAATTTTGCATGCTCCAAACTGTATATATTCCGCACTTGTCATGCAAAATTGACAGATTTTCGCTGGGAAATGACGGAGAAATTTCAGAGTTTAGGGAAAGCGCAGCTCGGCTACGTGGTTATTCTTCTAACCGTGGCTGTTGGGACACCCTGCGCTGCGCTTGTGTACATTTGTACGGCCGTTGACTCACCCCAGATTGTGACGGGAATTAGGTCAAAGTGTGTCCCAAATGCCGGCAAATTTGGAAATCAAGGAATTTTCCAACCAACTTCAAATTTTGCATGCTCCAAACTGTATATATTCCGCACTTGTCATGCAAAATTGACAGATTTTCGCTGGGAAATGACGGAGAAATTTCAGAGTTTAGGGAAAGCGCAGCTCGGCTACGTGGTTATTCTTCTAACCGTGGCTGTTGGGACACCCTGCGCTGCGCTTGTGTACATTTGTACGGCCGTTGACTCACCCCAGATTGTGACGGGAATTAGGTCAAAGTGTGTCCCAAATGCCGGCAAATTTGGAAATCAAGGAATTTTCCAACCAACTTCAAATTTTGCATGCTCCAAACTGTATATATTCCGCACTTGTCATGCAAAATTGACAGATTTTCGCTGGGAAATGACGGAGAAATTTCAGAGTTTAGGGAAAGCGCAGCTCGGCTACGTGGTTATTCTTCTAACCGTGGCTGTTGGGACACCCTGCGCTGCGCTTGTGTACATTTGTACGGCCGTTGACTCACCCCAGATTGTGACGGGAATTAGGTCAAAGTGTGTCCCAAATGCCGGCAAATTTGGAAATCAAGGAATTTTCCAACCAACTTCAAATTTTGCATGCTCCAAACTGTATATATTCCGCACTTGTCATGCAAAATTGACAGATTTTCGCTGGGAAATGACGGAGAAATTTCAGAGTTTAGGGAAAGCGCAGCTCGGCTACGTGGTTATTCTTCTAACCGTGGCTGTTGGGACACCCTGCGCTGCGCTTGTGTACATTTGTACGGCCGTTGACTCACCCCAGATTGTGACGGGAATTAGGTCAAAGTGTGTCCCAAATGCCGGCAAATTTGGAAATCAAGGAATTTTCCAACCAACTTCAAATTTTGCATGCTCCAAACTGTATATATTCCGCACTTGTCATGCAAAATTGACAGATTTTCGCTGGGAAATGACGGAGAAATTTCAGAGTTTAGGGAAAGCGCAGCTCGGCTACGTGGTTATTCTTCTAACCGTGGCTGTTGGGACACCCTGCGCTGCGCTTGTGTACATTTGTACGGCCGTTGACTCACCCCAGATTGTGACGGGAATTAGGTCAAAGTGTGTCCCAAATGCCGGCAAATTTGGAAATCAAGGAATTTTCCAACCAACTTCAAATTTTGCATGCTCCAAACTGTATATATTCCGCACTTGTCATGCAAAATTGACAGATTTTCGCTGGGAAATGACGGAGAAATTTCAGAGTTTAGGGAAAGCGCAGCTCGGCTACGTGGTTATTCTTCTAACCGTGGCTGTTGGGACACCCTGCGCTGCGCTTGTGTACATTTGTACGGCCGTTGACTCACCCCAGATTGTGACGGGAATTAGGTCAAAGTGTGTCCCAAATGCCGGCAAATTTGGAAATCAAGGAATTTTCCAACCAACTTCAAATTTTGCATGCTCCAAACTGTATATATTCCGCACTTGTCATGCAAAATTGACAGATTTTCGCTGGGAAATGACGGAGAAATTTCAGAGTTTAGGGAAAGCGCAGCTCGGCTACGTGGTTATTCTTCTAACCGTGGCTGTTGGGACACCCTGCGCTGCGCTTGTGTACATTTGTACGGCCGTTGACTCACCCCAGATTGTGACGGGAATTAGGTCAAAGTGTGTCCCAAATGCCGGCAAATTTGGAAATCAAGGAATTTTCCAACCAACTTCAAATTTTGCATGCTCCAAACTGTATATATTCCGCACTTGTCATGCAAAATTGACAGATTTTCGCTGGGAAATGACGGAGAAATTTCAGAGTTTAGGGAAAGCGCAGCTCGGCTACGTGGTTATTCTTCTAACCGTGGCTGTTGGGACACCCTGCGCTGCGCTTGTGTACATTTGTACGGCCGTTGACTCACCCCAGATTGTGACGGGAATTAGGTCAAAGTGTGTCCCAAATGCCGGCAAATTTGGAAATCAAGGAATTTTCCAACCAACTTCAAATTTTGCATGCTCCAAACTGTATATATTCCGCACTTGTCATGCAAAATTGACAGATTTTCGCTGGGAAATGACGGAGAAATTTCAGAGTTTAGGGAAAGCGCAGCTCGGCTACGTGGTTATTCTTCTAACCGTGGCTGTTGGGACACCCTGCGCTGCGCTTGTGTACATTTGTACGGCCGTTGACTCACCCCAGATTGTGACGGGAATTAGGTCAAAGTGTGTCCCAAATGCCGGCAAATTTGGAAATCAAGGAATTTTCCAACCAACTTCAAATTTTGCATGCTCCAAACTGTATATATTCCGCACTTGTCATGCAAAATTGACAGATTTTCGCTGGGAAATGACGGAGAAATTTCAGAGTTTAGGGAAAGCGCAGCTCGGCTACGTGGTTATTCTTCTAACCGTGGCTGTTGGGACACCCTGCGCTGCGCTTGTGTACATTTGTACGGCCGTTGACTCACCCCAGATTGTGACGGGAATTAGGTCAAAGTGTGTCCCAAATGCCGGCAAATTTGGAAATCAAGGAATTTTCCAACCAACTTCAAATTTTGCATGCTCCAAACTGTATATATTCCGCACTTGTCATGCAAAATTGACAGATTTTCGCTGGGAAATGACGGAGAAATTTCAGAGTTTAGGGAAAGCGCAGCTCGGCTACGTGGTTATTCTTCTAACCGTGGCTGTTGGGACACCCTGCGCTGCGCTTGTGTACATTTGTACGGCCGTTGACTCACCCCAGATTGTGACGGGAATTAGGTCAAAGTGTGTCCCAAATGCCGGCAAATTTGGAAATCAAGGAATTTTCCAACCAACTTCAAATTTTGCATGCTCCAAACTGTATATATTCCGCACTTGTCATGCAAAATTGACAGATTTTCGCTGGGAAATGACGGAGAAATTTCAGAGTTTAGGGAAAGCGCAGCTCGGCTACGTGGTTATTCTTCTAACCGTGGCTGTTGGGACACCCTGCGCTGCGCTTGTGTACATTTGTACGGCCGTTGACTCACCCCAGATTGTGACGGGAATTAGGTCAAAGTGTGTCCCAAATGCCGGCAAATTTGGAAATCAAGGAATTTTCCAACCAACTTCAAATTTTGCATGCTCCAAACTGTATATATTCCGCACTTGTCATGCAAAATTGACAGATTTTCGCTGGGAAATGACGGAGAAATTTCAGAGTTTAGGGAAAGCGCAGCTCGGCTACGTGGTTATTCTTCTAACCGTGGCTGTTGGGACACCCTGCGCTGCGCTTGTGTACATTTGTACGGCCGTTGACTCACCCCAGATTGTGACGGGAATTAGGTCAAAGTGTGTCCCAAATGCCGGCAAATTTGGAAATCAAGGAATTTTCCAACCAACTTCAAATTTTGCATGCTCCAAACTGTATATATTCCGCACTTGTCATGCAAAATTGACAGATTTTCGCTGGGAAATGACGGAGAAATTTCAGAGTTTAGGGAAAGCGCAGCTCGGCTACGTGGTTATTCTTCTAACCGTGGCTGTTGGGACACCCTGCGCTGCGCTTGTGTACATTTGTACGGCCGTTGACTCACCCCAGATTGTGACGGGAATTAGGTCAAAGTGTGTCCCAAATGCCGGCAAATTTGGAAATCAAGGAATTTTCCAACCAACTTCAAATTTTGCATGCTCCAAACTGTATATATTCCGCACTTGTCATGCAAAATTGACAGATTTTCGCTGGGAAATGACGGAGAAATTTCAGAGTTTAGGGAAAGCGCAGCTCGGCTACGTGGTTATTCTTCTAACCGTGGCTGTTGGGACACCCTGCGCTGCGCTTGTGTACATTTGTACGGCCGTTGACTCACCCCAGATTGTGACGGGAATTAGGTCAAAGTGTGTCCCAAATGCCGGCAAATTTGGAAATCAAGGAATTTTCCAACCAACTTCAAATTTTGCATGCTCCAAACTGTATATATTCCGCACTTGTCATGCAAAATTGACAGATTTTCGCTGGGAAATGACGGAGAAATTTCAGAGTTTAGGGAAAGCGCAGCTCGGCTACGTGGTTATTCTTCTAACCGTGGCTGTTGGGACACCCTGCGCTGCGCTTGTGTACATTTGTACGGCCGTTGACTCACCCCAGATTGTGACGGGAATTAGGTCAAAGTGTGTCCCAAATGCCGGCAAATTTGGAAATCAAGGAATTTTCCAACCAACTTCAAATTTTGCATGCTCCAAACTGTATATATTCCGCACTTGTCATGCAAAATTGACAGATTTTCGCTGGGAAATGACGGAGAAATTTCAGAGTTTAGGGAAAGCGCAGCTCGGCTACGTGGTTATTCTTCTAACCGTGGCTGTTGGGACACCCTGCGCTGCGCTTGTGTACATTTGTACGGCCGTTGACTCACCCCAGATTGTGACGGGAATTAGGTCAAAGTGTGTCCCAAATGCCGGCAAATTTGGAAATCAAGGAATTTTCCAACCAACTTCAAATTTTGCATGCTCCAAACTGTATATATTCCGCACTTGTCATGCAAAATTGACAGATTTTCGCTGGGAAATGACGGAGAAATTTCAGAGTTTAGGGAAAGCGCAGCTCGGCTACGTGGTTATTCTTCTAACCGTGGCTGTTGGGACACCCTGCGCTGCGCTTGTGTACATTTGTACGGCCGTTGACTCACCCCAGATTGTGACGGGAATTAGGTCAAAGTGTGTCCCAAATGCCGGCAAATTTGGAAATCAAGGAATTTTCCAACCAACTTCAAATTTTGCATGCTCCAAACTGTATATATTCCGCACTTGTCATGCAAAATTGACAGATTTTCGCTGGGAAATGACGGAGAAATTTCAGAGTTTAGGGAAAGCGCAGCTCGGCTACGTGGTTATTCTTCTAACCGTGGCTGTTGGGACACCCTGCGCTGCGCTTGTGTACATTTGTACGGCCGTTGACTCACCCCAGATTGTGACGGGAATTAGGTCAAAGTGTGTCCCAAATGCCGGCAAATTTGGAAATCAAGGAATTTTCCAACCAACTTCAAATTTTGCATGCTCCAAACTGTATATATTCCGCACTTGTCATGCAAAATTGACAGATTTTCGCTGGGAAATGACGGAGAAATTTCAGAGTTTAGGGAAAGCGCAGCTCGGCTACGTGGTTATTCTTCTAACCGTGGCTGTTGGGACACCCTGCGCTGCGCTTGTGTACATTTGTACGGCCGTTGACTCACCCCAGATTGTGACGGGAATTAGGTCAAAGTGTGTCCCAAATGCCGGCAAATTTGGAAATCAAGGAATTTTCCAACCAACTTCAAATTTTGCATGCTCCAAACTGTATATATTCCGCACTTGTCATGCAAAATTGACAGATTTTCGCTGGGAAATGACGGAGAAATTTCAGAGTTTAGGGAAAGCGCAGCTCGGCTACGTGGTTATTCTTCTAACCGTGGCTGTTGGGACACCCTGCGCTGCGCTTGTGTACATTTGTACGGCCGTTGACTCACCCCAGATTGTGACGGGAATTAGGTCAAAGTGTGTCCCAAATGCCGGCAAATTTGGAAATCAAGGAATTTTCCAACCAACTTCAAATTTTGCATGCTCCAAACTGTATATATTCCGCACTTGTCATGCAAAATTGACAGATTTTCGCTGGGAAATGACGGAGAAATTTCAGAGTTTAGGGAAAGCGCAGCTCGGCTACGTGGTTATTCTTCTAACCGTGGCTGTTGGGACACCCTGCGCTGCGCTTGTGTACATTTGTACGGCCGTTGACTCACCCCAGATTGTGACGGGAATTAGGTCAAAGTGTGTCCCAAATGCCGGCAAATTTGGAAATCAAGGAATTTTCCAACCAACTTCAAATTTTGCATGCTCCAAACTGTATATATTCCGCACTTGTCATGCAAAATTGACAGATTTTCGCTGGGAAATGACGGAGAAATTTCAGAGTTTAGGGAAAGCGCAGCTCGGCTACGTGGTTATTCTTCTAACCGTGGCTGTTGGGACACCCTGCGCTGCGCTTGTGTACATTTGTACGGCCGTTGACTCACCCCAGATTGTGACGGGAATTAGGTCAAAGTGTGTCCCAAATGCCGGCAAATTTGGAAATCAAGGAATTTTCCAACCAACTTCAAATTTTGCATGCTCCAAACTGTATATATTCCGCACTTGTCATGCAAAATTGACAGATTTTCGCTGGGAAATGACGGAGAAATTTCAGAGTTTAGGGAAAGCGCAGCTCGGCTACGTGGTTATTCTTCTAACCGTGGCTGTTGGGACACCCTGCGCTGCGCTTGTGTACATTTGTACGGCCGTTGACTCACCCCAGATTGTGACGGGAATTAGGTCAAAGTGTGTCCCAAATGCCGGCAAATTTGGAAATCAAGGAATTTTCCAACCAACTTCAAATTTTGCATGCTCCAAACTGTATATATTCCGCACTTGTCATGCAAAATTGACAGATTTTCGCTGGGAAATGACGGAGAAATTTCAGAGTTTAGGGAAAGCGCAGCTCGGCTACGTGGTTATTCTTCTAACCGTGGCTGTTGGGACACCCTGCGCTGCGCTTGTGTACATTTGTACGGCCGTTGACTCACCCCAGATTGTGACGGGAATTAGGTCAAAGTGTGTCCCAAATGCCGGCAAATTTGGAAATCAAGGAATTTTCCAACCAACTTCAAATTTTGCATGCTCCAAACTGTATATATTCCGCACTTGTCATGCAAAATTGACAGATTTTCGCTGGGAAATGACGGAGAAATTTCAGAGTTTAGGGAAAGCGCAGCTCGGCTACGTGGTTATTCTTCTAACCGTGGCTGTTGGGACACCCTGCGCTGCGCTTGTGTACATTTGTACGGCCGTTGACTCACCCCAGATTGTGACGGGAATTAGGTCAAAGTGTGTCCCAAATGCCGGCAAATTTGGAAATCAAGGAATTTTCCAACCAACTTCAAATTTTGCATGCTCCAAACTGTATATATTCCGCACTTGTCATGCAAAATTGACAGATTTTCGCTGGGAAATGACGGAGAAATTTCAGAGTTTAGGGAAAGCGCAGCTCGGCTACGTGGTTATTCTTCTAACCGTGGCTGTTGGGACACCCTGCGCTGCGCTTGTGTACATTTGTACGGCCGTTGACTCACCCCAGATTGTGACGGGAATTAGGTCAAAGTGTGTCCCAAATGCCGGCAAATTTGGAAATCAAGGAATTTTCCAACCAACTTCAAATTTTGCATGCTCCAAACTGTATATATTCCGCACTTGTCATGCAAAATTGACAGATTTTCGCTGGGAAATGACGGAGAAATTTCAGAGTTTAGGGAAAGCGCAGCTCGGCTACGTGGTTATTCTTCTAACCGTGGCTGTTGGGACACCCTGCGCTGCGCTTGTGTACATTTGTACGGCCGTTGACTCACCCCAGATTGTGACGGGAATTAGGTCAAAGTGTGTCCCAAATGCCGGCAAATTTGGAAATCAAGGAATTTTCCAACCAACTTCAAATTTTGCATGCTCCAAACTGTATATATTCCGCACTTGTCATGCAAAATTGACAGATTTTCGCTGGGAAATGACGGAGAAATTTCAGAGTTTAGGGAAAGCGCAGCTCGGCTACGTGGTTATTCTTCTAACCGTGGCTGTTGGGACACCCTGCGCTGCGCTTGTGTACATTTGTACGGCCGTTGACTCACCCCAGATTGTGACGGGAATTAGGTCAAAGTGTGTCCCAAATGCCGGCAAATTTGGAAATCAAGGAATTTTCCAACCAACTTCAAATTTTGCATGCTCCAAACTGTATATATTCCGCACTTGTCATGCAAAATTGACAGATTTTCGCTGGGAAATGACGGAGAAATTTCAGAGTTTAGGGAAAGCGCAGCTCGGCTACGTGGTTATTCTTCTAACCGTGGCTGTTGGGACACCCTGCGCTGCGCTTGTGTACATTTGTACGGCCGTTGACTCACCCCAGATTGTGACGGGAATTAGGTCAAAGTGTGTCCCAAATGCCGGCAAATTTGGAAATCAAGGAATTTTCCAACCAACTTCAAATTTTGCATGCTCCAAACTGTATATATTCCGCACTTGTCATGCAAAATTGACAGATTTTCGCTGGGAAATGACGGAGAAATTTCAGAGTTTAGGGAAAGCGCAGCTCGGCTACGTGGTTATTCTTCTAACCGTGGCTGTTGGGACACCCTGCGCTGCGCTTGTGTACATTTGTACGGCCGTTGACTCACCCCAGATTGTGACGGGAATTAGGTCAAAGTGTGTCCCAAATGCCGGCAAATTTGGAAATCAAGGAATTTTCCAACCAACTTCAAATTTTGCATGCTCCAAACTGTATATATTCCGCACTTGTCATGCAAAATTGACAGATTTTCGCTGGGAAATGACGGAGAAATTTCAGAGTTTAGGGAAAGCGCAGCTCGGCTACGTGGTTATTCTTCTAACCGTGGCTGTTGGGACACCCTGCGCTGCGCTTGTGTACATTTGTACGGCCGTTGACTCACCCCAGATTGTGACGGGAATTAGGTCAAAGTGTGTCCCAAATGCCGGCAAATTTGGAAATCAAGGAATTTTCCAACCAACTTCAAATTTTGCATGCTCCAAACTGTATATATTCCGCACTTGTCATGCAAAATTGACAGATTTTCGCTGGGAAATGACGGAGAAATTTCAGAGTTTAGGGAAAGCGCAGCTCGGCTACGTGGTTATTCTTCTAACCGTGGCTGTTGGGACACCCTGCGCTGCGCTTGTGTACATTTGTACGGCCGTTGACTCACCCCAGATTGTGACGGGAATTAGGTCAAAGTGTGTCCCAAATGCCGGCAAATTTGGAAATCAAGGAATTTTCCAACCAACTTCAAATTTTGCATGCTCCAAACTGTATATATTCCGCACTTGTCATGCAAAATTGACAGATTTTCGCTGGGAAATGACGGAGAAATTTCAGAGTTTAGGGAAAGCGCAGCTCGGCTACGTGGTTATTCTTCTAACCGTGGCTGTTGGGACACCCTGCGCTGCGCTTGTGTACATTTGTACGGCCGTTGACTCACCCCAGATTGTGACGGGAATTAGGTCAAAGTGTGTCCCAAATGCCGGCAAATTTGGAAATCAAGGAATTTTCCAACCAACTTCAAATTTTGCATGCTCCAAACTGTATATATTCCGCACTTGTCATGCAAAATTGACAGATTTTCGCTGGGAAATGACGGAGAAATTTCAGAGTTTAGGGAAAGCGCAGCTCGGCTACGTGGTTATTCTTCTAACCGTGGCTGTTGGGACACCCTGCGCTGCGCTTGTGTACATTTGTACGGCCGTTGACTCACCCCAGATTGTGACGGGAATTAGGTCAAAGTGTGTCCCAAATGCCGGCAAATTTGGAAATCAAGGAATTTTCCAACCAACTTCAAATTTTGCATGCTCCAAACTGTATATATTCCGCACTTGTCATGCAAAATTGACAGATTTTCGCTGGGAAATGACGGAGAAATTTCAGAGTTTAGGGAAAGCGCAGCTCGGCTACGTGGTTATTCTTCTAACCGTGGCTGTTGGGACACCCTGCGCTGCGCTTGTGTACATTTGTACGGCCGTTGACTCACCCCAGATTGTGACGGGAATTAGGTCAAAGTGTGTCCCAAATGCCGGCAAATTTGGAAATCAAGGAATTTTCCAACCAACTTCAAATTTTGCATGCTCCAAACTGTATATATTCCGCACTTGTCATGCAAAATTGACAGATTTTCGCTGGGAAATGACGGAGAAATTTCAGAGTTTAGGGAAAGCGCAGCTCGGCTACGTGGTTATTCTTCTAACCGTGGCTGTTGGGACACCCTGCGCTGCGCTTGTGTACATTTGTACGGCCGTTGACTCACCCCAGATTGTGACGGGAATTAGGTCAAAGTGTGTCCCAAATGCCGGCAAATTTGGAAATCAAGGAATTTTCCAACCAACTTCAAATTTTGCATGCTCCAAACTGTATATATTCCGCACTTGTCATGCAAAATTGACAGATTTTCGCTGGGAAATGACGGAGAAATTTCAGAGTTTAGGGAAAGCGCAGCTCGGCTACGTGGTTATTCTTCTAACCGTGGCTGTTGGGACACCCTGCGCTGCGCTTGTGTACATTTGTACGGCCGTTGACTCACCCCAGATTGTGACGGGAATTAGGTCAAAGTGTGTCCCAAATGCCGGCAAATTTGGAAATCAAGGAATTTTCCAACCAACTTCAAATTTTGCATGCTCCAAACTGTATATATTCCGCACTTGTCATGCAAAATTGACAGATTTTCGCTGGGAAATGACGGAGAAATTTCAGAGTTTAGGGAAAGCGCAGCTCGGCTACGTGGTTATTCTTCTAACCGTGGCTGTTGGGACACCCTGCGCTGCGCTTGTGTACATTTGTACGGCCGTTGACTCACCCCAGATTGTGACGGGAATTAGGTCAAAGTGTGTCCCAAATGCCGGCAAATTTGGAAATCAAGGAATTTTCCAACCAACTTCAAATTTTGCATGCTCCAAACTGTATATATTCCGCACTTGTCATGCAAAATTGACAGATTTTCGCTGGGAAATGACGGAGAAATTTCAGAGTTTAGGGAAAGCGCAGCTCGGCTACGTGGTTATTCTTCTAACCGTGGCTGTTGGGACACCCTGCGCTGCGCTTGTGTACATTTGTACGGCCGTTGACTCACCCCAGATTGTGACGGGAATTAGGTCAAAGTGTGTCCCAAATGCCGGCAAATTTGGAAATCAAGGAATTTTCCAACCAACTTCAAATTTTGCATGCTCCAAACTGTATATATTCCGCACTTGTCATGCAAAATTGACAGATTTTCGCTGGGAAATGACGGAGAAATTTCAGAGTTTAGGGAAAGCGCAGCTCGGCTACGTGGTTATTCTTCTAACCGTGGCTGTTGGGACACCCTGCGCTGCGCTTGTGTACATTTGTACGGCCGTTGACTCACCCCAGATTGTGACGGGAATTAGGTCAAAGTGTGTCCCAAATGCCGGCAAATTTGGAAATCAAGGAATTTTCCAACCAACTTCAAATTTTGCATGCTCCAAACTGTATATATTCCGCACTTGTCATGCAAAATTGACAGATTTTCGCTGGGAAATGACGGAGAAATTTCAGAGTTTAGGGAAAGCGCAGCTCGGCTACGTGGTTATTCTTCTAACCGTGGCTGTTGGGACACCCTGCGCTGCGCTTGTGTACATTTGTACGGCCGTTGACTCACCCCAGATTGTGACGGGAATTAGGTCAAAGTGTGTCCCAAATGCCGGCAAATTTGGAAATCAAGGAATTTTCCAACCAACTTCAAATTTTGCATGCTCCAAACTGTATATATTCCGCACTTGTCATGCAAAATTGACAGATTTTCGCTGGGAAATGACGGAGAAATTTCAGAGTTTAGGGAAAGCGCAGCTCGGCTACGTGGTTATTCTTCTAACCGTGGCTGTTGGGACACCCTGCGCTGCGCTTGTGTACATTTGTACGGCCGTTGACTCACCCCAGATTGTGACGGGAATTAGGTCAAAGTGTGTCCCAAATGCCGGCAAATTTGGAAATCAAGGAATTTTCCAACCAACTTCAAATTTTGCATGCTCCAAACTGTATATATTCCGCACTTGTCATGCAAAATTGACAGATTTTCGCTGGGAAATGACGGAGAAATTTCAGAGTTTAGGGAAAGCGCAGCTCGGCTACGTGGTTATTCTTCTAACCGTGGCTGTTGGGACACCCTGCGCTGCGCTTGTGTACATTTGTACGGCCGTTGACTCACCCCAGATTGTGACGGGAATTAGGTCAAAGTGTGTCCCAAATGCCGGCAAATTTGGAAATCAAGGAATTTTCCAACCAACTTCAAATTTTGCATGCTCCAAACTGTATATATTCCGCACTTGTCATGCAAAATTGACAGATTTTCGCTGGGAAATGACGGAGAAATTTCAGAGTTTAGGGAAAGCGCAGCTCGGCTACGTGGTTATTCTTCTAACCGTGGCTGTTGGGACACCCTGCGCTGCGCTTGTGTACATTTGTACGGCCGTTGACTCACCCCAGATTGTGACGGGAATTAGGTCAAAGTGTGTCCCAAATGCCGGCAAATTTGGAAATCAAGGAATTTTCCAACCAACTTCAAATTTTGCATGCTCCAAACTGTATATATTCCGCACTTGTCATGCAAAATTGACAGATTTTCGCTGGGAAATGACGGAGAAATTTCAGAGTTTAGGGAAAGCGCAGCTCGGCTACGTGGTTATTCTTCTAACCGTGGCTGTTGGGACACCCTGCGCTGCGCTTGTGTACATTTGTACGGCCGTTGACTCACCCCAGATTGTGACGGGAATTAGGTCAAAGTGTGTCCCAAATGCCGGCAAATTTGGAAATCAAGGAATTTTCCAACCAACTTCAAATTTTGCATGCTCCAAACTGTATATATTCCGCACTTGTCATGCAAAATTGACAGATTTTCGCTGGGAAATGACGGAGAAATTTCAGAGTTTAGGGAAAGCGCAGCTCGGCTACGTGGTTATTCTTCTAACCGTGGCTGTTGGGACACCCTGCGCTGCGCTTGTGTACATTTGTACGGCCGTTGACTCACCCCAGATTGTGACGGGAATTAGGTCAAAGTGTGTCCCAAATGCCGGCAAATTTGGAAATCAAGGAATTTTCCAACCAACTTCAAATTTTGCATGCTCCAAACTGTATATATTCCGCACTTGTCATGCAAAATTGACAGATTTTCGCTGGGAAATGACGGAGAAATTTCAGAGTTTAGGGAAAGCGCAGCTCGGCTACGTGGTTATTCTTCTAACCGTGGCTGTTGGGACACCCTGCGCTGCGCTTGTGTACATTTGTACGGCCGTTGACTCACCCCAGATTGTGACGGGAATTAGGTCAAAGTGTGTCCCAAATGCCGGCAAATTTGGAAATCAAGGAATTTTCCAACCAACTTCAAATTTTGCATGCTCCAAACTGTATATATTCCGCACTTGTCATGCAAAATTGACAGATTTTCGCTGGGAAATGACGGAGAAATTTCAGAGTTTAGGGAAAGCGCAGCTCGGCTACGTGGTTATTCTTCTAACCGTGGCTGTTGGGACACCCTGCGCTGCGCTTGTGTACATTTGTACGGCCGTTGACTCACCCCAGATTGTGACGGGAATTAGGTCAAAGTGTGTCCCAAATGCCGGCAAATTTGGAAATCAAGGAATTTTCCAACCAACTTCAAATTTTGCATGCTCCAAACTGTATATATTCCGCACTTGTCATGCAAAATTGACAGATTTTCGCTGGGAAATGACGGAGAAATTTCAGAGTTTAGGGAAAGCGCAGCTCGGCTACGTGGTTATTCTTCTAACCGTGGCTGTTGGGACACCCTGCGCTGCGCTTGTGTACATTTGTACGGCCGTTGACTCACCCCAGATTGTGACGGGAATTAGGTCAAAGTGTGTCCCAAATGCCGGCAAATTTGGAAATCAAGGAATTTTCCAACCAACTTCAAATTTTGCATGCTCCAAACTGTATATATTCCGCACTTGTCATGCAAAATTGACAGATTTTCGCTGGGAAATGACGGAGAAATTTCAGAGTTTAGGGAAAGCGCAGCTCGGCTACGTGGTTATTCTTCTAACCGTGGCTGTTGGGACACCCTGCGCTGCGCTTGTGTACATTTGTACGGCCGTTGACTCACCCCAGATTGTGACGGGAATTAGGTCAAAGTGTGTCCCAAATGCCGGCAAATTTGGAAATCAAGGAATTTTCCAACCAACTTCAAATTTTGCATGCTCCAAACTGTATATATTCCGCACTTGTCATGCAAAATTGACAGATTTTCGCTGGGAAATGACGGAGAAATTTCAGAGTTTAGGGAAAGCGCAGCTCGGCTACGTGGTTATTCTTCTAACCGTGGCTGTTGGGACACCCTGCGCTGCGCTTGTGTACATTTGTACGGCCGTTGACTCACCCCAGATTGTGACGGGAATTAGGTCAAAGTGTGTCCCAAATGCCGGCAAATTTGGAAATCAAGGAATTTTCCAACCAACTTCAAATTTTGCATGCTCCAAACTGTATATATTCCGCACATTGTCATGCAAAATTGACAGATTTTCGCTGGGAAATGACGGAGAAATTTCAGAGTTTAGGGAAAGCGCAGCTCGGCTACGTGGTTATTCTTCTAACCGTGGCTGTTGGGACACCCTGCGCTGCGCTTGTGTACATTTGTACGGCCGTTGACTCACCCCAGATTGTGACGGGAATTAGGTCAAAGTGTGTCCCAAATGCCGGCAAATTTGGAAATCAAGGAATTTTCCAACCAACTTCAAATTTTGCATGCTCCAAACTGTATATATTCCGCACTTGTCATGCAAAATTGACAGATTTTCGCTGGGAAATGACGGAGAAATTTCAGAGTTTAGGGAAAGCGCAGCTCGGCTACGTGGTTATTCTTCTAACCGTGGCTGTTGGGACACCCTGCGCTGCGCTTGTGTACATTTGTACGGCCGTTGACTCACCCCAGATTGTGACGGGAATTAGGTCAAAGTGTGTCCCAAATGCCGGCAAATTTGGAAATCAAGGAATTTTCCAACCAACTTCAAATTTTGCATGCTCCAAACTGTATATATTCCGCACTTGTCATGCAAAATTGACAGATTTTCGCTGGGAAATGACGGAGAAATTTCAGAGTTTAGGGAAAGCGCAGCTCGGCTACGTGGTTATTCTTCTAACCGTGGCTGTTGGGACACCCTGCGCTGCGCTTGTGTACATTTGTACGGCCGTTGACTCACCCCAGATTGTGACGGGAATTAGGTCAAAGTGTGTCCCAAATGCCGGCAAATTTGGAAATCAAGGAATTTTCCAACCAACTTCAAATTTTGCATGCTCCAAACTGTATATATTCCGCACTTGTCATGCAAAATTGACAGATTTTCGCTGGGAAATGACGGAGAAATTTCAGAGTTTAGGGAAAGCGCAGCTCGGCTACGTGGTTATTCTTCTAACCGTGGCTGTTGGGACACCCTGCGCTGCGCTTGTGTACATTTGTACGGCCGTTGACTCACCCCAGATTGTGACGGGAATTAGGTCAAAGTGTGTCCCAAATGCCGGCAAATTTGGAAATCAAGGAATTTTCCAACCAACTTCAAATTTTGCATGCTCCAAACTGTATATATTCCGCACTTGTCATGCAAAATTGACAGATTTTCGCTGGGAAATGACGGAGAAATTTCAGAGTTTAGGGAAAGCGCAGCTCGGCTACGTGGTTATTCTTCTAACCGTGGCTGTTGGGACACCCTGCGCTGCGCTTGTGTACATTTGTACGGCCGTTGACTCACCCCAGATTGTGACGGGAATTAGGTCAAAGTGTGTCCCAAATGCCGGCAAATTTGGAAATCAAGGAATTTTCCAACCAACTTCAAATTTTGCATGCTCCAAACTGTATATATTCCGCACTTGTCATGCAAAATTGACAGATTTTCGCTGGGAAATGACGGAGAAATTTCAGAGTTTAGGGAAAGCGCAGCTCGGCTACGTGGTTATTCTTCTAACCGTGGCTGTTGGGACACCCTGCGCTGCGCTTGTGTACATTTGTACGGCCGTTGACTCACCCCAGATTGTGACGGGAATTAGGTCAAAGTGTGTCCCAAATGCCGGCAAATTTGGAAATCAAGGAATTTTCCAACCAACTTCAAATTTTGCATGCTCCAAACTGTATATATTCCGCACTTGTCATGCAAAATTGACAGATTTTCGCTGGGAAATGACGGAGAAATTTCAGAGTTTAGGGAAAGCGCAGCTCGGCTACGTGGTTATTCTTCTAACCGTGGCTGTTGGGACACCCTGCGCTGCGCTTGTGTACATTTGTACGGCCGTTGACTCACCCCAGATTGTGACGGGAATTAGGTCAAAGTGTGTCCCAAATGCCGGCAAATTTGGAAATCAAGGAATTTTCCAACCAACTTCAAATTTTGCATGCTCCAAACTGTATATATTCCGCACTTGTCATGCAAAATTGACAGATTTTCGCTGGGAAATGACGGAGAAATTTCAGAGTTTAGGGAAAGCGCAGCTCGGCTACGTGGTTATTCTTCTAACCGTGGCTGTTGGGACACCCTGCGCTGCGCTTGTGTACATTTGTACGGCCGTTGACTCACCCCAGATTGTGACGGGAATTAGGTCAAAGTGTGTCCCAAATGCCGGCAAATTTGGAAATCAAGGAATTTTCCAACCAACTTCAAATTTTGCATGCTCCAAACTGTATATATTCCGCACTTGTCATGCAAAATTGACAGATTTTCGCTGGGAAATGACGGAGAAATTTCAGAGTTTAGGGAAAGCGCAGCTCGGCTACGTGGTTATTCTTCTAACCGTGGCTGTTGGGACACCCTGCGCTGCGCTTGTGTACATTTGTACGGCCGTTGACTCACCCCAGATTGTGACGGGAATTAGGTCAAAGTGTGTCCCAAATGCCGGCAAATTTGGAAATCAAGGAATTTTCCAACCAACTTCAAATTTTGCATGCTCCAAACTGTATATATTCCGCACTTGTCATGCAAAATTGACAGATTTTCGCTGGGAAATGACGGAGAAATTTCAGAGTTTAGGGAAAGCGCAGCTCGGCTACGTGGTTATTCTTCTAACCGTGGCTGTTGGGACACCCTGCGCTGCGCTTGTGTACATTTGTACGGCCGTTGACTCACCCCAGATTGTGACGGGAATTAGGTCAAAGTGTGTCCCAAATGCCGGCAAATTTGGAAATCAAGGAATTTTCCAACCAACTTCAAATTTTGCATGCTCCAAACTGTATATATTCCGCACTTGTCATGCAAAATTGACAGATTTTCGCTGGGAAATGACGGAGAAATTTCAGAGTTTAGGGAAAGCGCAGCTCGGCTACGTGGTTATTCTTCTAACCGTGGCTGTTGGGACACCCTGCGCTGCGCTTGTGTACATTTGTACGGCCGTTGACTCACCCCAGATTGTGACGGGAATTAGGTCAAAGTGTGTCCCAAATGCCGGCAAATTTGGAAATCAAGGAATTTTCCAACCAACTTCAAATTTTGCATGCTCCAAACTGTATATATTCCGCACTTGTCATGCAAAATTGACAGATTTTCGCTGGGAAATGACGGAGAAATTTCAGAGTTTAGGGAAAGCGCAGCTCGGCTACGTGGTTATTCTTCTAACCGTGGCTGTTGGGACACCCTGCGCTGCGCTTGTGTACATTTGTACGGCCGTTGACTCACCCCAGATTGTGACGGGAATTAGGTCAAAGTGTGTCCCAAATGCCGGCAAATTTGGAAATCAAGGAATTTTCCAACCAACTTCAAATTTTGCATGCTCCAAACTGTATATATTCCGCACTTGTCATGCAAAATTGACAGATTTTCGCTGGGAAATGACGGAGAAATTTCAGAGTTTAGGGAAAGCGCAGCTCGGCTACGTGGTTATTCTTCTAACCGTGGCTGTTGGGACACCCTGCGCTGCGCTTGTGTACATTTGTACGGCCGTTGACTCACCCCAGATTGTGACGGGAATTAGGTCAAAGTGTGTCCCAAATGCCGGCAAATTTGGAAATCAAGGAATTTTCCAACCAACTTCAAATTTTGCATGCTCCAAACTGTATATATTCCGCACTTGTCATGCAAAATTGACAGATTTTCGCTGGGAAATGACGGAGAAATTTCAGAGTTTAGGGAAAGCGCAGCTCGGCTACGTGGTTATTCTTCTAACCGTGGCTGTTGGGACACCCTGCGCTGCGCTTGTGTACATTTGTACGGCCGTTGACTCACCCCAGATTGTGACGGGAATTAGGTCAAAGTGTGTCCCAAATGCCGGCAAATTTGGAAATCAAGGAATTTTCCAACCAACTTCAAATTTTGCATGCTCCAAACTGTATATATTCCGCACTTGTCATGCAAAATTGACAGATTTTCGCTGGGAAATGACGGAGAAATTTCAGAGTTTAGGGAAAGCGCAGCTCGGCTACGTGGTTATTCTTCTAACCGTGGCTGTTGGGACACCCTGCGCTGCGCTTGTGTACATTTGTACGGCCGTTGACTCACCCCAGATTGTGACGGGAATTAGGTCAAAGTGTGTCCCAAATGCCGGCAAATTTGGAAATCAAGGAATTTTCCAACCAACTTCAAATTTTGCATGCTCCAAACTGTATATATTCCGCACTTGTCATGCAAAATTGACAGATTTTCGCTGGGAAATGACGGAGAAATTTCAGAGTTTAGGGAAAGCGCAGCTCGGCTACGTGGTTATTCTTCTAACCGTGGCTGTTGGGACACCCTGCGCTGCGCTTGTGTACATTTGTACGGCCGTTGACTCACCCCAGATTGTGACGGGAATTAGGTCAAAGTGTGTCCCAAATGCCGGCAAATTTGGAAATCAAGGAATTTTCCAACCAACTTCAAATTTTGCATGCTCCAAACTGTATATATTCCGCACTTGTCATGCAAAATTGACAGATTTTCGCTGGGAAATGACGGAGAAATTTCAGAGTTTAGGGAAAGCGCAGCTCGGCTACGTGGTTATTCTTCTAACCGTGGCTGTTGGGACACCCTGCGCTGCGCTTGTGTACATTTGTACGGCCGTTGACTCACCCCAGATTGTGACGGGAATTAGGTCAAAGTGTGTCCCAAATGCCGGCAAATTTGGAAATCAAGGAATTTTCCAACCAACTTCAAATTTTGCATGCTCCAAACTGTATATATTCCGCACTTGTCATGCAAAATTGACAGATTTTCGCTGGGAAATGACGGAGAAATTTCAGAGTTTAGGGAAAGCGCAGCTCGGCTACGTGGTTATTCTTCTAACCGTGGCTGTTGGGACACCCTGCGCTGCGCTTGTGTACATTTGTACGGCCGTTGACTCACCCCAGATTGTGACGGGAATTAGGTCAAAGTGTGTCCCAAATGCCGGCAAATTTGGAAATCAAGGAATTTTCCAACCAACTTCAAATTTTGCATGCTCCAAACTGTATATATTCCGCACTTGTCATGCAAAATTGACAGATTTTCGCTGGGAAATGACGGAGAAATTTCAGAGTTTAGGGAAAGCGCAGCTCGGCTACGTGGTTATTCTTCTAACCGTGGCTGTTGGGACACCCTGCGCTGCGCTTGTGTACATTTGTACGGCCGTTGACTCACCCCAGATTGTGACGGGAATTAGGTCAAAGTGTGTCCCAAATGCCGGCAAATTTGGAAATCAAGGAATTTTCCAACCAACTTCAAATTTTGCATGCTCCAAACTGTATATATTCCGCACTTGTCATGCAAAATTGACAGATTTTCGCTGGGAAATGACGGAGAAATTTCAGAGTTTAGGGAAAGCGCAGCTCGGCTACGTGGTTATTCTTCTAACCGTGGCTGTTGGGACACCCTGCGCTGCGCTTGTGTACATTTGTACGGCCGTTGACTCACCCCAGATTGTGACGGGAATTAGGTCAAAGTGTGTCCCAAATGCCGGCAAATTTGGAAATCAAGGAATTTTCCAACCAACTTCAAATTTTGCATGCTCCAAACTGTATATATTCCGCACTTGTCATGCAAAATTGACAGATTTTCGCTGGGAAATGACGGAGAAATTTCAGAGTTTAGGGAAAGCGCAGCTCGGCTACGTGGTTATTCTTCTAACCGTGGCTGTTGGGACACCCTGCGCTGCGCTTGTGTACATTTGTACGGCCGTTGACTCACCCCAGATTGTGACGGGAATTAGGTCAAAGTGTGTCCCAAATGCCGGCAAATTTGGAAATCAAGGAATTTTCCAACCAACTTCAAATTTTGCATGCTCCAAACTGTATATATTCCGCACTTGTCATGCAAAATTGACAGATTTTCGCTGGGAAATGACGGAGAAATTTCAGAGTTTAGGGAAAGCGCAGCTCGGCTACGTGGTTATTCTTCTAACCGTGGCTGTTGGGACACCCTGCGCTGCGCTTGTGTACATTTGTACGGCCGTTGACTCACCCCAGATTGTGACGGGAATTAGGTCAAAGTGTGTCCCAAATGCCGGCAAATTTGGAAATCAAGGAATTTTCCAACCAACTTCAAATTTTGCATGCTCCAAACTGTATATATTCCGCACTTGTCATGCAAAATTGACAGATTTTCGCTGGGAAATGACGGAGAAATTTCAGAGTTTAGGGAAAGCGCAGCTCGGCTACGTGGTTATTCTTCTAACCGTGGCTGTTGGGACACCCTGCGCTGCGCTTGTGTACATTTGTACGGCCGTTGACTCACCCCAGATTGTGACGGGAATTAGGTCAAAGTGTGTCCCAAATGCCGGCAAATTTGGAAATCAAGGAATTTTCCAACCAACTTCAAATTTTGCATGCTCCAAACTGTATATATTCCGCACTTGTCATGCAAAATTGACAGATTTTCGCTGGGAAATGACGGAGAAATTTCAGAGTTTAGGGAAAGCGCAGCTCGGCTACGTGGTTATTCTTCTAACCGTGGCTGTTGGGACACCCTGCGCTGCGCTTGTGTACATTTGTACGGCCGTTGACTCACCCCAGATTGTGACGGGAATTAGGTCAAAGTGTGTCCCAAATGCCGGCAAATTTGGAAATCAAGGAATTTTCCAACCAACTTCAAATTTTGCATGCTCCAAACTGTATATATTCCGCACTTGTCATGCAAAATTGACAGATTTTCGCTGGGAAATGACGGAGAAATTTCAGAGTTTAGGGAAAGCGCAGCTCGGCTACGTGGTTATTCTTCTAACCGTGGCTGTTGGGACACCCTGCGCTGCGCTTGTGTACATTTGTACGGCCGTTGACTCACCCCAGATTGTGACGGGAATTAGGTCAAAGTGTGTCCCAAATGCCGGCAAATTTGGAAATCAAGGAATTTTCCAACCAACTTCAAATTTTGCATGCTCCAAACTGTATATATTCCGCACTTGTCATGCAAAATTGACAGATTTTCGCTGGGAAATGACGGAGAAATTTCAGAGTTTAGGGAAAGCGCAGCTCGGCTACGTGGTTATTCTTCTAACCGTGGCTGTTGGGACACCCTGCGCTGCGCTTGTGTACATTTGTACGGCCGTTGACTCACCCCAGATTGTGACGGGAATTAGGTCAAAGTGTGTCCCAAATGCCGGCAAATTTGGAAATCAAGGAATTTTCCAACCAACTTCAAATTTTGCATGCTCCAAACTGTATATATTCCGCACTTGTCATGCAAAATTGACAGATTTTCGCTGGGAAATGACGGAGAAATTTCAGAGTTTAGGGAAAGCGCAGCTCGGCTACGTGGTTATTCTTCTAACCGTGGCTGTTGGGACACCCTGCGCTGCGCTTGTGTACATTTGTACGGCCGTTGACTCACCCCAGATTGTGACGGGAATTAGGTCAAAGTGTGTCCCAAATGCCGGCAAATTTGGAAATCAAGGAATTTTCCAACCAACTTCAAATTTTGCATGCTCCAAACTGTATATATTCCGCACTTGTCATGCAAAATTGACAGATTTTCGCTGGGAAATGACGGAGAAATTTCAGAGTTTAGGGAAAGCGCAGCTCGGCTACGTGGTTATTCTTCTAACCGTGGCTGTTGGGACACCCTGCGCTGCGCTTGTGTACATTTGTACGGCCGTTGACTCACCCCAGATTGTGACGGGAATTAGGTCAAAGTGTGTCCCAAATGCCGGCAAATTTGGAAATCAAGGAATTTTCCAACCAACTTCAAATTTTGCATGCTCCAAACTGTATATATTCCGCACTTGTCATGCAAAATTGACAGATTTTCGCTGGGAAATGACGGAGAAATTTCAGAGTTTAGGGAAAGCGCAGCTCGGCTACGTGGTTATTCTTCTAACCGTGGCTGTTGGGACACCCTGCGCTGCGCTTGTGTACATTTGTACGGCCGTTGACTCACCCCAGATTGTGACGGGAATTAGGTCAAAGTGTGTCCCAAATGCCGGCAAATTTGGAAATCAAGGAATTTTCCAACCAACTTCAAATTTTGCATGCTCCAAACTGTATATATTCCGCACTTGTCATGCAAAATTGACAGATTTTCGCTGGGAAATGACGGAGAAATTTCAGAGTTTAGGGAAAGCGCAGCTCGGCTACGTGGTTATTCTTCTAACCGTGGCTGTTGGGACACCCTGCGCTGCGCTTGTGTACATTTGTACGGCCGTTGACTCACCCCAGATTGTGACGGGAATTAGGTCAAAGTGTGTCCCAAATGCCGGCAAATTTGGAAATCAAGGAATTTTCCAACCAACTTCAAATTTTGCATGCTCCAAACTGTATATATTCCGCACTTGTCATGCAAAATTGACAGATTTTCGCTGGGAAATGACGGAGACATTTCAGAGTTTAGGGAAAGCGCAGCTCGGCTACGTGGTTATTCTTCTAACCGTGGCTGTTGGGACACCCTGCGCTGCGCTTGTGTACATTTGTACGGCCGTTGACTCACCCCAGATTGTGACGGGAATTAGGTCAAAGTGTGTCCCAAATGCCGGCAAATTTGGAAATCAAGGAATTTTCCAACCAACTTCAAATTTTGCATGCTCCAAACTGTATATATTCCGCACTTGTCATGCAAAATTGACAGATTTTCGCTGGGAAATGACGGAGAAATTTCAGAGTTTAGGGAAAGCGCAGCTCGGCTACGTGGTTATTCTTCTAACCGTGGCTGTTGGGACACCCTGCGCTGCGCTTGTGTACATTTGTACGGCCGTTGACTCACCCCAGATTGTGACGGGAATTAGGTCAAAGTGTGTCCCAAATGCCGGCAAATTTGGAAATCAAGGAATTTTCCAACCAACTTCAAATTTTGCATGCTCCAAACTGTATATATTCCGCACTTGTCATGCAAAATTGACAGATTTTCGCTGGGAAATGACGGAGAAATTTCAGAGTTTAGGGAAAGCGCAGCTCGGCTACGTGGTTATTCTTCTAACCGTGGCTGTTGGGACACCCTGCGCTGCGCTTGTGTACATTTGTACGGCCGTTGACTCACCCCAGATTGTGACGGGAATTAGGTCAAAGTGTGTCCCAAATGCCGGCAAATTTGGAAATCAAGGAATTTTCCAACCAACTTCAAATTTTGCATGCTCCAAACTGTATATATTCCGCACTTGTCATGCAAAATTGACAGATTTTCGCTGGGAAATGACGGAGAAATTTCAGAGTTTAGGGAAAGCGCAGCTCGGCTACGTGGTTATTCTTCTAACCGTGGCTGTTGGGACACCCTGCGCTGCGCTTGTGTACATTTGTACGGCCGTTGACTCACCCCAGATTGTGACGGGAATTAGGTCAAAGTGTGTCCCAAATGCCGGCAAATTTGGAAATCAAGGAATTTTCCAACCAACTTCAAATTTTGCATGCTCCAAACTGTATATATTCCGCACTTGTCATGCAAAATTGACAGATTTTCGCTGGGAAATGACGGAGAAATTTCAGAGTTTAGGGAAAGCGCAGCTCGGCTACGTGGTTATTCTTCTAACCGTGGCTGTTGGGACACCCTGCGCTGCGCTTGTGTACATTTGTACGGCCGTTGACTCACCCCAGATTGTGACGGGAATTAGGTCAAAGTGTGTCCCAAATGCCGGCAAATTTGGAAATCAAGGAATTTTCCAACCAACTTCAAATTTTGCATGCTCCAAACTGTATATATTCCGCACTTGTCATGCAAAATTGACAGATTTTCGCTGGGAAATGACGGAGAAATTTCAGAGTTTAGGGAAAGCGCAGCTCGGCTACGTGGTTATTCTTCTAACCGTGGCTGTTGGGACACCCTGCGCTGCGCTTGTGTACATTTGTACGGCCGTTGACTCACCCCAGATTGTGACGGGAATTAGGTCAAAGTGTGTCCCAAATGCCGGCAAATTTGGAAATCAAGGAATTTTCCAACCAACTTCAAATTTTGCATGCTCCAAACTGTATATATTCCGCACTTGTCATGCAAAATTGACAGATTTTCGCTGGGAAATGACGGAGAAATTTCAGAGTTTAGGGAAAGCGCAGCTCGGCTACGTGGTTATTCTTCTAACCGTGGCTGTTGGGACACCCTGCGCTGCGCTTGTGTACATTTGTACGGCCGTTGACTCACCCCAGATTGTGACGGGAATTAGGTCAAAGTGTGTCCCAAATGCCGGCAAATTTGGAAATCAAGGAATTTTCCAACCAACTTCAAATTTTGCATGCTCCAAACTGTATATATTCCGCACTTGTCATGCAAAATTGACAGATTTTCGCTGGGAAATGACGGAGAAATTTCAGAGTTTAGGGAAAGCGCAGCTCGGCTACGTGGTTATTCTTCTAACCGTGGCTGTTGGGACACCCTGCGCTGCGCTTGTGTACATTTGTACGGCCGTTGACTCACCCCAGATTGTGACGGGAATTAGGTCAAAGTGTGTCCCAAATGCCGGCAAATTTGGAAATCAAGGAATTTTCCAACCAACTTCAAATTTTGCATGCTCCAAACTGTATATATTCCGCACTTGTCATGCAAAATTGACAGATTTTCGCTGGGAAATGACGGAGAAATTTCAGAGTTTAGGGAAAGCGCAGCTCGGCTACGTGGTTATTCTTCTAACCGTGGCTGTTGGGACACCCTGCGCTGCGCTTGTGTACATTTGTACGGCCGTTGACTCACCCCAGATTGTGACGGGAATTAGGTCAAAGTGTGTCCCAAATGCCGGCAAATTTGGAAATCAAGGAATTTTCCAACCAACTTCAAATTTTGCATGCTCCAAACTGTATATATTCCGCACTTGTCATGCAAAATTGACAGATTTTCGCTGGGAAATGACGGAGAAATTTCAGAGTTTAGGGAAAGCGCAGCTCGGCTACGTGGTTATTCTTCTAACCGTGGCTGTTGGGACACCCTGCGCTGCGCTTGTGTACATTTGTACGGCCGTTGACTCACCCCAGATTGTGACGGGAATTAGGTCAAAGTGTGTCCCAAATGCCGGCAAATTTGGAAATCAAGGAATTTTCCAACCAACTTCAAATTTTGCATGCTCCAAACTGTATATATTCCGCACTTGTCATGCAAAATTGACAGATTTTCGCTGGGAAATGACGGAGAAATTTCAGAGTTTAGGGAAAGCGCAGCTCGGCTACGTGGTTATTCTTCTAACCGTGGCTGTTGGGACACCCTGCGCTGCGCTTGTGTACATTTGTACGGCCGTTGACTCACCCCAGATTGTGACGGGAATTAGGTCAAAGTGTGTCCCAAATGCCGGCAAATTTGGAAATCAAGGAATTTTCCAACCAACTTCAAATTTTGCATGCTCCAAACTGTATATATTCCGCACTTGTCATGCAAAATTGACAGATTTTCGCTGGGAAATGACGGAGAAATTTCAGAGTTTAGGGAAAGCGCAGCTCGGCTACGTGGTTATTCTTCTAACCGTGGCTGTTGGGACACCCTGCGCTGCGCTTGTGTACATTTGTACGGCCGTTGACTCACCCCAGATTGTGACGGGAATTAGGTCAAAGTGTGTCCCAAATGCCGGCAAATTTGGAAATCAAGGAATTTTCCAACCAACTTCAAATTTTGCATGCTCCAAACTGTATATATTCCGCACTTGTCATGCAAAATTGACAGATTTTCGCTGGGAAATGACGGAGAAATTTCAGAGTTTAGGGAAAGCGCAGCTCGGCTACGTGGTTATTCTTCTAACCGTGGCTGTTGGGACACCCTGCGCTGCGCTTGTGTACATTTGTACGGCCGTTGACTCACCCCAGATTGTGACGGGAATTAGGTCAAAGTGTGTCCCAAATGCCGGCAAATTTGGAAATCAAGGAATTTTCCAACCAACTTCAAATTTTGCATGCTCCAAACTGTATATATTCCGCACTTGTCATGCAAAATTGACAGATTTTCGCTGGGAAATGACGGAGAAATTTCAGAGTTTAGGGAAAGCGCAGCTCGGCTACGTGGTTATTCTTCTAACCGTGGCTGTTGGGACACCCTGCGCTGCGCTTGTGTACATTTGTACGGCCGTTGACTCACCCCAGATTGTGACGGGAATTAGGTCAAAGTGTGTCCCAAATGCCGGCAAATTTGGAAATCAAGGAATTTTCCAACCAACTTCAAATTTTGCATGCTCCAAACTGTATATATTCCGCACTTGTCATGCAAAATTGACAGATTTTCGCTGGGAAATGACGGAGAAATTTCAGAGTTTAGGGAAAGCGCAGCTCGGCTACGTGGTTATTCTTCTAACCGTGGCTGTTGGGACACCCTGCGCTGCGCTTGTGTACATTTGTACGGCCGTTGACTCACCCCAGATTGTGACGGGAATTAGGTCAAAGTGTGTCCCAAATGCCGGCAAATTTGGAAATCAAGGAATTTTCCAACCAACTTCAAATTTTGCATGCTCCAAACTGTATATATTCCGCACTTGTCATGCAAAATTGACAGATTTTCGCTGGGAAATGACGGAGAAATTTCAGAGTTTAGGGAAAGCGCAGCTCGGCTACGTGGTTATTCTTCTAACCGTGGCTGTTGGGACACCCTGCGCTGCGCTTGTGTACATTTGTACGGCCGTTGACTCACCCCAGATTGTGACGGGAATTAGGTCAAAGTGTGTCCCAAATGCCGGCAAATTTGGAAATCAAGGAATTTTCCAACCAACTTCAAATTTTGCATGCTCCAAACTGTATATATTCCGCACTTGTCATGCAAAATTGACAGATTTTCGCTGGGAAATGACGGAGAAATTTCAGAGTTTAGGGAAAGCGCAGCTCGGCTACGTGGTTATTCTTCTAACCGTGGCTGTTGGGACACCCTGCGCTGCGCTTGTGTACATTTGTACGGCCGTTGACTCACCCCAGATTGTGACGGGAATTAGGTCAAAGTGTGTCCCAAATGCCGGCAAATTTGGAAATCAAGGAATTTTCCAACCAACTTCAAATTTTGCATGCTCCAAACTGTATATATTCCGCACTTGTCATGCAAAATTGACAGATTTTCGCTGGGAAATGACGGAGAAATTTCAGAGTTTAGGGAAAGCGCAGCTCGGCTACGTGGTTATTCTTCTAACCGTGGCTGTTGGGACACCCTGCGCTGCGCTTGTGTACATTTGTACGGCCGTTGACTCACCCCAGATTGTGACGGGAATTAGGTCAAAGTGTGTCCCAAATGCCGGCAAATTTGGAAATCAAGGAATTTTCCAACCAACTTCAAATTTTGCATGCTCCAAACTGTATATATTCCGCACTTGTCATGCAAAATTGACAGATTTTCGCTGGGAAATGACGGAGAAATTTCAGAGTTTAGGGAAAGCGCAGCTCGGCTACGTGGTTATTCTTCTAACCGTGGCTGTTGGGACACCCTGCGCTGCGCTTGTGTACATTTGTACGGCCGTTGACTCACCCCAGATTGTGACGGGAATTAGGTCAAAGTGTGTCCCAAATGCCGGCAAATTTGGAAATCAAGGAATTTTCCAACCAACTTCAAATTTTGCATGCTCCAAACTGTATATATTCCGCACTTGTCATGCAAAATTGACAGATTTTCGCTGGGAAATGACGGAGAAATTTCAGAGTTTAGGGAAAGCGCAGCTCGGCTACGTGGTTATTCTTCTAACCGTGGCTGTTGGGACACCCTGCGCTGCGCTTGTGTACATTTGTACGGCCGTTGACTCACCCCAGATTGTGACGGGAATTAGGTCAAAGTGTGTCCCAAATGCCGGCAAATTTGGAAATCAAGGAATTTTCCAACCAACTTCAAATTTTGCATGCTCCAAACTGTATATATTCCGCACTTGTCATGCAAAATTGACAGATTTTCGCTGGGAAATGACGGAGAAATTTCAGAGTTTAGGGAAAGCGCAGCTCGGCTACGTGGTTATTCTTCTAACCGTGGCTGTTGGGACACCCTGCGCTGCGCTTGTGTACATTTGTACGGCCGTTGACTCACCCCAGATTGTGACGGGAATTAGGTCAAAGTGTGTCCCAAATGCCGGCAAATTTGGAAATCAAGGAATTTTCCAACCAACTTCAAATTTTGCATGCTCCAAACTGTATATATTCCGCACTTGTCATGCAAAATTGACAGATTTTCGCTGGGAAATGACGGAGAAATTTCAGAGTTTAGGGAAAGCGCAGCTCGGCTACGTGGTTATTCTTCTAACCGTGGCTGTTGGGACACCCTGCGCTGCGCTTGTGTACATTTGTACGGCCGTTGACTCACCCCAGATTGTGACGGGAATTAGGTCAAAGTGTGTCCCAAATGCCGGCAAATTTGGAAATCAAGGAATTTTCCAACCAACTTCAAATTTTGCATGCTCCAAACTGTATATATTCCGCACTTGTCATGCAAAATTGACAGATTTTCGCTGGGAAATGACGGAGAAATTTCAGAGTTTAGGGAAAGCGCAGCTCGGCTACGTGGTTATTCTTCTAACCGTGGCTGTTGGGACACCCTGCGCTGCGCTTGTGTACATTTGTACGGCCGTTGACTCACCCCAGATTGTGACGGGAATTAGGTCAAAGTGTGTCCCAAATGCCGGCAAATTTGGAAATCAAGGAATTTTCCAACCAACTTCAAATTTTGCATGCTCCAAACTGTATATATTCCGCACTTGTCATGCAAAATTGACAGATTTTCGCTGGGAAATGACGGAGAAATTTCAGAGTTTAGGGAAAGCGCAGCTCGGCTACGTGGTTATTCTTCTAACCGTGGCTGTTGGGACACCCTGCGCTGCGCTTGTGTACATTTGTACGGCCGTTGACTCACCCCAGATTGTGACGGGAATTAGGTCAAAGTGTGTCCCAAATGCCGGCAAATTTGGAAATCAAGGAATTTTCCAACCAACTTCAAATTTTGCATGCTCCAAACTGTATATATTCCGCACTTGTCATGCAAAATTGACAGATTTTCGCTGGGAAATGACGGAGAAATTTCAGAGTTTAGGGAAAGCGCAGCTCGGCTACGTGGTTATTCTTCTAACCGTGGCTGTTGGGACACCCTGCGCTGCGCTTGTGTACATTTGTACGGCCGTTGACTCACCCCAGATTGTGACGGGAATTAGGTCAAAGTGTGTCCCAAATGCCGGCAAATTTGGAAATCAAGGAATTTTCCAACCAACTTCAAATTTTGCATGCTCCAAACTGTATATATTCCGCACTTGTCATGCAAAATTGACAGATTTTCGCTGGGAAATGACGGAGAAATTTCAGAGTTTAGGGAAAGCGCAGCTCGGCTACGTGGTTATTCTTCTAACCGTGGCTGTTGGGACACCCTGCGCTGCGCTTGTGTACATTTGTACGGCCGTTGACTCACCCCAGATTGTGACGGGAATTAGGTCAAAGTGTGTCCCAAATGCCGGCAAATTTGGAAATCAAGGAATTTTCCAACCAACTTCAAATTTTGCATGCTCCAAACTGTATATATTCCGCACTTGTCATGCAAAATTGACAGATTTTCGCTGGGAAATGACGGAGAAATTTCAGAGTTTAGGGAAAGCGCAGCTCGGCTACGTGGTTATTCTTCTAACCGTGGCTGTTGGGACACCCTGCGCTGCGCTTGTGTACATTTGTACGGCCGTTGACTCACCCCAGATTGTGACGGGAATTAGGTCAAAGTGTGTCCCAAATGCCGGCAAATTTGGAAATCAAGGAATTTTCCAACCAACTTCAAATTTTGCATGCTCCAAACTGTATATATTCCGCACTTGTCATGCAAAATTGACAGATTTTCGCTGGGAAATGACGGAGAAATTTCAGAGTTTAGGGAAAGCGCAGCTCGGCTACGTGGTTATTCTTCTAACCGTGGCTGTTGGGACACCCTGCGCTGCGCTTGTGTACATTTGTACGGCCGTTGACTCACCCCAGATTGTGACGGGAATTAGGTCAAAGTGTGTCCCAAATGCCGGCAAATTTGGAAATCAAGGAATTTTCCAACCAACTTCAAATTTTGCATGCTCCAAACTGTATATATTCCGCACTTGTCATGCAAAATTGACAGATTTTCGCTGGGAAATGACGGAGAAATTTCAGAGTTTAGGGAAAGCGCAGCTCGGCTACGTGGTTATTCTTCTAACCGTGGCTGTTGGGACACCCTGCGCTGCGCTTGTGTACATTTGTACGGCCGTTGACTCACCCCAGATTGTGACGGGAATTAGGTCAAAGTGTGTCCCAAATGCCGGCAAATTTGGAAATCAAGGAATTTTCCAACCAACTTCAAATTTTGCATGCTCCAAACTGTATATATTCCGCACTTGTCATGCAAAATTGACAGATTTTCGCTGGGAAATGACGGAGAAATTTCAGAGTTTAGGGAAAGCGCAGCTCGGCTACGTGGTTATTCTTCTAACCGTGGCTGTTGGGACACCCTGCGCTGCGCTTGTGTACATTTGTACGGCCGTTGACTCACCCCAGATTGTGACGGGAATTAGGTCAAAGTGTGTCCCAAATGCCGGCAAATTTGGAAATCAAGGAATTTTCCAACCAACTTCAAATTTTGCATGCTCCAAACTGTATATATTCCGCACTTGTCATGCAAAATTGACAGATTTTCGCTGGGAAATGACGGAGAAATTTCAGAGTTTAGGGAAAGCGCAGCTCGGCTACGTGGTTATTCTTCTAACCGTGGCTGTTGGGACACCCTGCGCTGCGCTTGTGTACATTTGTACGGCCGTTGACTCACCCCAGATTGTGACGGGAATTAGGTCAAAGTGTGTCCCAAATGCCGGCAAATTTGGAAATCAAGGAATTTTCCAACCAACTTCAAATTTTGCATGCTCCAAACTGTATATATTCCGCACTTGTCATGCAAAATTGACAGATTTTCGCTGGGAAATGACGGAGAAATTTCAGAGTTTAGGGAAAGCGCAGCTCGGCTACGTGGTTATTCTTCTAACCGTGGCTGTTGGGACACCCTGCGCTGCGCTTGTGTACATTTGTACGGCCGTTGACTCACCCCAGATTGTGACGGGAATTAGGTCAAAGTGTGTCCCAAATGCCGGCAAATTTGGAAATCAAGGAATTTTCCAACCAACTTCAAATTTTGCATGCTCCAAACTGTATATATTCCGCACTTGTCATGCAAAATTGACAGATTTTCGCTGGGAAATGACGGAGAAATTTCAGAGTTTAGGGAAAGCGCAGCTCGGCTACGTGGTTATTCTTCTAACCGTGGCTGTTGGGACACCCTGCGCTGCGCTTGTGTACATTTGTACGGCCGTTGACTCACCCCAGATTGTGACGGGAATTAGGTCAAAGTGTGTCCCAAATGCCGGCAAATTTGGAAATCAAGGAATTTTCCAACCAACTTCAAATTTTGCATGCTCCAAACTGTATATATTCCGCACTTGTCATGCAAAATTGACAGATTTTCGCTGGGAAATGACGGAGAAATTTCAGAGTTTAGGGAAAGCGCAGCTCGGCTACGTGGTTATTCTTCTAACCGTGGCTGTTGGGACACCCTGCGCTGCGCTTGTGTACATTTGTACGGCCGTTGACTCACCCCAGATTGTGACGGGAATTAGGTCAAAGTGTGTCCCAAATGCCGGCAAATTTGGAAATCAAGGAATTTTCCAACCAACTTCAAATTTTGCATGCTCCAAACTGTATATATTCCGCACTTGTCATGCAAAATTGACAGATTTTCGCTGGGAAATGACGGAGAAATTTCAGAGTTTAGGGAAAGCGCAGCTCGGCTACGTGGTTATTCTTCTAACCGTGGCTGTTGGGACACCCTGCGCTGCGCTTGTGTACATTTGTACGGCCGTTGACTCACCCCAGATTGTGACGGGAATTAGGTCAAAGTGTGTCCCAAATGCCGGCAAATTTGGAAATCAAGGAATTTTCCAACCAACTTCAAATTTTGCATGCTCCAAACTGTATATATTCCGCACTTGTCATGCAAAATTGACAGATTTTCGCTGGGAAATGACGGAGAAATTTCAGAGTTTAGGGAAAGCGCAGCTCGGCTACGTGGTTATTCTTCTAACCGTGGCTGTTGGGACACCCTGCGCTGCGCTTGTGTACATTTGTACGGCCGTTGACTCACCCCAGATTGTGACGGGAATTAGGTCAAAGTGTGTCCCAAATGCCGGCAAATTTGGAAATCAAGGAATTTTCCAACCAACTTCAAATTTTGCATGCTCCAAACTGTATATATTCCGCACTTGTCATGCAAAATTGACAGATTTTCGCTGGGAAATGACGGAGAAATTTCAGAGTTTAGGGAAAGCGCAGCTCGGCTACGTGGTTATTCTTCTAACCGTGGCTGTTGGGACACCCTGCGCTGCGCTTGTGTACATTTGTACGGCCGTTGACTCACCCCAGATTGTGACGGGAATTAGGTCAAAGTGTGTCCCAAATGCCGGCAAATTTGGAAATCAAGGAATTTTCCAACCAACTTCAAATTTTGCATGCTCCAAACTGTATATATTCCGCACTTGTCATGCAAAATTGACAGATTTTCGCTGGGAAATGACGGAGAAATTTCAGAGTTTAGGGAAAGCGCAGCTCGGCTACGTGGTTATTCTTCTAACCGTGGCTGTTGGGACACCCTGCGCTGCGCTTGTGTACATTTGTACGGCCGTTGACTCACCCCAGATTGTGACGGGAATTAGGTCAAAGTGTGTCCCAAATGCCGGCAAATTTGGAAATCAAGGAATTTTCCAACCAACTTCAAATTTTGCATGCTCCAAACTGTATATATTCCGCACTTGTCATGCAAAATTGACAGATTTTCGCTGGGAAATGACGGAGAAATTTCAGAGTTTAGGGAAAGCGCAGCTCGGCTACGTGGTTATTCTTCTAACCGTGGCTGTTGGGACACCCTGCGCTGCGCTTGTGTACATTTGTACGGCCGTTGACTCACCCCAGATTGTGACGGGAATTAGGTCAAAGTGTGTCCCAAATGCCGGCAAATTTGGAAATCAAGGAATTTTCCAACCAACTTCAAATTTTGCATGCTCCAAACTGTATATATTCCGCACTTGTCATGCAAAATTGACAGATTTTCGCTGGGAAATGACGGAGAAATTTCAGAGTTTAGGGAAAGCGCAGCTCGGCTACGTGGTTATTCTTCTAACCGTGGCTGTTGGGACACCCTGCGCTGCGCTTGTGTACATTTGTACGGCCGTTGACTCACCCCAGATTGTGACGGGAATTAGGTCAAAGTGTGTCCCAAATGCCGGCAAATTTGGAAATCAAGGAATTTTCCAACCAACTTCAAATTTTGCATGCTCCAAACTGTATATATTCCGCACTTGTCATGCAAAATTGACAGATTTTCGCTGGGAAATGACGGAGAAATTTCAGAGTTTAGGGAAAGCGCAGCTCGGCTACGTGGTTATTCTTCTAACCGTGGCTGTTGGGACACCCTGCGCTGCGCTTGTGTACATTTGTACGGCCGTTGACTCACCCCAGATTGTGACGGGAATTAGGTCAAAGTGTGTCCCAAATGCCGGCAAATTTGGAAATCAAGGAATTTTCCAACCAACTTCAAATTTTGCATGCTCCAAACTGTATATATTCCGCACTTGTCATGCAAAATTGACAGATTTTCGCTGGGAAATGACGGAGAAATTTCAGAGTTTAGGGAAAGCGCAGCTCGGCTACGTGGTTATTCTTCTAACCGTGGCTGTTGGGACACCCTGCGCTGCGCTTGTGTACATTTGTACGGCCGTTGACTCACCCCAGATTGTGACGGGAATTAGGTCAAAGTGTGTCCCAAATGCCGGCAAATTTGGAAATCAAGGAATTTTCCAACCAACTTCAAATTTTGCATGCTCCAAACTGTATATATTCCGCACTTGTCATGCAAAATTGACAGATTTTCGCTGGGAAATGACGGAGAAATTTCAGAGTTTAGGGAAAGCGCAGCTCGGCTACGTGGTTATTCTTCTAACCGTGGCTGTTGGGACACCCTGCGCTGCGCTTGTGTACATTTGTACGGCCGTTGACTCACCCCAGATTGTGACGGGAATTAGGTCAAAGTGTGTCCCAAATGCCGGCAAATTTGGAAATCAAGGAATTTTCCAACCAACTTCAAATTTTGCATGCTCCAAACTGTATATATTCCGCACTTGTCATGCAAAATTGACAGATTTTCGCTGGGAAATGACGGAGAAATTTCAGAGTTTAGGGAAAGCGCAGCTCGGCTACGTGGTTATTCTTCTAACCGTGGCTGTTGGGACACCCTGCGCTGCGCTTGTGTACATTTGTACGGCCGTTGACTCACCCCAGATTGTGACGGGAATTAGGTCAAAGTGTGTCCCAAATGCCGGCAAATTTGGAAATCAAGGAATTTTCCAACCAACTTCAAATTTTGCATGCTCCAAACTGTATATATTCCGCACTTGTCATGCAAAATTGACAGATTTTCGCTGGGAAATGACGGAGAAATTTCAGAGTTTAGGGAAAGCGCAGCTCGGCTACGTGGTTATTCTTCTAACCGTGGCTGTTGGGACACCCTGCGCTGCGCTTGTGTACATTTGTACGGCCGTTGACTCACCCCAGATTGTGACGGGAATTAGGTCAAAGTGTGTCCCAAATGCCGGCAAATTTGGAAATCAAGGAATTTTCCAACCAACTTCAAATTTTGCATGCTCCAAACTGTATATATTCCGCACTTGTCATGCAAAATTGACAGATTTTCGCTGGGAAATGACGGAGAAATTTCAGAGTTTAGGGAAAGCGCAGCTCGGCTACGTGGTTATTCTTCTAACCGTGGCTGTTGGGACACCCTGCGCTGCGCTTGTGTACATTTGTACGGCCGTTGACTCACCCCAGATTGTGACGGGAATTAGGTCAAAGTGTGTCCCAAATGCCGGCAAATTTGGAAATCAAGGAATTTTCCAACCAACTTCAAATTTTGCATGCTCCAAACTGTATATATTCCGCACTTGTCATGCAAAATTGACAGATTTTCGCTGGGAAATGACGGAGAAATTTCAGAGTTTAGGGAAAGCGCAGCTCGGCTACGTGGTTATTCTTCTAACCGTGGCTGTTGGGACACCCTGCGCTGCGCTTGTGTACATTTGTACGGCCGTTGACTCACCCCAGATTGTGACGGGAATTAGGTCAAAGTGTGTCCCAAATGCCGGCAAATTTGGAAATCAAGGAATTTTCCAACCAACTTCAAATTTTGCATGCTCCAAACTGTATATATTCCGCACTTGTCATGCAAAATTGACAGATTTTCGCTGGGAAATGACGGAGAAATTTCAGAGTTTAGGGAAAGCGCAGCTCGGCTACGTGGTTATTCTTCTAACCGTGGCTGTTGGGACACCCTGCGCTGCGCTTGTGTACATTTGTACGGCCGTTGACTCACCCCAGATTGTGACGGGAATTAGGTCAAAGTGTGTCCCAAATGCCGGCAAATTTGGAAATCAAGGAATTTTCCAACCAACTTCAAATTTTGCATGCTCCAAACTGTATATATTCCGCACTTGTCATGCAAAATTGACAGATTTTCGCTGGGAAATGACGGAGAAATTTCAGAGTTTAGGGAAAGCGCAGCTCGGCTACGTGGTTATTCTTCTAACCGTGGCTGTTGGGACACCCTGCGCTGCGCTTGTGTACATTTGTACGGCCGTTGACTCACCCCAGATTGTGACGGGAATTAGGTCAAAGTGTGTCCCAAATGCCGGCAAATTTGGAAATCAAGGAATTTTCCAACCAACTTCAAATTTTGCATGCTCCAAACTGTATATATTCCGCACTTGTCATGCAAAATTGACAGATTTTCGCTGGGAAATGACGGAGAAATTTCAGAGTTTAGGGAAAGCGCAGCTCGGCTACGTGGTTATTCTTCTAACCGTGGCTGTTGGGACACCCTGCGCTGCGCTTGTGTACATTTGTACGGCCGTTGACTCACCCCAGATTGTGACGGGAATTAGGTCAAAGTGTGTCCCAAATGCCGGCAAATTTGGAAATCAAGGAATTTTCCAACCAACTTCAAATTTTGCATGCTCCAAACTGTATATATTCCGCACTTGTCATGCAAAATTGACAGATTTTCGCTGGGAAATGACGGAGAAATTTCAGAGTTTAGGGAAAGCGCAGCTCGGCTACGTGGTTATTCTTCTAACCGTGGCTGTTGGGACACCCTGCGCTGCGCTTGTGTACATTTGTACGGCCGTTGACTCACCCCAGATTGTGACGGGAATTAGGTCAAAGTGTGTCCCAAATGCCGGCAAATTTGGAAATCAAGGAATTTTCCAACCAACTTCAAATTTTGCATGCTCCAAACTGTATATATTCCGCACTTGTCATGCAAAATTGACAGATTTTCGCTGGGAAATGACGGAGAAATTTCAGAGTTTAGGGAAAGCGCAGCTCGGCTACGTGGTTATTCTTCTAACCGTGGCTGTTGGGACACCCTGCGCTGCGCTTGTGTACATTTGTACGGCCGTTGACTCACCCCAGATTGTGACGGGAATTAGGTCAAAGTGTGTCCCAAATGCCGGCAAATTTGGAAATCAAGGAATTTTCCAACCAACTTCAAATTTTGCATGCTCCAAACTGTATATATTCCGCACTTGTCATGCAAAATTGACAGATTTTCGCTGGGAAATGACGGAGAAATTTCAGAGTTTAGGGAAAGCGCAGCTCGGCTACGTGGTTATTCTTCTAACCGTGGCTGTTGGGACACCCTGCGCTGCGCTTGTGTACATTTGTACGGCCGTTGACTCACCCCAGATTGTGACGGGAATTAGGTCAAAGTGTGTCCCAAATGCCGGCAAATTTGGAAATCAAGGAATTTTCCAACCAACTTCAAATTTTGCATGCTCCAAACTGTATATATTCCGCACTTGTCATGCAAAATTGACAGATTTTCGCTGGGAAATGACGGAGAAATTTCAGAGTTTAGGGAAAGCGCAGCTCGGCTACGTGGTTATTCTTCTAACCGTGGCTGTTGGGACACCCTGCGCTGCGCTTGTGTACATTTGTACGGCCGTTGACTCACCCCAGATTGTGACGGGAATTAGGTCAAAGTGTGTCCCAAATGCCGGCAAATTTGGAAATCAAGGAATTTTCCAACCAACTTCAAATTTTGCATGCTCCAAACTGTATATATTCCGCACTTGTCATGCAAAATTGACAGATTTTCGCTGGGAAATGACGGAGAAATTTCAGAGTTTAGGGAAAGCGCAGCTCGGCTACGTGGTTATTCTTCTAACCGTGGCTGTTGGGACACCCTGCGCTGCGCTTGTGTACATTTGTACGGCCGTTGACTCACCCCAGATTGTGACGGGAATTAGGTCAAAGTGTGTCCCAAATGCCGGCAAATTTGGAAATCAAGGAATTTTCCAACCAACTTCAAATTTTGCATGCTCCAAACTGTATATATTCCGCACTTGTCATGCAAAATTGACAGATTTTCGCTGGGAAATGACGGAGAAATTTCAGAGTTTAGGGAAAGCGCAGCTCGGCTACGTGGTTATTCTTCTAACCGTGGCTGTTGGGACACCCTGCGCTGCGCTTGTGTACATTTGTACGGCCGTTGACTCACCCCAGATTGTGACGGGAATTAGGTCAAAGTGTGTCCCAAATGCCGGCAAATTTGGAAATCAAGGAATTTTCCAACCAACTTCAAATTTTGCATGCTCCAAACTGTATATATTCCGCACTTGTCATGCAAAATTGACAGATTTTCGCTGGGAAATGACGGAGAAATTTCAGAGTTTAGGGAAAGCGCAGCTCGGCTACGTGGTTATTCTTCTAACCGTGGCTGTTGGGACACCCTGCGCTGCGCTTGTGTACATTTGTACGGCCGTTGACTCACCCCAGATTGTGACGGGAATTAGGTCAAAGTGTGTCCCAAATGCCGGCAAATTTGGAAATCAAGGAATTTTCCAACCAACTTCAAATTTTGCATGCTCCAAACTGTATATATTCCGCACTTGTCATGCAAAATTGACAGATTTTCGCTGGGAAATGACGGAGAAATTTCAGAGTTTAGGGAAAGCGCAGCTCGGCTACGTGGTTATTCTTCTAACCGTGGCTGTTGGGACACCCTGCGCTGCGCTTGTGTACATTTGTACGGCCGTTGACTCACCCCAGATTGTGACGGGAATTAGGTCAAAGTGTGTCCCAAATGCCGGCAAATTTGGAAATCAAGGAATTTTCCAACCAACTTCAAATTTTGCATGCTCCAAACTGTATATATTCCGCACTTGTCATGCAAAATTGACAGATTTTCGCTGGGAAATGACGGAGAAATTTCAGAGTTTAGGGAAAGCGCAGCTCGGCTACGTGGTTATTCTTCTAACCGTGGCTGTTGGGACACCCTGCGCTGCGCTTGTGTACATTTGTACGGCCGTTGACTCACCCCAGATTGTGACGGGAATTAGGTCAAAGTGTGTCCCAAATGCCGGCAAATTTGGAAATCAAGGAATTTTCCAACCAACTTCAAATTTTGCATGCTCCAAACTGTATATATTCCGCACTTGTCATGCAAAATTGACAGATTTTCGCTGGGAAATGACGGAGAAATTTCAGAGTTTAGGGAAAGCGCAGCTCGGCTACGTGGTTATTCTTCTAACCGTGGCTGTTGGGACACCCTGCGCTGCGCTTGTGTACATTTGTACGGCCGTTGACTCACCCCAGATTGTGACGGGAATTAGGTCAAAGTGTGTCCCAAATGCCGGCAAATTTGGAAATCAAGGAATTTTCCAACCAACTTCAAATTTTGCATGCTCCAAACTGTATATATTCCGCACTTGTCATGCAAAATTGACAGATTTTCGCTGGGAAATGACGGAGAAATTTCAGAGTTTAGGGAAAGCGCAGCTCGGCTACGTGGTTATTCTTCTAACCGTGGCTGTTGGGACACCCTGCGCTGCGCTTGTGTACATTTGTACGGCCGTTGACTCACCCCAGATTGTGACGGGAATTAGGTCAAAGTGTGTCCCAAATGCCGGCAAATTTGGAAATCAAGGAATTTTCCAACCAACTTCAAATTTTGCATGCTCCAAACTGTATATATTCCGCACTTGTCATGCAAAATTGACAGATTTTCGCTGGGAAATGACGGAGAAATTTCAGAGTTTAGGGAAAGCGCAGCTCGGCTACGTGGTTATTCTTCTAACCGTGGCTGTTGGGACACCCTGCGCTGCGCTTGTGTACATTTGTACGGCCGTTGACTCACCCCAGATTGTGACGGGAATTAGGTCAAAGTGTGTCCCAAATGCCGGCAAATTTGGAAATCAAGGAATTTTCCAACCAACTTCAAATTTTGCATGCTCCAAACTGTATATATTCCGCACTTGTCATGCAAAATTGACAGATTTTCGCTGGGAAATGACGGAGAAATTTCAGAGTTTAGGGAAAGCGCAGCTCGGCTACGTGGTTATTCTTCTAACCGTGGCTGTTGGGACACCCTGCGCTGCGCTTGTGTACATTTGTACGGCCGTTGACTCACCCCAGATTGTGACGGGAATTAGGTCAAAGTGTGTCCCAAATGCCGGCAAATTTGGAAATCAAGGAATTTTCCAACCAACTTCAAATTTTGCATGCTCCAAACTGTTATATATTCCGCACTTGTCATGCAAAATTGACAGATTTTCGCTGGGAAATGACGGAGAAATTTCAGAGTTTAGGGAAAGCGCAGCTCGGCTACGTGGTTATTCTTCTAACCGTGGCTGTTGGGACACCCTGCGCTGCGCTTGTGTACATTTGTACGGCCGTTGACTCACCCCAGATTGTGACGGGAATTAGGTCAAAGTGTGTCCCAAATGCCGGCAAATTTGGAAATCAAGGAATTTTCCAACCAACTTCAAATTTTGCATGCTCCAAACTGTATATATTCCGCACTTGTCATGCAAAATTGACAGATTTTCGCTGGGAAATGACGGAGAAATTTCAGAGTTTAGGGAAAGCGCAGCTCGGCTACGTGGTTATTCTTCTAACCGTGGCTGTTGGGACACCCTGCGCTGCGCTTGTGTACATTTGTACGGCCGTTGACTCACCCCAGATTGTGACGGGAATTAGGTCAAAGTGTGTCCCAAATGCCGGCAAATTTGGAAATCAAGGAATTTTCCAACCAACTTCAAATTTTGCATGCTCCAAACTGTATATATTCCGCACTTGTCATGCAAAATTGACAGATTTTCGCTGGGAAATGACGGAGAAATTTCAGAGTTTAGGGAAAGCGCAGCTCGGCTACGTGGTTATTCTTCTAACCGTGGCTGTTGGGACACCCTGCGCTGCGCTTGTGTACATTTGTACGGCCGTTGACTCACCCCAGATTGTGACGGGAATTAGGTCAAAGTGTGTCCCAAATGCCGGCAAATTTGGAAATCAAGGAATTTTCCAACCAACTTCAAATTTTGCATGCTCCAAACTGTATATATTCCGCACTTGTCATGCAAAATTGACAGATTTTCGCTGGGAAATGACGGAGAAATTTCAGAGTTTAGGGAAAGCGCAGCTCGGCTACGTGGTTATTCTTCTAACCGTGGCTGTTGGGACACCCTGCGCTGCGCTTGTGTACATTTGTACGGCCGTTGACTCACCCCAGATTGTGACGGGAATTAGGTCAAAGTGTGTCCCAAATGCCGGCAAATTTGGAAATCAAGGAATTTTCCAACCAACTTCAAATTTTGCATGCTCCAAACTGTATATATTCCGCACTTGTCATGCAAAATTGACAGATTTTCGCTGGGAAATGACGGAGAAATTTCAGAGTTTAGGGAAAGCGCAGCTCGGCTACGTGGTTATTCTTCTAACCGTGGCTGTTGGGACACCCTGCGCTGCGCTTGTGTACATTTGTACGGCCGTTGACTCACCCCAGATTGTGACGGGAATTAGGTCAAAGTGTGTCCCAAATGCCGGCAAATTTGGAAATCAAGGAATTTTCCAACCAACTTCAAATTTTGCATGCTCCAAACTGTATATATTCCGCACTTGTCATGCAAAATTGACAGATTTTCGCTGGGAAATGACGGAGAAATTTCAGAGTTTAGGGAAAGCGCAGCTCGGCTACGTGGTTATTCTTCTAACCGTGGCTGTTGGGACACCCTGCGCTGCGCTTGTGTACATTTGTACGGCCGTTGACTCACCCCAGATTGTGACGGGAATTAGGTCAAAGTGTGTCCCAAATGCCGGCAAATTTGGAAATCAAGGAATTTTCCAACCAACTTCAAATTTTGCATGCTCCAAACTGTATATATTCCGCACTTGTCATGCAAAATTGACAGATTTTCGCTGGGAAATGACGGAGAAATTTCAGAGTTTAGGGAAAGCGCAGCTCGGCTACGTGGTTATTCTTCTAACCGTGGCTGTTGGGACACCCTGCGCTGCGCTTGTGTACATTTGTACGGCCGTTGACTCACCCCAGATTGTGACGGGAATTAGGTCAAAGTGTGTCCCAAATGCCGGCAAATTTGGAAATCAAGGAATTTTCCAACCAACTTCAAATTTTGCATGCTCCAAACTGTATATATTCCGCACTTGTCATGCAAAATTGACAGATTTTCGCTGGGAAATGACGGAGAAATTTCAGAGTTTAGGGAAAGCGCAGCTCGGCTACGTGGTTATTCTTCTAACCGTGGCTGTTGGGACACCCTGCGCTGCGCTTGTGTACATTTGTACGGCCGTTGACTCACCCCAGATTGTGACGGGAATTAGGTCAAAGTGTGTCCCAAATGCCGGCAAATTTGGAAATCAAGGAATTTTCCAACCAACTTCAAATTTTGCATGCTCCAAACTGTATATATTCCGCACTTGTCATGCAAAATTGACAGATTTTCGCTGGGAAATGACGGAGAAATTTCAGAGTTTAGGGAAAGCGCAGCTCGGCTACGTGGTTATTCTTCTAACCGTGGCTGTTGGGACACCCTGCGCTGCGCTTGTGTACATTTGTACGGCCGTTGACTCACCCCAGATTGTGACGGGAATTAGGTCAAAGTGTGTCCCAAATGCCGGCAAATTTGGAAATCAAGGAATTTTCCAACCAACTTCAAATTTTGCATGCTCCAAACTGTATATATTCCGCACTTGTCATGCAAAATTGACAGATTTTCGCTGGGAAATGACGGAGAAATTTCAGAGTTTAGGGAAAGCGCAGCTCGGCTACGTGGTTATTCTTCTAACCGTGGCTGTTGGGACACCCTGCGCTGCGCTTGTGTACATTTGTACGGCCGTTGACTCACCCCAGATTGTGACGGGAATTAGGTCAAAGTGTGTCCCAAATGCCGGCAAATTTGGAAATCAAGGAATTTTCCAACCAACTTCAAATTTTGCATGCTCCAAACTGTATATATTCCGCACTTGTCATGCAAAATTGACAGATTTTCGCTGGGAAATGACGGAGAAATTTCAGAGTTTAGGGAAAGCGCAGCTCGGCTACGTGGTTATTCTTCTAACCGTGGCTGTTGGGACACCCTGCGCTGCGCTTGTGTACATTTGTACGGCCGTTGACTCACCCCAGATTGTGACGGGAATTAGGTCAAAGTGTGTCCCAAATGCCGGCAAATTTGGAAATCAAGGAATTTTCCAACCAACTTCAAATTTTGCATGCTCCAAACTGTATATATTCCGCACTTGTCATGCAAAATTGACAGATTTTCGCTGGGAAATGACGGAGAAATTTCAGAGTTTAGGGAAAGCGCAGCTCGGCTACGTGGTTATTCTTCTAACCGTGGCTGTTGGGACACCCTGCGCTGCGCTTGTGTACATTTGTACGGCCGTTGACTCACCCCAGATTGTGACGGGAATTAGGTCAAAGTGTGTCCCAAATGCCGGCAAATTTGGAAATCAAGGAATTTTCCAACCAACTTCAAATTTTGCATGCTCCAAACTGTATATATTCCGCACTTGTCATGCAAAATTGACAGATTTTCGCTGGGAAATGACGGAGAAATTTCAGAGTTTAGGGAAAGCGCAGCTCGGCTACGTGGTTATTCTTCTAACCGTGGCTGTTGGGACACCCTGCGCTGCGCTTGTGTACATTTGTACGGCCGTTGACTCACCCCAGATTGTGACGGGAATTAGGTCAAAGTGTGTCCCAAATGCCGGCAAATTTGGAAATCAAGGAATTTTCCAACCAACTTCAAATTTTGCATGCTCCAAACTGTATATATTCCGCACTTGTCATGCAAAATTGACAGATTTTCGCTGGGAAATGACGGAGAAATTTCAGAGTTTAGGGAAAGCGCAGCTCGGCTACGTGGTTATTCTTCTAACCGTGGCTGTTGGGACACCCTGCGCTGCGCTTGTGTACATTTGTACGGCCGTTGACTCACCCCAGATTGTGACGGGAATTAGGTCAAAGTGTGTCCCAAATGCCGGCAAATTTGGAAATCAAGGAATTTTCCAACCAACTTCAAATTTTGCATGCTCCAAACTGTATATATTCCGCACTTGTCATGCAAAATTGACAGATTTTCGCTGGGAAATGACGGAGAAATTTCAGAGTTTAGGGAAAGCGCAGCTCGGCTACGTGGTTATTCTTCTAACCGTGGCTGTTGGGACACCCTGCGCTGCGCTTGTGTACATTTGTACGGCCGTTGACTCACCCCAGATTGTGACGGGAATTAGGTCAAAGTGTGTCCCAAATGCCGGCAAATTTGGAAATCAAGGAATTTTCCAACCAACTTCAAATTTTGCATGCTCCAAACTGTATATATTCCGCACTTGTCATGCAAAATTGACAGATTTTCGCTGGGAAATGACGGAGAAATTTCAGAGTTTAGGGAAAGCGCAGCTCGGCTACGTGGTTATTCTTCTAACCGTGGCTGTTGGGACACCCTGCGCTGCGCTTGTGTACATTTGTACGGCCGTTGACTCACCCCAGATTGTGACGGGAATTAGGTCAAAGTGTGTCCCAAATGCCGGCAAATTTGGAAATCAAGGAATTTTCCAACCAACTTCAAATTTTGCATGCTCCAAACTGTATATATTCCGCACTTGTCATGCAAAATTGACAGATTTTCGCTGGGAAATGACGGAGAAATTTCAGAGTTTAGGGAAAGCGCAGCTCGGCTACGTGGTTATTCTTCTAACCGTGGCTGTTGGGACACCCTGCGCTGCGCTTGTGTACATTTGTACGGCCGTTGACTCACCCCAGATTGTGACGGGAATTAGGTCAAAGTGTGTCCCAAATGCCGGCAAATTTGGAAATCAAGGAATTTTCCAACCAACTTCAAATTTTGCATGCTCCAAACTGTATATATTCCGCACTTGTCATGCAAAATTGACAGATTTTCGCTGGGAAATGACGGAGAAATTTCAGAGTTTAGGGAAAGCGCAGCTCGGCTACGTGGTTATTCTTCTAACCGTGGCTGTTGGGACACCCTGCGCTGCGCTTGTGTACATTTGTACGGCCGTTGACTCACCCCAGATTGTGACGGGAATTAGGTCAAAGTGTGTCCCAAATGCCGGCAAATTTGGAAATCAAGGAATTTTCCAACCAACTTCAAATTTTGCATGCTCCAAACTGTATATATTCCGCACTTGTCATGCAAAATTGACAGATTTTCGCTGGGAAATGACGGAGAAATTTCAGAGTTTAGGGAAAGCGCAGCTCGGCTACGTGGTTATTCTTCTAACCGTGGCTGTTGGGACACCCTGCGCTGCGCTTGTGTACATTTGTACGGCCGTTGACTCACCCCAGATTGTGACGGGAATTAGGTCAAAGTGTGTCCCAAATGCCGGCAAATTTGGAAATCAAGGAATTTTCCAACCAACTTCAAATTTTGCATGCTCCAAACTGTATATATTCCGCACTTGTCATGCAAAATTGACAGATTTTCGCTGGGAAATGACGGAGAAATTTCAGAGTTTAGGGAAAGCGCAGCTCGGCTACGTGGTTATTCTTCTAACCGTGGCTGTTGGGACACCCTGCGCTGCGCTTGTGTACATTTGTACGGCCGTTGACTCACCCCAGATTGTGACGGGAATTAGGTCAAAGTGTGTCCCAAATGCCGGCAAATTTGGAAATCAAGGAATTTTCCAACCAACTTCAAATTTTGCATGCTCCAAACTGTATATATTCCGCACTTGTCATGCAAAATTGACAGATTTTCGCTGGGAAATGACGGAGAAATTTCAGAGTTTAGGGAAAGCGCAGCTCGGCTACGTGGTTATTCTTCTAACCGTGGCTGTTGGGACACCCTGCGCTGCGCTTGTGTACATTTGTACGGCCGTTGACTCACCCCAGATTGTGACGGGAATTAGGTCAAAGTGTGTCCCAAATGCCGGCAAATTTGGAAATCAAGGAATTTTCCAACCAACTTCAAATTTTGCATGCTCCAAACTGTATATATTCCGCACTTGTCATGCAAAATTGACAGATTTTCGCTGGGAAATGACGGAGAAATTTCAGAGTTTAGGGAAAGCGCAGCTCGGCTACGTGGTTATTCTTCTAACCGTGGCTGTTGGGACACCCTGCGCTGCGCTTGTGTACATTTGTACGGCCGTTGACTCACCCCAGATTGTGACGGGAATTAGGTCAAAGTGTGTCCCAAATGCCGGCAAATTTGGAAATCAAGGAATTTTCCAACCAACTTCAAATTTTGCATGCTCCAAACTGTATATATTCCGCACTTGTCATGCAAAATTGACAGATTTTCGCTGGGAAATGACGGAGAAATTTCAGAGTTTAGGGAAAGCGCAGCTCGGCTACGTGGTTATTCTTCTAACCGTGGCTGTTGGGACACCCTGCGCTGCGCTTGTGTACATTTGTACGGCCGTTGACTCACCCCAGATTGTGACGGGAATTAGGTCAAAGTGTGTCCCAAATGCCGGCAAATTTGGAAATCAAGGAATTTTCCAACCAACTTCAAATTTTGCATGCTCCAAACTGTATATATTCCGCACTTGTCATGCAAAATTGACAGATTTTCGCTGGGAAATGACGGAGAAATTTCAGAGTTTAGGGAAAGCGCAGCTCGGCTACGTGGTTATTCTTCTAACCGTGGCTGTTGGGACACCCTGCGCTGCGCTTGTGTACATTTGTACGGCCGTTGACTCACCCCAGATTGTGACGGGAATTAGGTCAAAGTGTGTCCCAAATGCCGGCAAATTTGGAAATCAAGGAATTTTCCAACCAACTTCAAATTTTGCATGCTCCAAACTGTATATATTCCGCACTTGTCATGCAAAATTGACAGATTTTCGCTGGGAAATGACGGAGAAATTTCAGAGTTTAGGGAAAGCGCAGCTCGGCTACGTGGTTATTCTTCTAACCGTGGCTGTTGGGACACACTGCGCTGCGCTTGTGTACATTTGTACGGCCGTTGACTCACCCCAGATTGTGACGGGAATTAGGTCAAAGTGTGTCCCAAATGCCGGCAAATTTGGAAATCAAGGAATTTTCCAACCAACTTCAAATTTTGCATGCTCCAAACTGTATATATTCCGCACTTGTCATGCAAAATTGACAGATTTTCGCTGGGAAATGACGGAGAAATTTCAGAGTTTAGGGAAAGCGCAGCTCGGCTACGTGGTTATTCTTCTAACCGTGGCTGTTGGGACACCCTGCGCTGCGCTTGTGTACATTTGTACGGCCGTTGACTCACCCCAGATTGTGACGGGAATTAGGTCAAAGTGTGTCCCAAATGCCGGCAAATTTGGAAATCAAGGAATTTTCCAACCAACTTCAAATTTTGCATGCTCCAAACTGTATATATTCCGCACTTGTCATGCAAAATTGACAGATTTTCGCTGGGAAATGACGGAGAAATTTCAGAGTTTAGGGAAAGCGCAGCTCGGCTACGTGGTTATTCTTCTAACCGTGGCTGTTGGGACACCCTGCGCTGCGCTTGTGTACATTTGTACGGCCGTTGACTCACCCCAGATTGTGACGGGAATTAGGTCAAAGTGTGTCCCAAATGCCGGCAAATTTGGAAATCAAGGAATTTTCCAACCAACTTCAAATTTTGCATGCTCCAAACTGTATATATTCCGCACTTGTCATGCAAAATTGACAGATTTTCGCTGGGAAATGACGGAGAAATTTCAGAGTTTAGGGAAAGCGCAGCTCGGCTACGTGGTTATTCTTCTAACCGTGGCTGTTGGGACACCCTGCGCTGCGCTTGTGTACATTTGTACGGCCGTTGACTCACCCCAGATTGTGACGGGAATTAGGTCAAAGTGTGTCCCAAATGCCGGCAAATTTGGAAATCAAGGAATTTTCCAACCAACTTCAAATTTTGCATGCTCCAAACTGTATATATTCCGCACTTGTCATGCAAAATTGACAGATTTTCGCTGGGAAATGACGGAGAAATTTCAGAGTTTAGGGAAAGCGCAGCTCGGCTACGTGGTTATTCTTCTAACCGTGGCTGTTGGGACACCCTGCGCTGCGCTTGTGTACATTTGTACGGCCGTTGACTCACCCCAGATTGTGACGGGAATTAGGTCAAAGTGTGTCCCAAATGCCGGCAAATTTGGAAATCAAGGAATTTTCCAACCAACTTCAAATTTTGCATGCTCCAAACTGTATATATTCCGCACTTGTCATGCAAAATTGACAGATTTTCGCTGGGAAATGACGGAGAAATTTCAGAGTTTAGGGAAAGCGCAGCTCGGCTACGTGGTTATTCTTCTAACCGTGGCTGTTGGGACACCCTGCGCTGCGCTTGTGTACATTTGTACGGCCGTTGACTCACCCCAGATTGTGACGGGAATTAGGTCAAAGTGTGTCCCAAATGCCGGCAAATTTGGAAATCAAGGAATTTTCCAACCAACTTCAAATTTTGCATGCTCCAAACTGTATATATTCCGCACTTGTCATGCAAAATTGACAGATTTTCGCTGGGAAATGACGGAGAAATTTCAGAGTTTAGGGAAAGCGCAGCTCGGCTACGTGGTTATTCTTCTAACCGTGGCTGTTGGGACACCCTGCGCTGCGCTTGTGTACATTTGTACGGCCGTTGACTCACCCCAGATTGTGACGGGAATTAGGTCAAAGTGTGTCCCAAATGCCGGCAAATTTGGAAATCAAGGAATTTTCCAACCAACTTCAAATTTTGCATGCTCCAAACTGTATATATTCCGCACTTGTCATGCAAAATTGACAGATTTTCGCTGGGAAATGACGGAGAAATTTCAGAGTTTAGGGAAAGCGCAGCTCGGCTACGTGGTTATTCTTCTAACCGTGGCTGTTGGGACACCCTGCGCTGCGCTTGTGTACATTTGTACGGCCGTTGACTCACCCCAGATTGTGACGGGAATTAGGTCAAAGTGTGTCCCAAATGCCGGCAAATTTGGAAATCAAGGAATTTTCCAACCAACTTCAAATTTTGCATGCTCCAAACTGTATATATTCCGCACTTGTCATGCAAAATTGACAGATTTTCGCTGGGAAATGACGGAGAAATTTCAGAGTTTAGGGAAAGCGCAGCTCGGCTACGTGGTTATTCTTCTAACCGTGGCTGTTGGGACACCCTGCGCTGCGCTTGTGTACATTTGTACGGCCGTTGACTCACCCCAGATTGTGACGGGAATTAGGTCAAAGTGTGTCCCAAATGCCGGCAAATTTGGAAATCAAGGAATTTTCCAACCAACTTCAAATTTTGCATGCTCCAAACTGTATATATTCCGCACTTGTCATGCAAAATTGACAGATTTTCGCTGGGAAATGACGGAGAAATTTCAGAGTTTAGGGAAAGCGCAGCTCGGCTACGTGGTTATTCTTCTAACCGTGGCTGTTGGGACACCCTGCGCTGCGCTTGTGTACATTTGTACGGCCGTTGACTCACCCCAGATTGTGACGGGAATTAGGTCAAAGTGTGTCCCAAATGCCGGCAAATTTGGAAATCAAGGAATTTTCCAACCAACTTCAAATTTTGCATGCTCCAAACTGTATATATTCCGCACTTGTCATGCAAAATTGACAGATTTTCGCTGGGAAATGACGGAGAAATTTCAGAGTTTAGGGAAAGCGCAGCTCGGCTACGTGGTTATTCTTCTAACCGTGGCTGTTGGGACACCCTGCGCTGCGCTTGTGTACATTTGTACGGCCGTTGACTCACCCCAGATTGTGACGGGAATTAGGTCAAAGTGTGTCCCAAATGCCGGCAAATTTGGAAATCAAGGAATTTTCCAACCAACTTCAAATTTTGCATGCTCCAAACTGTATATATTCCGCACTTGTCATGCAAAATTGACAGATTTTCGCTGGGAAATGACGGAGAAATTTCAGAGTTTAGGGAAAGCGCAGCTCGGCTACGTGGTTATTCTTCTAACCGTGGCTGTTGGGACACCCTGCGCTGCGCTTGTGTACATTTGTACGGCCGTTGACTCACCCCAGATTGTGACGGGAATTAGGTCAAAGTGTGTCCCAAATGCCGGCAAATTTGGAAATCAAGGAATTTTCCAACCAACTTCAAATTTTGCATGCTCCAAACTGTATATATTCCGCACTTGTCATGCAAAATTGACAGATTTTCGCTGGGAAATGACGGAGAAATTTCAGAGTTTAGGGAAAGCGCAGCTCGGCTACGTGGTTATTCTTCTAACCGTGGCTGTTGGGACACCCTGCGCTGCGCTTGTGTACATTTGTACGGCCGTTGACTCACCCCAGATTGTGACGGGAATTAGGTCAAAGTGTGTCCCAAATGCCGGCAAATTTGGAAATCAAGGAATTTTCCAACCAACTTCAAATTTTGCATGCTCCAAACTGTATATATTCCGCACTTGTCATGCAAAATTGACAGATTTTCGCTGGGAAATGACGGAGAAATTTCAGAGTTTAGGGAAAGCGCAGCTCGGCTACGTGGTTATTCTTCTAACCGTGGCTGTTGGGACACCCTGCGCTGCGCTTGTGTACATTTGTACGGCCGTTGACTCACCCCAGATTGTGACGGGAATTAGGTCAAAGTGTGTCCCAAATGCCGGCAAATTTGGAAATCAAGGAATTTTCCAACCAACTTCAAATTTTGCATGCTCCAAACTGTATATATTCCGCACTTGTCATGCAAAATTGACAGATTTTCGCTGGGAAATGACGGAGAAATTTCAGAGTTTAGGGAAAGCGCAGCTCGGCTACGTGGTTATTCTTCTAACCGTGGCTGTTGGGACACCCTGCGCTGCGCTTGTGTACATTTGTACGGCCGTTGACTCACCCCAGATTGTGACGGGAATTAGGTCAAAGTGTGTCCCAAATGCCGGCAAATTTGGAAATCAAGGAATTTTCCAACCAACTTCAAATTTTGCATGCTCCAAACTGTATATATTCCGCACTTGTCATGCAAAATTGACAGATTTTCGCTGGGAAATGACGGAGAAATTTCAGAGTTTAGGGAAAGCGCAGCTCGGCTACGTGGTTATTCTTCTAACCGTGGCTGTTGGGACACCCTGCGCTGCGCTTGTGTACATTTGTACGGCCGTTGACTCACCCCAGATTGTGACGGGAATTAGGTCAAAGTGTGTCCCAAATGCCGGCAAATTTGGAAATCAAGGAATTTTCCAACCAACTTCAAATTTTGCATGCTCCAAACTGTATATATTCCGCACTTGTCATGCAAAATTGACAGATTTTCGCTGGGAAATGACGGAGAAATTTCAGAGTTTAGGGAAAGCGCAGCTCGGCTACGTGGTTATTCTTCTAACCGTGGCTGTTGGGACACCCTGCGCTGCGCTTGTGTACATTTGTACGGCCGTTGACTCACCCCAGATTGTGACGGGAATTAGGTCAAAGTGTGTCCCAAATGCCGGCAAATTTGGAAATCAAGGAATTTTCCAACCAACTTCAAATTTTGCATGCTCCAAACTGTATATATTCCGCACTTGTCATGCAAAATTGACAGATTTTCGCTGGGAAATGACGGAGAAATTTCAGAGTTTAGGGAAAGCGCAGCTCGGCTACGTGGTTATTCTTCTAACCGTGGCTGTTGGGACACCCTGCGCTGCGCTTGTGTACATTTGTACGGCCGTTGACTCACCCCAGATTGTGACGGGAATTAGGTCAAAGTGTGTCCCAAATGCCGGCAAATTTGGAAATCAAGGAATTTTCCAACCAACTTCAAATTTTGCATGCTCCAAACTGTATATATTCCGCACTTGTCATGCAAAATTGACAGATTTTCGCTGGGAAATGACGGAGAAATTTCAGAGTTTAGGGAAAGCGCAGCTCGGCTACGTGGTTATTCTTCTAACCGTGGCTGTTGGGACACCCTGCGCTGCGCTTGTGTACATTTGTACGGCCGTTGACTCACCCCAGATTGTGACGGGAATTAGGTCAAAGTGTGTCCCAAATGCCGGCAAATTTGGAAATCAAGGAATTTTCCAACCAACTTCAAATTTTGCATGCTCCAAACTGTATATATTCCGCACTTGTCATGCAAAATTGACAGATTTTCGCTGGGAAATGACGGAGAAATTTCAGAGTTTAGGGAAAGCGCAGCTCGGCTACGTGGTTATTCTTCTAACCGTGGCTGTTGGGACACCCTGCGCTGCGCTTGTGTACATTTGTACGGCCGTTGACTCACCCCAGATTGTGACGGGAATTAGGTCAAAGTGTGTCCCAAATGCCGGCAAATTTGGAAATCAAGGAATTTTCCAACCAACTTCAAATTTTGCATGCTCCAAACTGTATATATTCCGCACTTGTCATGCAAAATTGACAGATTTTCGCTGGGAAATGACGGAGAAATTTCAGAGTTTAGGGAAAGCGCAGCTCGGCTACGTGGTTATTCTTCTAACCGTGGCTGTTGGGACACCCTGCGCTGCGCTTGTGTACATTTGTACGGCCGTTGACTCACCCCAGATTGTGACGGGAATTAGGTCAAAGTGTGTCCCAAATGCCGGCAAATTTGGAAATCAAGGAATTTTCCAACCAACTTCAAATTTTGCATGCTCCAAACTGTATATATTCCGCACTTGTCATGCAAAATTGACAGATTTTCGCTGGGAAATGACGGAGAAATTTCAGAGTTTAGGGAAAGCGCAGCTCGGCTACGTGGTTATTCTTCTAACCGTGGCTGTTGGGACACCCTGCGCTGCGCTTGTGTACATTTGTACGGCCGTTGACTCACCCCAGATTGTGACGGGAATTAGGTCAAAGTGTGTCCCAAATGCCGGCAAATTTGGAAATCAAGGAATTTTCCAACCAACTTCAAATTTTGCATGCTCCAAACTGTATATATTCCGCACTTGTCATGCAAAATTGACAGATTTTCGCTGGGAAATGACGGAGAAATTTCAGAGTTTAGGGAAAGCGCAGCTCGGCTACGTGGTTATTCTTCTAACCGTGGCTGTTGGGACACCCTGCGCTGCGCTTGTGTACATTTGTACGGCCGTTGACTCACCCCAGATTGTGACGGGAATTAGGTCAAAGTGTGTCCCAAATGCCGGCAAATTTGGAAATCAAGGAATTTTCCAACCAACTTCAAATTTTGCATGCTCCAAACTGTATATATTCCGCACTTGTCATGCAAAATTGACAGATTTTCGCTGGGAAATGACGGAGAAATTTCAGAGTTTAGGGAAAGCGCAGCTCGGCTACGTGGTTATTCTTCTAACCGTGGCTGTTGGGACACCCTGCGCTGCGCTTGTGTACATTTGTACGGCCGTTGACTCACCCCAGATTGTGACGGGAATTAGGTCAAAGTGTGTCCCAAATGCCGGCAAATTTGGAAATCAAGGAATTTTCCAACCAACTTCAAATTTTGCATGCTCCAAACTGTATATATTCCGCACTTGTCATGCAAAATTGACAGATTTTCGCTGGGAAATGACGGAGAAATTTCAGAGTTTAGGGAAAGCGCAGCTCGGCTACGTGGTTATTCTTCTAACCGTGGCTGTTGGGACACCCTGCGCTGCGCTTGTGTACATTTGTACGGCCGTTGACTCACCCCAGATTGTGACGGGAATTAGGTCAAAGTGTGTCCCAAATGCCGGCAAATTTGGAAATCAAGGAATTTTCCAACCAACTTCAAATTTTGCATGCTCCAAACTGTATATATTCCGCACTTGTCATGCAAAATTGACAGATTTTCGCTGGGAAATGACGGAGAAATTTCAGAGTTTAGGGAAAGCGCAGCTCGGCTACGTGGTTATTCTTCTAACCGTGGCTGTTGGGACACCCTGCGCTGCGCTTGTGTACATTTGTACGGCCGTTGACTCACCCCAGATTGTGACGGGAATTAGGTCAAAGTGTGTCCCAAATGCCGGCAAATTTGGAAATCAAGGAATTTTCCAACCAACTTCAAATTTTGCATGCTCCAAACTGTATATATTCCGCACTTGTCATGCAAAATTGACAGATTTTCGCTGGGAAATGACGGAGAAATTTCAGAGTTTAGGGAAAGCGCAGCTCGGCTACGTGGTTATTCTTCTAACCGTGGCTGTTGGGACACCCTGCGCTGCGCTTGTGTACATTTGTACGGCCGTTGACTCACCCCAGATTGTGACGGGAATTAGGTCAAAGTGTGTCCCAAATGCCGGCAAATTTGGAAATCAAGGAATTTTCCAACCAACTTCAAATTTTGCATGCTCCAAACTGTATATATTCCGCACTTGTCATGCAAAATTGACAGATTTTCGCTGGGAAATGACGGAGAAATTTCAGAGTTTAGGGAAAGCGCAGCTCGGCTACGTGGTTATTCTTCTAACCGTGGCTGTTGGGACACCCTGCGCTGCGCTTGTGTACATTTGTACGGCCGTTGACTCACCCCAGATTGTGACGGGAATTAGGTCAAAGTGTGTCCCAAATGCCGGCAAATTTGGAAATCAAGGAATTTTCCAACCAACTTCAAATTTTGCATGCTCCAAACTGTATATATTCCGCACTTGTCATGCAAAATTGACAGATTTTCGCTGGGAAATGACGGAGAAATTTCAGAGTTTAGGGAAAGCGCAGCTCGGCTACGTGGTTATTCTTCTAACCGTGGCTGTTGGGACACCCTGCGCTGCGCTTGTGTACATTTGTACGGCCGTTGACTCACCCCAGATTGTGACGGGAATTAGGTCAAAGTGTGTCCCAAATGCCGGCAAATTTGGAAATCAAGGAATTTTCCAACCAACTTCAAATTTTGCATGCTCCAAACTGTATATATTCCGCACTTGTCATGCAAAATTGACAGATTTTCGCTGGGAAATGACGGAGAAATTTCAGAGTTTAGGGAAAGCGCAGCTCGGCTACGTGGTTATTCTTCTAACCGTGGCTGTTGGGACACCCTGCGCTGCGCTTGTGTACATTTGTACGGCCGTTGACTCACCCCAGATTGTGACGGGAATTAGGTCAAAGTGTGTCCCAAATGCCGGCAAATTTGGAAATCAAGGAATTTTCCAACCAACTTCAAATTTTGCATGCTCCAAACTGTATATATTCCGCACTTGTCATGCAAAATTGACAGATTTTCGCTGGGAAATGACGGAGAAATTTCAGAGTTTAGGGAAAGCGCAGCTCGGCTACGTGGTTATTCTTCTAACCGTGGCTGTTGGGACACCCTGCGCTGCGCTTGTGTACATTTGTACGGCCGTTGACTCACCCCAGATTGTGACGGGAATTAGGTCAAAGTGTGTCCCAAATGCCGGCAAATTTGGAAATCAAGGAATTTTCCAACCAACTTCAAATTTTGCATGCTCCAAACTGTATATATTCCGCACTTGTCATGCAAAATTGACAGATTTTCGCTGGGAAATGACGGAGAAATTTCAGAGTTTAGGGAAAGCGCAGCTCGGCTACGTGGTTATTCTTCTAACCGTGGCTGTTGGGACACCCTGCGCTGCGCTTGTGTACATTTGTACGGCCCGTTGACTCACCCCAGATTGTGACGGGAATTAGGTCAAAGTGTGTCCCAAATGCCGGCAAATTTGGAAATCAAGGAATTTTCCAACCAACTTCAAATTTTGCATGCTCCAAACTGTATATATTCCGCACTTGTCATGCAAAATTGACAGATTTTCGCTGGGAAATGACGGAGAAATTTCAGAGTTTAGGGAAAGCGCAGCTCGGCTACGTGGTTATTCTTCTAACCGTGGCTGTTGGGACACCCTGCGCTGCGCTTGTGTACATTTGTACGGCCGTTGACTCACCCCAGATTGTGACGGGAATTAGGTCAAAGTGTGTCCCAAATGCCGGCAAATTTGGAAATCAAGGAATTTTCCAACCAACTTCAAATTTTGCATGCTCCAAACTGTATATATTCCGCACTTGTCATGCAAAATTGACAGATTTTCGCTGGGAAATGACGGAGAAATTTCAGAGTTTAGGGAAAGCGCAGCTCGGCTACGTGGTTATTCTTCTAACCGTGGCTGTTGGGACACCCTGCGCTGCGCTTGTGTACATTTGTACGGCCGTTGACTCACCCCAGATTGTGACGGGAATTAGGTCAAAGTGTGTCCCAAATGCCGGCAAATTTGGAAATCAAGGAATTTTCCAACCAACTTCAAATTTTGCATGCTCCAAACTGTATATATTCCGCACTTGTCATGCAAAATTGACAGATTTTCGCTGGGAAATGACGGAGAAATTTCAGAGTTTAGGGAAAGCGCAGCTCGGCTACGTGGTTATTCTTCTAACCGTGGCTGTTGGGACACCCTGCGCTGCGCTTGTGTACATTTGTACGGCCGTTGACTCACCCCAGATTGTGACGGGAATTAGGTCAAAGTGTGTCCCAAATGCCGGCAAATTTGGAAATCAAGGAATTTTCCAACCAACTTCAAATTTTGCATGCTCCAAACTGTATATATTCCGCACTTGTCATGCAAAATTGACAGATTTTCGCTGGGAAATGACGGAGAAATTTCAGAGTTTAGGGAAAGCGCAGCTCGGCTACGTGGTTATTCTTCTAACCGTGGCTGTTGGGACACCCTGCGCTGCGCTTGTGTACATTTGTACGGCCGTTGACTCACCCCAGATTGTGACGGGAATTAGGTCAAAGTGTGTCCCAAATGCCGGCAAATTTGGAAATCAAGGAATTTTCCAACCAACTTCAAATTTTGCATGCTCCAAACTGTATATATTCCGCACTTGTCATGCAAAATTGACAGATTTTCGCTGGGAAATGACGGAGAAATTTCAGAGTTTAGGGAAAGCGCAGCTCGGCTACGTGGTTATTCTTCTAACCGTGGCTGTTGGGACACCCTGCGCTGCGCTTGTGTACATTTGTACGGCCGTTGACTCACCCCAGATTGTGACGGGAATTAGGTCAAAGTGTGTCCCAAATGCCGGCAAATTTGGAAATCAAGGAATTTTCCAACCAACTTCAAATTTTGCATGCTCCAAACTGTATATATTCCGCACTTGTCATGCAAAATTGACAGATTTTCGCTGGGAAATGACGGAGAAATTTCAGAGTTTAGGGAAAGCGCAGCTCGGCTACGTGGTTATTCTTCTAACCGTGGCTGTTGGGACACCCTGCGCTGCGCTTGTGTACATTTGTACGGCCGTTGACTCACCCCAGATTGTGACGGGAATTAGGTCAAAGTGTGTCCCAAATGCCGGCAAATTTGGAAATCAAGGAATTTTCCAACCAACTTCAAATTTTGCATGCTCCAAACTGTATATATTCCGCACTTGTCATGCAAAATTGACAGATTTTCGCTGGGAAATGACGGAGAAATTTCAGAGTTTAGGGAAAGCGCAGCTCGGCTACGTGGTTATTCTTCTAACCGTGGCTGTTGGGACACCCTGCGCTGCGCTTGTGTACATTTGTACGGCCGTTGACTCACCCCAGATTGTGACGGGAATTAGGTCAAAGTGTGTCCCAAATGCCGGCAAATTTGGAAATCAAGGAATTTTCCAACCAACTTCAAATTTTGCATGCTCCAAACTGTATATATTCCGCACTTGTCATGCAAAATTGACAGATTTTCGCTGGGAAATGACGGAGAAATTTCAGAGTTTAGGGAAAGCGCAGCTCGGCTACGTGGTTATTCTTCTAACCGTGGCTGTTGGGACACCCTGCGCTGCGCTTGTGTACATTTGTACGGCCGTTGACTCACCCCAGATTGTGACGGGAATTAGGTCAAAGTGTGTCCCAAATGCCGGCAAATTTGGAAATCAAGGAATTTTCCAACCAACTTCAAATTTTGCATGCTCCAAACTGTATATATTCCGCACTTGTCATGCAAAATTGACAGATTTTCGCTGGGAAATGACGGAGAAATTTCAGAGTTTAGGGAAAGCGCAGCTCGGCTACGTGGTTATTCTTCTAACCGTGGCTGTTGGGACACCCTGCGCTGCGCTTGTGTACATTTGTACGGCCGTTGACTCACCCCAGATTGTGACGGGAATTAGGTCAAAGTGTGTCCCAAATGCCGGCAAATTTGGAAATCAAGGAATTTTCCAACCAACTTCAAATTTTGCATGCTCCAAACTGTATATATTCCGCACTTGTCATGCAAAATTGACAGATTTTCGCTGGGAAATGACGGAGAAATTTCAGAGTTTAGGGAAAGCGCAGCTCGGCTACGTGGTTATTCTTCTAACCGTGGCTGTTGGGACACCCTGCGCTGCGCTTGTGTACATTTGTACGGCCGTTGACTCACCCCAGATTGTGACGGGAATTAGGTCAAAGTGTGTCCCAAATGCCGGCAAATTTGGAAATCAAGGAATTTTCCAACCAACTTCAAATTTTGCATGCTCCAAACTGTATATATTCCGCACTTGTCATGCAAAATTGACAGATTTTCGCTGGGAAATGACGGAGAAATTTCAGAGTTTAGGGAAAGCGCAGCTCGGCTACGTGGTTATTCTTCTAACCGTGGCTGTTGGGACACCCTGCGCTGCGCTTGTGTACATTTGTACGGCCGTTGACTCACCCCAGATTGTGACGGGAATTAGGTCAAAGTGTGTCCCAAATGCCGGCAAATTTGGAAATCAAGGAATTTTCCAACCAACTTCAAATTTTGCATGCTCCAAACTGTATATATTCCGCACTTGTCATGCAAAATTGACAGATTTTCGCTGGGAAATGACGGAGAAATTTCAGAGTTTAGGGAAAGCGCAGCTCGGCTACGTGGTTATTCTTCTAACCGTGGCTGTTGGGACACCCTGCGCTGCGCTTGTGTACATTTGTACGGCCGTTGACTCACCCCAGATTGTGACGGGAATTAGGTCAAAGTGTGTCCCAAATGCCGGCAAATTTGGAAATCAAGGAATTTTCCAACCAACTTCAAATTTTGCATGCTCCAAACTGTATATATTCCGCACTTGTCATGCAAAATTGACAGATTTTCGCTGGGAAATGACGGAGAAATTTCAGAGTTTAGGGAAAGCGCAGCTCGGCTACGTGGTTATTCTTCTAACCGTGGCTGTTGGGACACCCTGCGCTGCGCTTGTGTACATTTGTACGGCCGTTGACTCACCCCAGATTGTGACGGGAATTAGGTCAAAGTGTGTCCCAAATGCCGGCAAATTTGGAAATCAAGGAATTTTCCAACCAACTTCAAATTTTGCATGCTCCAAACTGTATATATTCCGCACTTGTCATGCAAAATTGACAGATTTTCGCTGGGAAATGACGGAGAAATTTCAGAGTTTAGGGAAAGCGCAGCTCGGCTACGTGGTTATTCTTCTAACCGTGGCTGTTGGGACACCCTGCGCTGCGCTTGTGTACATTTGTACGGCCGTTGACTCACCCCAGATTGTGACGGGAATTAGGTCAAAGTGTGTCCCAAATGCCGGCAAATTTGGAAATCAAGGAATTTTCCAACCAACTTCAAATTTTGCATGCTCCAAACTGTATATATTCCGCACTTGTCATGCAAAATTGACAGATTTTCGCTGGGAAATGACGGAGAAATTTCAGAGTTTAGGGAAAGCGCAGCTCGGCTACGTGGTTATTCTTCTAACCGTGGCTGTTGGGACACCCTGCGCTGCGCTTGTGTACATTTGTACGGCCGTTGACTCACCCCAGATTGTGACGGGAATTAGGTCAAAGTGTGTCCCAAATGCCGGCAAATTTGGAAATCAAGGAATTTTCCAACCAACTTCAAATTTTGCATGCTCCAAACTGTATATATTCCGCACTTGTCATGCAAAATTGACAGATTTTCGCTGGGAAATGACGGAGAAATTTCAGAGTTTAGGGAAAGCGCAGCTCGGCTACGTGGTTATTCTTCTAACCGTGGCTGTTGGGACACCCTGCGCTGCGCTTGTGTACATTTGTACGGCCGTTGACTCACCCCAGATTGTGACGGGAATTAGGTCAAAGTGTGTCCCAAATGCCGGCAAATTTGGAAATCAAGGAATTTTCCAACCAACTTCAAATTTTGCATGCTCCAAACTGTATATATTCCGCACTTGTCATGCAAAATTGACAGATTTTCGCTGGGAAATGACGGAGAAATTTCAGAGTTTAGGGAAAGCGCAGCTCGGCTACGTGGTTATTCTTCTAACCGTGGCTGTTGGGACACCCTGCGCTGCGCTTGTGTACATTTGTACGGCCGTTGACTCACCCCAGATTGTGACGGGAATTAGGTCAAAGTGTGTCCCAAATGCCGGCAAATTTGGAAATCAAGGAATTTTCCAACCAACTTCAAATTTTGCATGCTCCAAACTGTATATATTCCGCACTTGTCATGCAAAATTGACAGATTTTCGCTGGGAAATGACGGAGAAATTTCAGAGTTTAGGGAAAGCGCAGCTCGGCTACGTGGTTATTCTTCTAACCGTGGCTGTTGGGACACCCTGCGCTGCGCTTGTGTACATTTGTACGGCCGTTGACTCACCCCAGATTGTGACGGGAATTAGGTCAAAGTGTGTCCCAAATGCCGGCAAATTTGGAAATCAAGGAATTTTCCAACCAACTTCAAATTTTGCATGCTCCAAACTGTATATATTCCGCACTTGTCATGCAAAATTGACAGATTTTCGCTGGGAAATGACGGAGAAATTTCAGAGTTTAGGGAAAGCGCAGCTCGGCTACGTGGTTATTCTTCTAACCGTGGCTGTTGGGACACCCTGCGCTGCGCTTGTGTACATTTGTACGGCCGTTGACTCACCCCAGATTGTGACGGGAATTAGGTCAAAGTGTGTCCCAAATGCCGGCAAATTTGGAAATCAAGGAATTTTCCAACCAACTTCAAATTTTGCATGCTCCAAACTGTATATATTCCGCACTTGTCATGCAAAATTGACAGATTTTCGCTGGGAAATGACGGAGAAATTTCAGAGTTTAGGGAAAGCGCAGCTCGGCTACGTGGTTATTCTTCTAACCGTGGCTGTTGGGACACCCTGCGCTGCGCTTGTGTACATTTGTACGGCCGTTGACTCACCCCAGATTGTGACGGGAATTAGGTCAAAGTGTGTCCCAAATGCCGGCAAATTTGGAAATCAAGGAATTTTCCAACCAACTTCAAATTTTGCATGCTCCAAACTGTATATATTCCGCACTTGTCATGCAAAATTGACAGATTTTCGCTGGGAAATGACGGAGAAATTTCAGAGTTTAGGGAAAGCGCAGCTCGGCTACGTGGTTATTCTTCTAACCGTGGCTGTTGGGACACCCTGCGCTGCGCTTGTGTACATTTGTACGGCCGTTGACTCACCCCAGATTGTGACGGGAATTAGGTCAAAGTGTGTCCCAAATGCCGGCAAATTTGGAAATCAAGGAATTTTCCAACCAACTTCAAATTTTGCATGCTCCAAACTGTATATATTCCGCACTTGTCATGCAAAATTGACAGATTTTCGCTGGGAAATGACGGAGAAATTTCAGAGTTTAGGGAAAGCGCAGCTCGGCTACGTGGTTATTCTTCTAACCGTGGCTGTTGGGACACCCTGCGCTGCGCTTGTGTACATTTGTACGGCCGTTGACTCACCCCAGATTGTGACGGGAATTAGGTCAAAGTGTGTCCCAAATGCCGGCAAATTTGGAAATCAAGGAATTTTCCAACCAACTTCAAATTTTGCATGCTCCAAACTGTATATATTCCGCACTTGTCATGCAAAATTGACAGATTTTCGCTGGGAAATGACGGAGAAATTTCAGAGTTTAGGGAAAGCGCAGCTCGGCTACGTGGTTATTCTTCTAACCGTGGCTGTTGGGACACCCTGCGCTGCGCTTGTGTACATTTGTACGGCCGTTGACTCACCCCAGATTGTGACGGGAATTAGGTCAAAGTGTGTCCCAAATGCCGGCAAATTTGGAAATCAAGGAATTTTCCAACCAACTTCAAATTTTGCATGCTCCAAACTGTATATATTCCGCACTTGTCATGCAAAATTGACAGATTTTCGCTGGGAAATGACGGAGAAATTTCAGAGTTTAGGGAAAGCGCAGCTCGGCTACGTGGTTATTCTTCTAACCGTGGCTGTTGGGACACCCTGCGCTGCGCTTGTGTACATTTGTACGGCCGTTGACTCACCCCAGATTGTGACGGGAATTAGGTCAAAGTGTGTCCCAAATGCCGGCAAATTTGGAAATCAAGGAATTTTCCAACCAACTTCAAATTTTGCATGCTCCAAACTGTATATATTCCGCACTTGTCATGCAAAATTGACAGATTTTCGCTGGGAAATGACGGAGAAATTTCAGAGTTTAGGGAAAGCGCAGCTCGGCTACGTGGTTATTCTTCTAACCGTGGCTGTTGGGACACCCTGCGCTGCGCTTGTGTACATTTGTACGGCCGTTGACTCACCCCAGATTGTGACGGGAATTAGGTCAAAGTGTGTCCCAAATGCCGGCAAATTTGGAAATCAAGGAATTTTCCAACCAACTTCAAATTTTGCATGCTCCAAACTGTATATATTCCGCACTTGTCATGCAAAATTGACAGATTTTCGCTGGGAAATGACGGAGAAATTTCAGAGTTTAGGGAAAGCGCAGCTCGGCTACGTGGTTATTCTTCTAACCGTGGCTGTTGGGACACCCTGCGCTGCGCTTGTGTACATTTGTACGGCCGTTGACTCACCCCAGATTGTGACGGGAATTAGGTCAAAGTGTGTCCCAAATGCCGGCAAATTTGGAAATCAAGGAATTTTCCAACCAACTTCAAATTTTGCATGCTCCAAACTGTATATATTCCGCACTTGTCATGCAAAATTGACAGATTTTCGCTGGGAAATGACGGAGAAATTTCAGAGTTTAGGGAAAGCGCAGCTCGGCTACGTGGTTATTCTTCTAACCGTGGCTGTTGGGACACCCTGCGCTGCGCTTGTGTACATTTGTACGGCCGTTGACTCACCCCAGATTGTGACGGGAATTAGGTCAAAGTGTGTCCCAAATGCCGGCAAATTTGGAAATCAAGGAATTTTCCAACCAACTTCAAATTTTGCATGCTCCAAACTGTATATATTCCGCACTTGTCATGCAAAATTGACAGATTTTCGCTGGGAAATGACGGAGAAATTTCAGAGTTTAGGGAAAGCGCAGCTCGGCTACGTGGTTATTCTTCTAACCGTGGCTGTTGGGACACCCTGCGCTGCGCTTGTGTACATTTGTACGGCCGTTGACTCACCCCAGATTGTGACGGGAATTAGGTCAAAGTGTGTCCCAAATGCCGGCAAATTTGGAAATCAAGGAATTTTCCAACCAACTTCAAATTTTGCATGCTCCAAACTGTATATATTCCGCACTTGTCATGCAAAATTGACAGATTTTCGCTGGGAAATGACGGAGAAATTTCAGAGTTTAGGGAAAGCGCAGCTCGGCTACGTGGTTATTCTTCTAACCGTGGCTGTTGGGACACCCTGCGCTGCGCTTGTGTACATTTGTACGGCCGTTGACTCACCCCAGATTGTGACGGGAATTAGGTCAAAGTGTGTCCCAAATGCCGGCAAATTTGGAAATCAAGGAATTTTCCAACCAACTTCAAATTTTGCATGCTCCAAACTGTATATATTCCGCACTTGTCATGCAAAATTGACAGATTTTCGCTGGGAAATGACGGAGAAATTTCAGAGTTTAGGGAAAGCGCAGCTCGGCTACGTGGTTATTCTTCTAACCGTGGCTGTTGGGACACCCTGCGCTGCGCTTGTGTACATTTGTACGGCCGTTGACTCACCCCAGATTGTGACGGGAATTAGGTCAAAGTGTGTCCCAAATGCCGGCAAATTTGGAAATCAAGGAATTTTCCAACCAACTTCAAATTTTGCATGCTCCAAACTGTATATATTCCGCACTTGTCATGCAAAATTGACAGATTTTCGCTGGGAAATGACGGAGAAATTTCAGAGTTTAGGGAAAGCGCAGCTCGGCTACGTGGTTATTCTTCTAACCGTGGCTGTTGGGACACCCTGCGCTGCGCTTGTGTACATTTGTACGGCCGTTGACTCACCCCAGATTGTGACGGGAATTAGGTCAAAGTGTGTCCCAAATGCCGGCAAATTTGGAAATCAAGGAATTTTCCAACCAACTTCAAATTTTGCATGCTCCAAACTGTATATATTCCGCACTTGTCATGCAAAATTGACAGATTTTCGCTGGGAAATGACGGAGAAATTTCAGAGTTTAGGGAAAGCGCAGCTCGGCTACGTGGTTATTCTTCTAACCGTGGCTGTTGGGACACCCTGCGCTGCGCTTGTGTACATTTGTACGGCCGTTGACTCACCCCAGATTGTGACGGGAATTAGGTCAAAGTGTGTCCCAAATGCCGGCAAATTTGGAAATCAAGGAATTTTCCAACCAACTTCAAATTTTGCATGCTCCAAACTGTATATATTCCGCACTTGTCATGCAAAATTGACAGATTTTCGCTGGGAAATGACGGAGAAATTTCAGAGTTTAGGGAAAGCGCAGCTCGGCTACGTGGTTATTCTTCTAACCGTGGCTGTTGGGACACCCTGCGCTGCGCTTGTGTACATTTGTACGGCCGTTGACTCACCCCAGATTGTGACGGGAATTAGGTCAAAGTGTGTCCCAAATGCCGGCAAATTTGGAAATCAAGGAATTTTCCAACCAACTTCAAATTTTGCATGCTCCAAACTGTATATATTCCGCACTTGTCATGCAAAATTGACAGATTTTCGCTGGGAAATGACGGAGAAATTTCAGAGTTTAGGGAAAGCGCAGCTCGGCTACGTGGTTATTCTTCTAACCGTGGCTGTTGGGACACCCTGCGCTGCGCTTGTGTACATTTGTACGGCCGTTGACTCACCCCAGATTGTGACGGGAATTAGGTCAAAGTGTGTCCCAAATGCCGGCAAATTTGGAAATCAAGGAATTTTCCAACCAACTTCAAATTTTGCATGCTCCAAACTGTATATATTCCGCACTTGTCATGCAAAATTGACAGATTTTCGCTGGGAAATGACGGAGAAATTTCAGAGTTTAGGGAAAGCGCAGCTCGGCTACGTGGTTATTCTTCTAACCGTGGCTGTTGGGACACCCTGCGCTGCGCTTGTGTACATTTGTACGGCCGTTGACTCACCCCAGATTGTGACGGGAATTAGGTCAAAGTGTGTCCCAAATGCCGGCAAATTTGGAAATCAAGGAATTTTCCAACCAACTTCAAATTTTGCATGCTCCAAACTGTATATATTCCGCACTTGTCATGCAAAATTGACAGATTTTCGCTGGGAAATGACGGAGAAATTTCAGAGTTTAGGGAAAGCGCAGCTCGGCTACGTGGTTATTCTTCTAACCGTGGCTGTTGGGACACCCTGCGCTGCGCTTGTGTACATTTGTACGGCCGTTGACTCACCCCAGATTGTGACGGGAATTAGGTCAAAGTGTGTCCCAAATGCCGGCAAATTTGGAAATCAAGGAATTTTCCAACCAACTTCAAATTTTGCATGCTCCAAACTGTATATATTCCGCACTTGTCATGCAAAATTGACAGATTTTCGCTGGGAAATGACGGAGAAATTTCAGAGTTTAGGGAAAGCGCAGCTCGGCTACGTGGTTATTCTTCTAACCGTGGCTGTTGGGACACCCTGCGCTGCGCTTGTGTACATTTGTACGGCCGTTGACTCACCCCAGATTGTGACGGGAATTAGGTCAAAGTGTGTCCCAAATGCCGGCAAATTTGGAAATCAAGGAATTTTCCAACCAACTTCAAATTTTGCATGCTCCAAACTGTATATATTCCGCACTTGTCATGCAAAATTGACAGATATTCGCTGGGAAATGACGGAGAAATTTCAGAGTTTAGGGAAAGCGCAGCTCGGCTACGTGGTTATTCTTCTAACCGTGGCTGTTGGGACACCCTGCGCTGCGCTTGTGTACATTTGTACGGCCGTTGACTCACCCCAGATTGTGACGGGAATTAGGTCAAAGTGTGTCCCAAATGCCGGCAAATTTGGAAATCAAGGAATTTTCCAACCAACTTCAAATTTTGCATGCTCCAAACTGTATATATTCCGCACTTGTCATGCAAAATTGACAGATTTTCGCTGGGAAATGACGGAGAAATTTCAGAGTTTAGGGAAAGCGCAGCTCGGCTACGTGGTTATTCTTCTAACCGTGGCTGTTGGGACACCCTGCGCTGCGCTTGTGTACATTTGTACGGCCGTTGACTCACCCCAGATTGTGACGGGAATTAGGTCAAAGTGTGTCCCAAATGCCGGCAAATTTGGAAATCAAGGAATTTTCCAACCAACTTCAAATTTTGCATGCTCCAAACTGTATATATTCCGCACTTGTCATGCAAAATTGACAGATTTTCGCTGGGAAATGACGGAGAAATTTCAGAGTTTAGGGAAAGCGCAGCTCGGCTACGTGGTTATTCTTCTAACCGTGGCTGTTGGGACACCCTGCGCTGCGCTTGTGTACATTTGTACGGCCGTTGACTCACCCCAGATTGTGACGGGAATTAGGTCAAAGTGTGTCCCAAATGCCGGCAAATTTGGAAATCAAGGAATTTTCCAACCAACTTCAAATTTTGCATGCTCCAAACTGTATATATTCCGCACTTGTCATGCAAAATTGACAGATTTTCGCTGGGAAATGACGGAGAAATTTCAGAGTTTAGGGAAAGCGCAGCTCGGCTACGTGGTTATTCTTCTAACCGTGGCTGTTGGGACACCCTGCGCTGCGCTTGTGTACATTTGTACGGCCGTTGACTCACCCCAGATTGTGACGGGAATTAGGTCAAAGTGTGTCCCAAATGCCGGCAAATTTGGAAATCAAGGAATTTTCCAACCAACTTCAAATTTTGCATGCTCCAAACTGTATATATTCCGCACTTGTCATGCAAAATTGACAGATTTTCGCTGGGAAATGACGGAGAAATTTCAGAGTTTAGGGAAAGCGCAGCTCGGCTACGTGGTTATTCTTCTAACCGTGGCTGTTGGGACACCCTGCGCTGCGCTTGTGTACATTTGTACGGCCGTTGACTCACCCCAGATTGTGACGGGAATTAGGTCAAAGTGTGTCCCAAATGCCGGCAAATTTGGAAATCAAGGAATTTTCCAACCAACTTCAAATTTTGCATGCTCCAAACTGTATATATTCCGCACTTGTCATGCAAAATTGACAGATTTTCGCTGGGAAATGACGGAGAAATTTCAGAGTTTAGGGAAAGCGCAGCTCGGCTACGTGGTTATTCTTCTAACCGTGGCTGTTGGGACACCCTGCGCTGCGCTTGTGTACATTTGTACGGCCGTTGACTCACCCCAGATTGTGACGGGAATTAGGTCAAAGTGTGTCCCAAATGCCGGCAAATTTGGAAATCAAGGAATTTTCCAACCAACTTCAAATTTTGCATGCTCCAAACTGTATATATTCCGCACTTGTCATGCAAAATTGACAGATTTTCGCTGGGAAATGACGGAGAAATTTCAGAGTTTAGGGAAAGCGCAGCTCGACTACGTGGTTATTCTTCTAACCGTGGCTGTTGGGACACCCTGCGCTGCGCTTGTGTACATTTGTACGGCCGTTGACTCACCCCAGATTGTGACGGGAATTAGGTCAAAGTGTGTCCCAAATGCCGGCAAATTTGGAAATCAAGGAATTTTCCAACCAACTTCAAATTTTGCATGCTCCAAACTGTATATATTCCGCACTTGTCATGCAAAATTGACAGATTTTCGCTGGGAAATGACGGAGAAATTTCAGAGTTTAGGGAAAGCGCAGCTCGGCTACGTGGTTATTCTTCTAACCGTGGCTGTTGGGACACCCTGCGCTGCGCTTGTGTACATTTGTACGGCCGTTGACTCACCCCAGATTGTGACGGGAATTAGGTCAAAGTGTGTCCCAAATGCCGGCAAATTTGGAAATCAAGGAATTTTCCAACCAACTTCAAATTTTGCATGCTCCAAACTGTATATATTCCGCACTTGTCATGCAAAATTGACAGATTTTCGCTGGGAAATGACGGAGAAATTTCAGAGTTTAGGGAAAGCGCAGCTCGGCTACGTGGTTATTCTTCTAACCGTGGCTGTTGGGACACCCTGCGCTGCGCTTGTGTACATTTGTACGGCCGTTGACTCACCCCAGATTGTGACGGGAATTAGGTCAAAGTGTGTCCCAAATGCCGGCAAATTTGGAAATCAAGGAATTTTCCAACCAACTTCAAATTTTGCATGCTCCAAACTGTATATATTCCGCACTTGTCATGCAAAATTGACAGATTTTCGCTGGGAAATGACGGAGAAATTTCAGAGTTTAGGGAAAGCGCAGCTCGGCTACGTGGTTATTCTTCTAACCGTGGCTGTTGGGACACCCTGCGCTGCGCTTGTGTACATTTGTACGGCCGTTGACTCACCCCAGATTGTGACGGGAATTAGGTCAAAGTGTGTCCCAAATGCCGGCAAATTTGGAAATCAAGGAATTTTCCAACCAACTTCAAATTTTGCATGCTCCAAACTGTATATATTCCGCACTTGTCATGCAAAATTGACAGATTTTCGCTGGGAAATGACGGAGAAATTTCAGAGTTTAGGGAAAGCGCAGCTCGGCTACGTGGTTATTCTTCTAACCGTGGCTGTTGGGACACCCTGCGCTGCGCTTGTGTACATTTGTACGGCCGTTGACTCACCCCAGATTGTGACGGGAATTAGGTCAAAGTGTGTCCCAAATGCCGGCAAATTTGGAAATCAAGGAATTTTCCAACCAACTTCAAATTTTGCATGCTCCAAACTGTATATATTCCGCACTTGTCATGCAAAATTGACAGATTTTCGCTGGGAAATGACGGAGAAATTTCAGAGTTTAGGGAAAGCGCAGCTCGGCTACGTGGTTATTCTTCTAACCGTGGCTGTTGGGACACCCTGCGCTGCGCTTGTGTACATTTGTACGGCCGTTGACTCACCCCAGATTGTGACGGGAATTAGGTCAAAGTGTGTCCCAAATGCCGGCAAATTTGGAAATCAAGGAATTTTCCAACCAACTTCAAATTTTGCATGCTCCAAACTGTATATATTCCGCACTTGTCATGCAAAATTGACAGATTTTCGCTGGGAAATGACGGAGAAATTTCAGAGTTTAGGGAAAGCGCAGCTCGGCTACGTGGTTATTCTTCTAACCGTGGCTGTTGGGACACCCTGCGCTGCGCTTGTGTACATTTGTACGGCCGTTGACTCACCCCAGATTGTGACGGGAATTAGGTCAAAGTGTGTCCCAAATGCCGGCAAATTTGGAAATCAAGGAATTTTCCAACCAACTTCAAATTTTGCATGCTCCAAACTGTATATATTCCGCACTTGTCATGCAAAATTGACAGATTTTCGCTGGGAAATGACGGAGAAATTTCAGAGTTTAGGGAAAGCGCAGCTCGGCTACGTGGTTATTCTTCTAACCGTGGCTGTTGGGACACCCTGCGCTGCGCTTGTGTACATTTGTACGGCCGTTGACTCACCCCAGATTGTGACGGGAATTAGGTCAAAGTGTGTCCCAAATGCCGGCAAATTTGGAAATCAAGGAATTTTCCAACCAACTTCAAATTTTGCATGCTCCAAACTGTATATATTCCGCACTTGTCATGCAAAATTGACAGATTTTCGCTGGGAAATGACGGAGAAATTTCAGAGTTTAGGGAAAGCGCAGCTCGGCTACGTGGTTATTCTTCTAACCGTGGCTGTTGGGACACCCTGCGCTGCGCTTGTGTACATTTGTACGGCCGTTGACTCACCCCAGATTGTGACGGGAATTAGGTCAAAGTGTGTCCCAAATGCCGGCAAATTTGGAAATCAAGGAATTTTCCAACCAACTTCAAATTTTGCATGCTCCAAACTGTATATATTCCGCACTTGTCATGCAAAATTGACAGATTTTCGCTGGGAAATGACGGAGAAATTTCAGAGTTTAGGGAAAGCGCAGCTCGGCTACGTGGTTATTCTTCTAACCGTGGCTGTTGGGACACCCTGCGCTGCGCTTGTGTACATTTGTACGGCCGTTGACTCACCCCAGATTGTGACGGGAATTAGGTCAAAGTGTGTCCCAAATGCCGGCAAATTTGGAAATCAAGGAATTTTCCAACCAACTTCAAATTTTGCATGCTCCAAACTGTATATATTCCGCACTTGTCATGCAAAATTGACAGATTTTCGCTGGGAAATGACGGAGAAATTTCAGAGTTTAGGGAAAGCGCAGCTCGGCTACGTGGTTATTCTTCTAACCGTGGCTGTTGGGACACCCTGCGCTGCGCTTGTGTACATTTGTACGGCCGTTGACTCACCCCAGATTGTGACGGGAATTAGGTCAAAGTGTGTCCCAAATGCCGGCAAATTTGGAAATCAAGGAATTTTCCAACCAACTTCAAATTTTGCATGCTCCAAACTGTATATATTCCGCACTTGTCATGCAAAATTGACAGATTTTCGCTGGGAAATGACGGAGAAATTTCAGAGTTTAGGGAAAGCGCAGCTCGGCTACGTGGTTATTCTTCTAACCGTGGCTGTTGGGACACCCTGCGCTGCGCTTGTGTACATTTGTACGGCCGTTGACTCACCCCAGATTGTGACGGGAATTAGGTCAAAGTGTGTCCCAAATGCCGGCAAATTTGGAAATCAAGGAATTTTCCAACCAACTTCAAATTTTGCATGCTCCAAACTGTATATATTCCGCACTTGTCATGCAAAATTGACAGATTTTCGCTGGGAAATGACGGAGAAATTTCAGAGTTTAGGGAAAGCGCAGCTCGGCTACGTGGTTATTCTTCTAACCGTGGCTGTTGGGACACCCTGCGCTGCGCTTGTGTACATTTGTACGGCCGTTGACTCACCCCAGATTGTGACGGGAATTAGGTCAAAGTGTGTCCCAAATGCCGGCAAATTTGGAAATCAAGGAATTTTCCAACCAACTTCAAATTTTGCATGCTCCAAACTGTATATATTCCGCACTTGTCATGCAAAATTGACAGATTTTCGCTGGGAAATGACGGAGAAATTTCAGAGTTTAGGGAAAGCGCAGCTCGGCTACGTGGTTATTCTTCTAACCGTGGCTGTTGGGACACCCTGCGCTGCGCTTGTGTACATTTGTACGGCCGTTGACTCACCCCAGATTGTGACGGGAATTAGGTCAAAGTGTGTCCCAAATGCCGGCAAATTTGGAAATCAAGGAATTTTCCAACCAACTTCAAATTTTGCATGCTCCAAACTGTATATATTCCGCACTTGTCATGCAAAATTGACAGATTTTCGCTGGGAAATGACGGAGAAATTTCAGAGTTTAGGGAAAGCGCAGCTCGGCTACGTGGTTATTCTTCTAACCGTGGCTGTTGGGACACCCTGCGCTGCGCTTGTGTACATTTGTACGGCCGTTGACTCACCCCAGATTGTGACGGGAATTAGGTCAAAGTGTGTCCCAAATGCCGGCAAATTTGGAAATCAAGGAATTTTCCAACCAACTTCAAATTTTGCATGCTCCAAACTGTATATATTCCGCACTTGTCATGCAAAATTGACAGATTTTCGCTGGGAAATGACGGAGAAATTTCAGAGTTTAGGGAAAGCGCAGCTCGGCTACGTGGTTATTCTTCTAACCGTGGCTGTTGGGACACCCTGCGCTGCGCTTGTGTACATTTGTACGGCCGTTGACTCACCCCAGATTGTGACGGGAATTAGGTCAAAGTGTGTCCCAAATGCCGGCAAATTTGGAAATCAAGGAATTTTCCAACCAACTTCAAATTTTGCATGCTCCAAACTGTATATATTCCGCACTTGTCATGCAAAATTGACAGATTTTCGCTGGGAAATGACGGAGAAATTTCAGAGTTTAGGGAAAGCGCAGCTCGGCTACGTGGTTATTCTTCTAACCGTGGCTGTTGGGACACCCTGCGCTGCGCTTGTGTACATTTGTACGGCCGTTGACTCACCCCAGATTGTGACGGGAATTAGGTCAAAGTGTGTCCCAAATGCCGGCAAATTTGGAAATCAAGGAATTTTCCAACCAACTTCAAATTTTGCATGCTCCAAACTGTATATATTCCGCACTTGTCATGCAAAATTGACAGATTTTCGCTGGGAAATGACGGAGAAATTTCAGAGTTTAGGGAAAGCGCAGCTCGGCTACGTGGTTATTCTTCTAACCGTGGCTGTTGGGACACCCTGCGCTGCGCTTGTGTACATTTGTACGGCCGTTGACTCACCCCAGATTGTGACGGGAATTAGGTCAAAGTGTGTCCCAAATGCCGGCAAATTTGGAAATCAAGGAATTTTCCAACCAACTTCAAATTTTGCATGCTCCAAACTGTATATATTCCGCACTTGTCATGCAAAATTGACAGATTTTCGCTGGGAAATGACGGAGAAATTTCAGAGTTTAGGGAAAGCGCAGCTCGGCTACGTGGTTATTCTTCTAACCGTGGCTGTTGGGACACCCTGCGCTGCGCTTGTGTACATTTGTACGGCCGTTGACTCACCCCAGATTGTGACGGGAATTAGGTCAAAGTGTGTCCCAAATGCCGGCAAATTTGGAAATCAAGGAATTTTCCAACCAACTTCAAATTTTGCATGCTCCAAACTGTATATATTCCGCACTTGTCATGCAAAATTGACAGATTTTCGCTGGGAAATGACGGAGAAATTTCAGAGTTTAGGGAAAGCGCAGCTCGGCTACGTGGTTATTCTTCTAACCGTGGCTGTTGGGACACCCTGCGCTGCGCTTGTGTACATTTGTACGGCCGTTGACTCACCCCAGATTGTGACGGGAATTAGGTCAAAGTGTGTCCCAAATGCCGGCAAATTTGGAAATCAAGGAATTTTCCAACCAACTTCAAATTTTGCATGCTCCAAACTGTATATATTCCGCACTTGTCATGCAAAATTGACAGATTTTCGCTGGGAAATGACGGAGAAATTTCAGAGTTTAGGGAAAGCGCAGCTCGGCTACGTGGTTATTCTTCTAACCGTGGCTGTTGGGACACCCTGCGCTGCGCTTGTGTACATTTGTACGGCCGTTGACTCACCCCAGATTGTGACGGGAATTAGGTCAAAGTGTGTCCCAAATGCCGGCAAATTTGGAAATCAAGGAATTTTCCAACCAACTTCAAATTTTGCATGCTCCAAACTGTATATATTCCGCACTTGTCATGCAAAATTGACAGATTTTCGCTGGGAAATGACGGAGAAATTTCAGAGTTTAGGGAAAGCGCAGCTCGGCTACGTGGTTATTCTTCTAACCGTGGCTGTTGGGACACCCTGCGCTGCGCTTGTGTACATTTGTACGGCCGTTGACTCACCCCAGATTGTGACGGGAATTAGGTCAAAGTGTGTCCCAAATGCCGGCAAATTTGGAAATCAAGGAATTTTCCAACCAACTTCAAATTTTGCATGCTCCAAACTGTATATATTCCGCACTTGTCATGCAAAATTGACAGATTTTCGCTGGGAAATGACGGAGAAATTTCAGAGTTTAGGGAAAGCGCAGCTCGGCTACGTGGTTATTCTTCTAACCGTGGCTGTTGGGACACCCTGCGCTGCGCTTGTGTACATTTGTACGGCCGTTGACTCACCCCAGATTGTGACGGGAATTAGGTCAAAGTGTGTCCCAAATGCCGGCAAATTTGGAAATCAAGGAATTTTCCAACCAACTTCAAATTTTGCATGCTCCAAACTGTATATATTCCGCACTTGTCATGCAAAATTGACAGATTTTCGCTGGGAAATGACGGAGAAATTTCAGAGTTTAGGGAAAGCGCAGCTCGGCTACGTGGTTATTCTTCTAACCGTGGCTGTTGGGACACCCTGCGCTGCGCTTGTGTACATTTGTACGGCCGTTGACTCACCCCAGATTGTGACGGGAATTAGGTCAAAGTGTGTCCCAAATGCCGGCAAATTTGGAAATCAAGGAATTTTCCAACCAACTTCAAATTTTGCATGCTCCAAACTGTATATATTCCGCACTTGTCATGCAAAATTGACAGATTTTCGCTGGGAAATGACGGAGAAATTTCAGAGTTTAGGGAAAGCGCAGCTCGGCTACGTGGTTATTCTTCTAACCGTGGCTGTTGGGACACCCTGCGCTGCGCTTGTGTACATTTGTACGGCCGTTGACTCACCCCAGATTGTGACGGGAATTAGGTCAAAGTGTGTCCCAAATGCCGGCAAATTTGGAAATCAAGGAATTTTCCAACCAACTTCAAATTTTGCATGCTCCAAACTGTATATATTCCGCACTTGTCATGCAAAATTGACAGATTTTCGCTGGGAAATGACGGAGAAATTTCAGAGTTTAGGGAAAGCGCAGCTCGGCTACGTGGTTATTCTTCTAACCGTGGCTGTTGGGACACCCTGCGCTGCGCTTGTGTACATTTGTACGGCCGTTGACTCACCCCAGATTGTGACGGGAATTAGGTCAAAGTGTGTCCCAAATGCCGGCAAATTTGGAAATCAAGGAATTTTCCAACCAACTTCAAATTTTGCATGCTCCAAACTGTATATATTCCGCACTTGTCATGCAAAATTGACAGATTTTCGCTGGGAAATGACGGAGAAATTTCAGAGTTTAGGGAAAGCGCAGCTCGGCTACGTGGTTATTCTTCTAACCGTGGCTGTTGGGACACCCTGCGCTGCGCTTGTGTACATTTGTACGGCCGTTGACTCACCCCAGATTGTGACGGGAATTAGGTCAAAGTGTGTCCCAAATGCCGGCAAATTTGGAAATCAAGGAATTTTCCAACCAACTTCAAATTTTGCATGCTCCAAACTGTATATATTCCGCACTTGTCATGCAAAATTGACAGATTTTCGCTGGGAAATGACGGAGAAATTTCAGAGTTTAGGGAAAGCGCAGCTCGGCTACGTGGTTATTCTTCTAACCGTGGCTGTTGGGACACCCTGCGCTGCGCTTGTGTACATTTGTACGGCCGTTGACTCACCCCAGATTGTGACGGGAATTAGGTCAAAGTGTGTCCCAAATGCCGGCAAATTTGGAAATCAAGGAATTTTCCAACCAACTTCAAATTTTGCATGCTCCAAACTGTATATATTCCGCACTTGTCATGCAAAATTGACAGATTTTCGCTGGGAAATGACGGAGAAATTTCAGAGTTTAGGGAAAGCGCAGCTCGGCTACGTGGTTATTCTTCTAACCGTGGCTGTTGGGACACCCTGCGCTGCGCTTGTGTACATTTGTACGGCCGTTGACTCACCCCAGATTGTGACGGGAATTAGGTCAAAGTGTGTCCCAAATGCCGGCAAATTTGGAAATCAAGGAATTTTCCAACCAACTTCAAATTTTGCATGCTCCAAACTGTATATATTCCGCACTTGTCATGCAAAATTGACAGATTTTCGCTGGGAAATGACGGAGAAATTTCAGAGTTTAGGGAAAGCGCAGCTCGGCTACGTGGTTATTCTTCTAACCGTGGCTGTTGGGACACCCTGCGCTGCGCTTGTGTACATTTGTACGGCCGTTGACTCACCCCAGATTGTGACGGGAATTAGGTCAAAGTGTGTCCCAAATGCCGGCAAATTTGGAAATCAAGGAATTTTCCAACCAACTTCAAATTTTGCATGCTCCAAACTGTATATATTCCGCACTTGTCATGCAAAATTGACAGATTTTCGCTGGGAAATGACGGAGAAATTTCAGAGTTTAGGGAAAGCGCAGCTCGGCTACGTGGTTATTCTTCTAACCGTGGCTGTTGGGACACCCTGCGCTGCGCTTGTGTACATTTGTACGGCCGTTGACTCACCCCAGATTGTGACGGGAATTAGGTCAAAGTGTGTCCCAAATGCCGGCAAATTTGGAAATCAAGGAATTTTCCAACCAACTTCAAATTTTGCATGCTCCAAACTGTATATATTCCGCACTTGTCATGCAAAATTGACAGATTTTCGCTGGGAAATGACGGAGAAATTTCAGAGTTTAGGGAAAGCGCAGCTCGGCTACGTGGTTATTCTTCTAACCGTGGCTGTTGGGACACCCTGCGCTGCGCTTGTGTACATTTGTACGGCCGTTGACTCACCCCAGATTGTGACGGGAATTAGGTCAAAGTGTGTCCCAAATGCCGGCAAATTTGGAAATCAAGGAATTTTCCAACCAACTTCAAATTTTGCATGCTCCAAACTGTATATATTCCGCACTTGTCATGCAAAATTGACAGATTTTCGCTGGGAAATGACGGAGAAATTTCAGAGTTTAGGGAAAGCGCAGCTCGGCTACGTGGTTATTCTTCTAACCGTGGCTGTTGGGACACCCTGCGCTGCGCTTGTGTACATTTGTACGGCCGTTGACTCACCCCAGATTGTGACGGGAATTAGGTCAAAGTGTGTCCCAAATGCCGGCAAATTTGGAAATCAAGGAATTTTCCAACCAACTTCAAATTTTGCATGCTCCAAACTGTATATATTCCGCACTTGTCATGCAAAATTGACAGATTTTCGCTGGGAAATGACGGAGAAATTTCAGAGTTTAGGGAAAGCGCAGCTCGGCTACGTGGTTATTCTTCTAACCGTGGCTGTTGGGACACCCTGCGCTGCGCTTGTGTACATTTGTACGGCCGTTGACTCACCCCAGATTGTGACGGGAATTAGGTCAAAGTGTGTCCCAAATGCCGGCAAATTTGGAAATCAAGGAATTTTCCAACCAACTTCAAATTTTGCATGCTCCAAACTGTATATATTCCGCACTTGTCATGCAAAATTGACAGATTTTCGCTGGGAAATGACGGAGAAATTTCAGAGTTTAGGGAAAGCGCAGCTCGGCTACGTGGTTATTCTTCTAACCGTGGCTGTTGGGACACCCTGCGCTGCGCTTGTGTACATTTGTACGGCCGTTGACTCACCCCAGATTGTGACGGGAATTAGGTCAAAGTGTGTCCCAAATGCCGGCAAATTTGGAAATCAAGGAATTTTCCAACCAACTTCAAATTTTGCATGCTCCAAACTGTATATATTCCGCACTTGTCATGCAAAATTGACAGATTTTCGCTGGGAAATGACGGAGAAATTTCAGAGTTTAGGGAAAGCGCAGCTCGGCTACGTGGTTATTCTTCTAACCGTGGCTGTTGGGACACCCTGCGCTGCGCTTGTGTACATTTGTACGGCCGTTGACTCACCCCAGATTGTGACGGGAATTAGGTCAAAGTGTGTCCCAAATGCCGGCAAATTTGGAAATCAAGGAATTTTCCAACCAACTTCAAATTTTGCATGCTCCAAACTGTATATATTCCGCACTTGTCATGCAAAATTGACAGATTTTCGCTGGGAAATGACGGAGAAATTTCAGAGTTTAGGGAAAGCGCAGCTCGGCTACGTGGTTATTCTTCTAACCGTGGCTGTTGGGACACCCTGCGCTGCGCTTGTGTACATTTGTACGGCCGTTGACTCACCCCAGATTGTGACGGGAATTAGGTCAAAGTGTGTCCCAAATGCCGGCAAATTTGGAAATCAAGGAATTTTCCAACCAACTTCAAATTTTGCATGCTCCAAACTGTATATATTCCGCACTTGTCATGCAAAATTGACAGATTTTCGCTGGGAAATGACGGAGAAATTTCAGAGTTTAGGGAAAGCGCAGCTCGGCTACGTGGTTATTCTTCTAACCGTGGCTGTTGGGACACCCTGCGCTGCGCTTGTGTACATTTGTACGGCCGTTGACTCACCCCAGATTGTGACGGGAATTAGGTCAAAGTGTGTCCCAAATGCCGGCAAATTTGGAAATCAAGGAATTTTCCAACCAACTTCAAATTTTGCATGCTCCAAACTGTATATATTCCGCACTTGTCATGCAAAATTGACAGATTTTCGCTGGGAAATGACGGAGAAATTTCAGAGTTTAGGGAAAGCGCAGCTCGGCTACGTGGTTATTCTTCTAACCGTGGCTGTTGGGACACCCTGCGCTGCGCTTGTGTACATTTGTACGGCCGTTGACTCACCCCAGATTGTGACGGGAATTAGGTCAAAGTGTGTCCCAAATGCCGGCAAATTTGGAAATCAAGGAATTTTCCAACCAACTTCAAATTTTGCATGCTCCAAACTGTATATATTCCGCACTTGTCATGCAAAATTGACAGATTTTCGCTGGGAAATGACGGAGAAATTTCAGAGTTTAGGGAAAGCGCAGCTCGGCTACGTGGTTATTCTTCTAACCGTGGCTGTTGGGACACCCTGCGCTGCGCTTGTGTACATTTGTACGGCCGTTGACTCACCCCAGATTGTGACGGGAATTAGGTCAAAGTGTGTCCCAAATGCCGGCAAATTTGGAAATCAAGGAATTTTCCAACCAACTTCAAATTTTGCATGCTCCAAACTGTATATATTCCGCACTTGTCATGCAAAATTGACAGATTTTCGCTGGGAAATGACGGAGAAATTTCAGAGTTTAGGGAAAGCGCAGCTCGGCTACGTGGTTATTCTTCTAACCGTGGCTGTTGGGACACCCTGCGCTGCGCTTGTGTACATTTGTACGGCCGTTGACTCACCCCAGATTGTGACGGGAATTAGGTCAAAGTGTGTCCCAAATGCCGGCAAATTTGGAAATCAAGGAATTTTCCAACCAACTTCAAATTTTGCATGCTCCAAACTGTATATATTCCGCACTTGTCATGCAAAATTGACAGATTTTCGCTGGGAAATGACGGAGAAATTTCAGAGTTTAGGGAAAGCGCAGCTCGGCTACGTGGTTATTCTTCTAACCGTGGCTGTTGGGACACCCTGCGCTGCGCTTGTGTACATTTGTACGGCCGTTGACTCACCCCAGATTGTGACGGGAATTAGGTCAAAGTGTGTCCCAAATGCCGGCAAATTTGGAAATCAAGGAATTTTCCAACCAACTTCAAATTTTGCATGCTCCAAACTGTATATATTCCGCACTTGTCATGCAAAATTGACAGATTTTCGCTGGGAAATGACGGAGAAATTTCAGAGTTTAGGGAAAGCGCAGCTCGGCTACGTGGTTATTCTTCTAACCGTGGCTGTTGGGACACCCTGCGCTGCGCTTGTGTACATTTGTACGGCCGTTGACTCACCCCAGATTGTGACGGGAATTAGGTCAAAGTGTGTCCCAAATGCCGGCAAATTTGGAAATCAAGGAATTTTCCAACCAACTTCAAATTTTGCATGCTCCAAACTGTATATATTCCGCACTTGTCATGCAAAATTGACAGATTTTCGCTGGGAAATGACGGAGAAATTTCAGAGTTTAGGGAAAGCGCAGCTCGGCTACGTGGTTATTCTTCTAACCGTGGCTGTTGGGACACCCTGCGCTGCGCTTGTGTACATTTGTACGGCCGTTGACTCACCCCAGATTGTGACGGGAATTAGGTCAAAGTGTGTCCCAAATGCCGGCAAATTTGGAAATCAAGGAATTTTCCAACCAACTTCAAATTTTGCATGCTCCAAACTGTATATATTCCGCACTTGTCATGCAAAATTGACAGATTTTCGCTGGGAAATGACGGAGAAATTTCAGAGTTTAGGGAAAGCGCAGCTCGGCTACGTGGTTATTCTTCTAACCGTGGCTGTTGGGACACCCTGCGCTGCGCTTGTGTACATTTGTACGGCCGTTGACTCACCCCAGATTGTGACGGGAATTAGGTCAAAGTGTGTCCCAAATGCCGGCAAATTTGGAAATCAAGGAATTTTCCAACCAACTTCAAATTTTGCATGCTCCAAACTGTATATATTCCGCACTTGTCATGCAAAATTGACAGATTTTCGCTGGGAAATGACGGAGAAATTTCAGAGTTTAGGGAAAGCGCAGCTCGGCTACGTGGTTATTCTTCTAACCGTGGCTGTTGGGACACCCTGCGCTGCGCTTGTGTACATTTGTACGGCCGTTGACTCACCCCAGATTGTGACGGGAATTAGGTCAAAGTGTGTCCCAAATGCCGGCAAATTTGGAAATCAAGGAATTTTCCAACCAACTTCAAATTTTGCATGCTCCAAACTGTATATATTCCGCACTTGTCATGCAAAATTGACAGATTTTCGCTGGGAAATGACGGAGAAATTTCAGAGTTTAGGGAAAGCGCAGCTCGGCTACGTGGTTATTCTTCTAACCGTGGCTGTTGGGACACCCTGCGCTGCGCTTGTGTACATTTGTACGGCCGTTGACTCACCCCAGATTGTGACGGGAATTAGGTCAAAGTGTGTCCCAAATGCCGGCAAATTTGGAAATCAAGGAATTTTCCAACCAACTTCAAATTTTGCATGCTCCAAACTGTATATATTCCGCACTTGTCATGCAAAATTGACAGATTTTCGCTGGGAAATGACGGAGAAATTTCAGAGTTTAGGGAAAGCGCAGCTCGGCTACGTGGTTATTCTTCTAACCGTGGCTGTTGGGACACCCTGCGCTGCGCTTGTGTACATTTGTACGGCCGTTGACTCACCCCAGATTGTGACGGGAATTAGGTCAAAGTGTGTCCCAAATGCCGGCAAATTTGGAAATCAAGGAATTTTCCAACCAACTTCAAATTTTGCATGCTCCAAACTGTATATATTCCGCACTTGTCATGCAAAATTGACAGATTTTCGCTGGGAAATGACGGAGAAATTTCAGAGTTTAGGGAAAGCGCAGCTCGGCTACGTGGTTATTCTTCTAACCGTGGCTGTTGGGACACCCTGCGCTGCGCTTGTGTACATTTGTACGGCCGTTGACTCACCCCAGATTGTGACGGGAATTAGGTCAAAGTGTGTCCCAAATGCCGGCAAATTTGGAAATCAAGGAATTTTCCAACCAACTTCAAATTTTGCATGCTCCAAACTGTATATATTCCGCACTTGTCATGCAAAATTGACAGATTTTCGCTGGGAAATGACGGAGAAATTTCAGAGTTTAGGGAAAGCGCAGCTCGGCTACGTGGTTATTCTTCTAACCGTGGCTGTTGGGACACCCTGCGCTGCGCTTGTGTACATTTGTACGGCCGTTGACTCACCCCAGATTGTGACGGGAATTAGGTCAAAGTGTGTCCCAAATGCCGGCAAATTTGGAAATCAAGGAATTTTCCAACCAACTTCAAATTTTGCATGCTCCAAACTGTATATATTCCGCACTTGTCATGCAAAATTGACAGATTTTCGCTGGGAAATGAAGGAGAAATTACGGAGTTTAGGGAAAGCGCAGCTCGGCTACGTGGTTATTCTTCTAACCGTGGCTGTTGGGACACCCTGCGCTGCGCTTGTGTACATTTGTACGGCCGTTGACTCACCCCAGATTGTGACGCGAATTAGGTCAAAGTGTGTCCCAAATGCCGGCAAATTTGGAAATCAAGGAATTTTCCAACCAACTTCAAATTTTGCATGCTCCAAACTGTATATATTCCGCACTTGTCATGCAAAATTGACAGATTTTCGCTGGGAAATGACGGAGAAATTTCAGAGTTTAGGGAAAGCGCAGCTCGGCTACGTGGTTATTCTTCTAACCGTGGCTGTTGGGACACCCTGCGCTGCGCTTGTGTACATTTGTACGGCCGTTGACTCACCCCAGATTGTGACGGGAATTAGGTCAAAGTGTGTCCCAAATGCCGGCAAATTTGGAAATCAAGGAATTTTCCAACCAACTTCAAATTTTGCATGCTCCAAACTGTATATATTCCGCACTTGTCATGCAAAATTGACAGATTTTCGCTGGGAAATGACGGAGAAATTTCAGAGTTTAGGGAAAGCGCAGCTCGGCTACGTGGTTATTCTTCTAACCGTGGCTGTTGGGACACCCTGCGCTGCGCTTGTGTACATTTGTACGGCCGTTGACTCACCCCAGATTGTGACGGGAATTAGGTCAAAGTGTGTCCCAAATGCCGTCAAATTTGGTAATCAAGGAATTTTCCAACCAACTTCAAATTTTGCATGCTCCAAACTGTATATATTCCGCACTTGTCATGCAAAATTGACAGATTTTCGCTGGGAAATGACGGAGAAATTTCAGAGTTTAGGGAAAGCGCAGCTCGGCTACGTGGTTATTCTTCTAACCGTGGCTGTTGGGACACCCTGCGCTGCGCTTGTGTACATTTGTACGGCCGTTGACTCACCCCAGATTGTGACGGGAATTAGGTCAAAGTGTGTCCCAAATGCCGGCAAATTTGGAAATCAAGGAATTTTCCAACCAACTTCAAATTTTGCATGCTCCAAACTGTATATATTCCGCACTTGTCATGCAAAATTGACAGATTTTCGCTGGGAAATGACGGAGAAATTTCAGAGTTTAGGGAGAGCGCAGCTCGGCTATGTGGTTATTCTTCTAACCGTGGCTGTTGGGACACCCTGCGCTGCGCTTGTGTACATTTGTACGGCCGTTGACTCACCCCAGATTGTGACGGGAATTAGGTCAAAGTGTGTCCCAAATGCCGGCAAATTTGGAAATCAAGGAATTTTCCAACCAACTTCAAATTTTGCATGCTCCAAACTGTATATATTCCGCACTTGTCATGCAAAATTGACAGATTTTCGCTGGGAAATGACGGAGAAATTTCAGAGTTTAGGGAAAGCGCAGCTCGGCTACGTGGTTATTCTTCTAACCGTGGCTGTTGGGACACCCTGCGCTGCGCTTGTGTACATTTGTACGGCCGTTGACTCACCCCAGATTGTGACGGGAATTAGGTCAAAGTGTGTCCCAAATGCCGGCAAATTTGGAAATCAAGGAATTTTCCAACCAACTTCAAATTTTGCATGCTCCAAACTGTATATATTCCGCACTTGTCATGCAAAATTGACAGATTTTCGCTGGGAAATGACGGAGAAATTTCAGAGTTTAGGGAAAGCGCAGCTCGGCTACGTGGTTATTATTCTAACCGTGGCTGTTGGGACACCCTGCGCTGCGCTTGTGTACATTTGTACGGCCGTTGACTCACCCCAGATTGTGACGGGAATTAGGTCAAAGTGTGTCCCAAATGCCGGCAAATTTGGAAATCAAGGAATTTTCCAACCAACTTCAAATTTTGCATGCTCCAAACTGTATATATTCCGCACTTGTCATGCAAAATTGACAGATTTTCGCTGGGAAATGACGGAGAAATTTCAGAGTTTAGGGAAAGCGCAGCTCGGCTACGTGGTTAATCTTCTAACCGTGGCTGTTGGGACACCCTGCGCTGCGCATGTGTACATTTGTACGGCCGTTGACTCACCCCAGATTGTGACGGGAATTAGGTCAAAGTGTGTCCCAAATGCCGGCAAATTTGGAAATCAAGGAATTTTCAAACCAACTTCAAATTTTGCATGCTCCAAACTGTATATATTCCGCACTTGTCATGCAAAATTGACAGATTTTCGCTGGGAAATGACGGAGAAATTTCAGAGTTTAGGGAAAGCGCAGCTCGGCTACGTGGTTATTCTTCTAACCGTGGCTGTTGGGACACCCTGCGCTGCGCTTGTGTACATTTGTACGGCCGTTGACTCACCCCAGATTGTGACGGGAATTAGGTCAAAGTGTGTCCCAAATGCCGGCAAATTTGGAAATCAAGGAATTTTCCAACCAACTTCAAATTTTGCATGCTCCAAACTGTATATATTCCGCACTTGTCATGCAAAATTGACAGATTTTCGCTGGGAAATGACGGAGAAATTTCAGAGTTTAGGGAAAGCGCAGCTCGGCTACGTGGTTATTCTTCTAACCGTGGCTGTTGGGACACCCTGCGCTGCGCTTGTGTACATTTGTACGGCCGTTGACTCACCCCAGATTGTGACGGGAATTAGGTCAAAGTGTGTCCCAAATGCCGGCAAATTTGGAAATCAAGGAATTTTCCAACCAACTTCAAATTTTGCATGCTCCAAACTGTATATATTCCGCACTTGTCATGCAAAATTGACAGATTTTCGCTGGGAAATGAAGGAGAAATTACGGAGTTTAGGGAAAGCGCAGCTCGGCTACGTGGTTATTCTTCTAACCGTGGCTGTTGGGACACCCTGCGCTGCGCTTTTGTACATTTGTACGGCCGTTGACTCACCCCAGATTGTGACGGGAATTAGGTCAAAGTGTGTCCCAAATGCCGGCAAATTTGGAAATCAAGGAATTTTCCAACCAACTTCAAATTTTGCATGCTCCAAACTGTATATATTCCGCACTTGTCATGCAAAATTGACAGATTTTCGCTGGGAAATGACGGAGAAATTTCAGAGTTTAGGGAAAGCGCAGCTCGGCTACGTGGTTATTCTTCTAACCGTGGCTGTTGGGACACCCTGCGCTGCGCTTGTGTACATTTGTACGGCCGTTGACTCAACCCAGATTGTGACGGGAATTAGGTCAAAGTGTGTCCCAAATGCCGGCAAATTTGGAAATCAAGGAATTTTCCAACCAACTTCAAATTTTGCATGCTCCAAACTGTATATATTCCGCACTTGTCATGCAAAATTGACAGATTTTCGCTGGGAAATGACGGAGAAATTTCAGAGTTTAGGGAAAGCGCAGCTCGGCTACGTGGTTATTCTTCTAACCGTGGCTGTTGGGACACCCTGCGCTGCGCTTGTGTACATTTGTACGGCCGTTGACTCACCCCAGATTGTGACGGGAATTAGGTCAAAGTGTGTCCCAAATGCCGGCAAATTTGGAAATCAAGGAATTTTCCAACCAACTTCAAATTTTGCATGCTCCAAACTGTATATATTCCGCACTTGTCATGCAAAATTGACAGATTTTCGCTGGGAAATGACGGAGAAATTTCAGAGTTTAGGGAAAGCGCAGCTCGGCTACGTGGTTATTCTTCTAACCGTGGCTGTTGGGACACCCTGCGCTGCGCTTGTGTACATTTGTACGGCCGTTGACTCACCCCAGATTGTGACGGGAATTAGGTCAAAGTGTGTCCCAAATGCCGGCAAATTTGGAAATCAAGGAATTTTCCAACCAACTTCAAATTTTGCATGCTCCAAACTGTATATATTCCGCACTTGTCATGCAAAATTGACAGATTTTCGCTGGGAAATGAAGGAGAAATTACGGAGTTTAGGGAAAGCGCAGCTCGGCTACGTGGTTATTCTTCTAACCGTGGCTGTTGGGACACCCTGCGCTGCGCTTGTGTACATTTGTACGGCCGTTGACTCACCCCAGATTGTGACGGGAATTAGGTCAAAGTGTGTCCCAAATGCCGGCAAATTTGGAAATCAAGGAATTTTCCAACCAACTTCAAATTTTGCATGCTCCAAACTGTATATATTCCGCACTTGTCATGCAAAATTGACAGATTTTCGCTGGGAAATGACGGAGAAATTTCAGAGTTTAGGGAAAGCGCAGCTCGGCTACGTGGTTATTCTTCTAACCGTGGCTGTTGGGACACCCTGCGCTGCGCTTGTGTACATTTGTACGGCCGTTGACTCACCCCAGATTGTGACGGGAATTAGGTCAAAGTGTGTCCCAAATGCCGGCAAATTTGGAAATCAAGGAATTTTCCAACCAACTTCAAATTTTGCATGCTCCAAACTGTATATATTCCGCACTTGTCATGCAAAATTGACAGATTTTCGCTGGGAAATGACGGAGAAATTTCAGAGTTTAGGGAAAGCGCAGCTCGGCTACGTGGTTATTCTTCTAACCGTGGCTGTTGGGACACCCTGCGCTGCGCTTGTGTACATTTGTACGGCCGTTGACTCACCCCAGATTGTGACGGGAATTAGGTCAAAGTGTGTCCCAAATGCCGGCAAATTTGTAAATCAAGGAATTTTCCAACCAACTTCAAATTTTGCATGCTCCAAACTGTATATATTCCGCACTTGTCATGCAAAATTGACAGATTTTCGCTGGGAAATGACGGAGAAATTTCAGAGTTTAGGGAAAGCGCAGCTCGGCTACGTGGTTATTCTTCTAACCGTGGCTGTTGGGACACCCTGCGCTGCGCTTGTGTACATTTGTACGGCCGTTGACTCACCCCAGATTGTGACGGGAATTAGGTCAAAGTGTGTCCCAAATGCCGGCAAATTTGGAAATCAAGGAATTTTCCAACCAACTTCAAATTTTGCATGCTCCAAACTGTATATATTCCGCACTTGTCATGCAAAATTGACAGATTTTCGCTGGGAAATGACGGAGAAATTTCAGAGTTTAGGGAAAGCGCAGCTCGGCTACGTGGTTATTCTTCTAACCGTGGCTGTTGGGACACCCTGCGCTGCGCTTGTGTACATTTGTACGGCCGTTGACTCACCCCAGATTGTGACGGGAATTAGGTCAAAGTGTGTCCCAAATGCCGGCAAATTTGGAAATCAAGGAATTTTCCAACCAACTTCAAATTTTGCATGCTCCAAACTGTATATATTCCGCACTTGTCATGCAAAATTGACAGATTTTCGCTGGGAAATGACGGAGAAATTTCAGAGTTTAGGGAAAGCGCAGCTCGGCTACGTGGTTATTCTTCTAACCGTGGCTGTTGGGACACCCTGCGCTGCGCTTGTGTACATTTGTACGGCCGTTGACTCACCCCAGATTGTGACGGGAATTAGGTCAAAGTGTGTCCCAAATGCCGGCAAATTTGGAAATCAAGGAATTTTCCAACCAACTTCAAATTTTGCATGCTCCAAACTGTATATATTCCGCACTTGTCATGCAAAATTGACAGATTTTCGCTGGGAAATGACGGAGAAATTTCAGAGTTTAGGGAAAGCGCAGCTCGGCTACGTGGTTATTCTTCTAACCGTGGCTGTTGGGACACCCTGCGCTGCGCTTGTGTACATTTGTACGGCCGTTGACTCACCCCAGATTGTGACGGGAATTAGGTCAAAGTGTGTCCCAAATGCGGCAAATTTGGAAATCAAGGAATTTTCCAACCAACTTCAAATTTTGCATGTTCCAAACTGTATATATTCCGCACTTGTCATGCAAAATTGACAGATTTTCGCTGGGAAATGACGGAGAAATTTCAGAGTTTAGGGAAAGCGCAGCTCGGCTACGTGGTTATTCTTCTAACCGTGGCTGTTGGGACACCCTGCGCTGCGCTTGTGTACATTTGTACGGCCGTTGACTCACCCCAGATTGTGACGGGAATTAGGTCAAAGTGTGTCCCAAATGCCGGCAAATTTGGAAATCAAGGAATTTTCCAACCAACTTCAAATTTTGCATGCTCCAAACTGTATATATTCCGCACTTGTCATGCAAAATTGACAGATTTTCGCTGCGAAATGACGGAGAAATTTCAGAGTTTAGGGAAAGCGCAGCTCGGCTACGTGGTTATTCTTCTAACCGTGGCTGTTGGGACACCCTGCGCTGCGCTTGTGTACATTTGTACGGCCGTTGACTCACCCCAGATTGTGACGGGAATTAGGTCAAAGTGTGTCCCAAATGCCGGCAAATTTGGAAATCAAGGAATTTTCCAACCAACTTCAAATTTTGCATGCTCCAAACTGTATATATTCCGCACTTGTCATGCAAAATTGACAGATTTTCGCTGGGAAATGACGGAGAAATTTCAGAGTTTAGGGAAAGCGCAGCTCGGCTACGTGGTTATTCTTCTAACCGTGGCTGTTGGGACACCCTGCGCTGCGCTTGTGTACATTTGTACGGCCGTTGACTCACCCCAGATTGTGACGGGAATTAGGTCAAAGTGTGTCCCAAATGCCGGCAAATTTGGAAATCAAGGAATTTTCCAACCAACTTCAAATTTTGCATGCTCCAAACTGTATATATTCCGCACTTGTCATGCAAAATTGACAGATTTTCGCTGGGAAATGACGGAGAAATTTCAGAGTTTAGGGAAAGCGCAGCTCGGCTACGTGGTTATTCTTCTAACCGTGGCTGTTAGGACACCCTGCGCTGCGCTTGTGTACATTTGTACGGCCGTTGACTCACCCCAGATTGTGACGGGAATTAGGTCAAAGTGTGTCCCAAATGCCGGCAAATTTGGAAATCAAGGAATTTTCCAACCAACTTCAAATTTTGCATGCTCCAAACTGTATATATTCCGCACTTGTCATGCAAAATTGACAGATTTTCGCTGGGAAATGACGGAGAAATTTCAGAGTTTAGGGAAAGCGCAGCTCGGCTACGTGGTTATTCTTCTAACCGTGGCTGTTAGGACACCCTGCGCTGCGCTTGTGTACATTTGTACGGCCGTTGACTCACCCCAGATTGTGACGGGAATTAGGTCAAAGTGTGTCCCAAATGCCGGCAAATTTGGAAATCAAGGAATTTTCCAACCAACTTCAAATTTTGCATGCTCCAAACTGTATATATTCCGCACTTGTCATGCAAAATTGACAGATTTTCGCTGGGAAATGACGGAGAAATTTCAGAGTTTAGGGAAAGCGCAGCTCGGCTACGTGGTTATTCTTCTAACCGTGGCTGTTGGGACACCCTGCGCTGCGCTTGTGTACATTTGTACGGCCGTTGACTCACCCCAGATTGTGACGGGAACTAGGTCAAAGTGTGTCCCAAATGCCGGCAAATTTGGAAATCAAGGAATTTTCCAACCAACTTCAAATTTTGCATGCTCCAAACTGTATATATTCCGCACTTGTCATGCAAAATTGACAGATTTTCGCTGGGAAATGACGGAGAAATTTCAGAGTTTAGGGAAAGCGCAGCTCGGCTACGTGGTTATTCTTCTAACCGTGGCTGTTGGGACACCCTGCGCTGCGCTTGTGTACATTTGTACGGCCGTTGACTCACCCAAGATTGTGACGGGAATTAGGTCAAAGTGTGTCCCAAATGCCGGCAAATTTGGAAATCAAGGAATTTTCCAACCAACTTCAAATTTTGCATGCTCCAAACTGTATATATTCCGCACTTGTCATGCAAAATTGACAGATTTTCGCTGGGAAATGACGGAGAAATTTCAGAGTTTAGGGAAAGCGCAGCTCGGCTACGTGGTTATTCTTCTAACCGTGGCTGTTGGGACACCCTGCGCTGCGCTTGTGTACATTTGTACGGCCGTTGACTCACCCAAGATTGTGACGGGAATTAGGTCAAAGTGTGTCCCAAATGCCGGCAAATTTGGAAATCAAGGAATTTTCCAACCAACTTCAAATTTTGCATGCTCCAAACTGTATATATTCCGCACTTGTCATGCAAAATTGACAGATTTTCGCTGGGAAATGACGGAGAAATTTCAGAGTTTAGGGAAAGCGCAGCTCGGCTACGTGGTTATTCTTCTAACCGTGGCTGTTGGGACACCCTGCGCTGCGCTTGTGTACATTTGTACGGCCGTTGACTCACCCCAGATTGTGACGGGAATTAGGTCAAAGTGTGTCCCAAATGCCGGCAAATTTGGAAATCAAGGAATTTTCCAACCAACTTCAAATTTTGCATGCTCCAAACTGTATATATTCCGCACTTGTCATGCAAAATTGACAGATTTTCGCTGGGAAATGACGGAGAAATTTCAGAGTTTAGAGAAAGCGCAGCTCGGCTACGTGGTTATTCTTCTAACCGTGGCTGTTGGGACACCCTGCGCTGCGCTTGTGTACATTTGTACGGCCGTTGACTCACCCCAGATTGTGACGGGAACTAGGTCAAAGTGTGTCCCAAATGCCGGCAAATTTGGAAATCAAGGAATTTTCCAACCAACTTCAAATTTTGCATGCTCCAAACTGTATATATTCCGCACTTGTCATGCAAAATTGACAGATTTTCGCTGGGAAATGACGGAGAAATTTCAGAGTTTAGGGAAAGCGCAGCTCGGCTACGTGGTTATTCTTCTAACCGTGGCTGTTGGGACACCCTGCGCTGCGCTTGTGTACATTTGTACGGCCGTTGACTCACCCAAGATTGTGACGGGAATTAGGTCAAAGTGTGTCCCAAATGCCGGCAAATTTGGAAATCAAGGAATTTTCCAACCAACTTCAAATTTTGCATGCTCCAAACTGTATATATTCCGCACTTGTCATGCAGAATTGACAGATTTTCGCTGGGAAATGACGGAGAAATTTCAGAGTTTAGGGAAAGCGCAGCTCGGCTACGTGGTTATTCTTCTAACCGTGGCTGTTGGGACACCCTGCGCTGCGCTTGTGTACATTTGTACGGCCGTTGACTCACCCCAGATTGTGACGGGAATTAGGTCAAAGTGTGTCCCAAATGCCGGCAAATTTGGAAATCAAGGAATTTTCCAACCAACTTCAAATTTTGCATGCTCCAAACTGTATATATTCCGCACTTGTCATGCAAAATTGACAGATTTTCGCTGGGAAATGACGGAGAAATTTCAGAGTTTAGGGAAAGCGCAGCTCGGCTACGTGGTTATTCTTCTAACCGTGGCTGTTGGGACACCCTGCGCTGCGCTTGTGTACATTTGTACGGCCGTTGACTCACCCCAGATTGTGACGGGAATTAGGTCAAAGTGTGTCCCAAATGCCGGCAAATTTGGAAATCAAGGAATTTTCCAACCAACTTCAAATTTTGCATGCTCCAAACTGTATATATTCCGCACTTGTCATGCAAAATTGACAGATTTTCGCTGGGAAATGACGGAGAAATTTCAGAGTTTAGGGAAAGCGCAGCTCGGCTACGTGGTTATTCTTCTAACCGTGGCTGTTGGGACACCCTGCGCTGCGCTTGTGTACATTTGTACGGCCGTTGACTCACCCCAGATTGTGACGGGAATTAGGTCAAAGTGTGTCCCAAATGCCGGCAAATTTGGAAATCAAGGAATTTTCCAACCAACTTCAAATTTTGCATGCTCCAAACTGTATATATTCCGCACTTGTCATGCAAAATTGACAGATTTTCGCTGGGAAATGACGGAGAAATTTCAGAGTTTAGGGAAAGCGCAGCTCGGCTACGTGGTTATTCTTCTAACCGTGGCTGTTGGGACACCCTGCGCTGCGCTTGTGTACATTTGTACGGCCGTTGACTCACCCCAGATTGTGACGGGAATTAGGTCAAAGTGTGTCCCAAATGCCGGCAAATTTGGAAATCAAGGAATTTTCCAACCAACTTCAAATTTTGCATGCTCCAAACTGTATATATTCCGCACTTGTCATGCAAAATTGACAGATTTTCGCTGGGAAATGACGGAGAAATTTCAGAGTTTAGGGAAAGCGCAGCTCGGCTACGTGGTTATTCTTCTAACCGTGGCTGTTGGGACACCCTGCGCTGCGCTTGTGTACATTTGTACGGCCGTTGACTCACCCCAGATTGTGACGGGAATTAGGTCAAAGTGTGTCCCAAATGCCGGCAAATTTGGAAATCAAGGAATTTTCCAACCAACTTCAAATTTTGCATGCTCCAAACTGACGGGAATTAGGTCAAAGTGTGTCCCAAATGCCGGCAAATTTGGAAATCAAGGAATTTTCCAACCAACTTCAAATTTTGCATGCTCCAAACTGTATATATTCCGCACTTGTCATGCAAAATTGACAGATTTTCGCTGGGAAATGACGGAGAAATTTCAGAGTTTAGGGAAAGCGCAGCTCGGCTACGTGGTTATTCTTCTAACCGTGGCTGTTGGGACACCCTGCGCTGCGCTTGTGTACATTTGTACGGCCGTTGACTCACCCCAGATTGTGACGGGAATTAGGTCAAAGTGTGTCCCAAATGCCGGCAAATTTGGAAATCAAGGAATTTTCCAACCAACTTCAAATTTTGCATGCTCCAAACTGTATATATTCCGCACTTGTCATGCAAAATTGACAGATTTTCGCTGGGAAATGACGGAGAAATTTCAGAGTTTAGGGAAAGCGCAGCTCGGCTACGTGGTTATTCTTCTAACCGTGGCTGTTGGGACACCCTGCGCTGCGCTTGTGTACATTTGTACGGCCGTTGACTCACCCCAGATTGTGACGGGAATTAGGTCAAAGTGTGTCCCAAATGCCGGCAAATTTGGAAATCAAGGAATTTTCCAACCAACTTCAAATTTTGCATGCTCCAAACTGTATATATTCCGCACTTGTCATGCAAAATTGACAGATTTTCGCTGGGAAATGACGGAGAAATTTCAGAGTTTAGGGAAAGCGCAGCTCGGCTACGTGGTTATTCTTCTAACCGTGGCTGTTGGGACACCCTGCGCTGCGCTTGTGTACATTTGTACGGCCGTTGACTCACCCCAGATTGTGACGGGAATTAGGTCAAAGTGTGTCCCAAATGCCGGCAAATTTGGAAATCAAGGAATTTTCCAACCAACTTCAAATTTTGCATGCTCCAAACTGTATATATTCCGCACTTGTCATGCAAAATTGACAGATTTTCGCTGGGAAATGACGGAGAAATTTCAGAGTTTAGGGAAAGCGCAGCTCGGCTACGTGGTTATTCTTCTAACCGTGGCTGTTGGGACACCCTGCGCTGCGCTTGTGTACATTTGTACGGCCGTTGACTCACCCCAGATTGTGACGGGAATTAGGTCAAAGTGTGTCCCAAATGCCGGCAAATTTGGAAATCAAGGAATTTTCCAACCAACTTCAAATTTTGCATGCTCCAAACTGTATATATTCCGCACTTGTCATGCAAAATTGACAGATTTTCGCTGGGAAATGACGGAGAAATTTCAGAGTTTAGGGAAAGCGCAGCTCGGCTACGTGGTTATTCTTCTAACCGTGGCTGTTGGGACACCCTGCGCTGCGCTTGTGTACATTTGTACGGCCGTTGACTCACCCCAGATTGTGACGGGAATTAGGTCAAAGTGTGTCCCAAATGCCGGCAAATTTGGAAATCAAGGAATTTTCCAACCAACTTCAAATTTTGCATGCTCCAAACTGTATATATTCCGCACTTGTCATGCAAAATTGACAGATTTTCGCTGGGAAATGACGGAGAAATTTCAGAGTTTAGGGAAAGCGCAGCTCGGCTACGTGGTTATTCTTCTAACCGTGGCTGTTGGGACACCCTGCGCTGCGCTTGTGTACATTTGTACGGCCGTTGACTCACCCCAGATTGTGACGGGAATTAGGTCAAAGTGTGTCCCAAATGCCGGCAAATTTGGAAATCAAGGAATTTTCCAACCAACTTCAAATTTTGCATGCTCCAAACTGTATATATTCCGCACTTGTCATGCAAAATTGACAGATTTTCGCTGGGAAATGACGGAGAAATTTCAGAGTTTAGGGAAAGCGCAGCTCGGCTACGTGGTTATTCTTCTAACCGTGGCTGTTGGGACACCCTGCGCTGCGCTTGTGTACATTTGTACGGCCGTTGACTCACCCCAGATTGTGACGGGAATTAGGTCAAAGTGTGTCCCAAATGCCGGCAAATTTGGAAATCAAGGAATTTTCCAACCAACTTCAAATTTTGCATGCTCCAAACTGTATATATTCCGCACTTGTCATGCAAAATTGACAGATTTTCGCTGGGAAATGACGGAGAAATTTCAGAGTTTAGGGAAAGCGCAGCTCGGCTACGTGGTTATTCTTCTAACCGTGGCTGTTGGGACACCCTGCGCTGCGCTTGTGTACATTTGTACGGCCGTTGACTCACCCCAGATTGTGACGGGAATTAGGTCAAAGTGTGTCCCAAATGCCGGCAAATTTGGAAATCAAGGAATTTTCCAACCAACTTCAAATTTTGCATGCTCCAAACTGTATATATTCCGCACTTGTCATGCAAAATTGACAGATTTTCGCTGGGAAATGACGGAGAAATTTCAGAGTTTAGGGAAAGCGCAGCTCGGCTACGTGGTTATTCTTCTAACCGTGGCTGTTGGGACACCCTGCGCTGCGCTTGTGTACATTTGTACGGCCGTTGACTCACCCCAGATTGTGACGGGAATTAGGTCAAAGTGTGTCCCAAATGCCGGCAAATTTGGAAATCAAGGAATTTTCCAACCAACTTCAAATTTTGCATGCTCCAAACTGTATATATTCCGCACTTGTCATGCAAAATTGACAGATTTTCGCTGGGAAATGACGGAGAAATTTCAGAGTTTAGGGAAAGCGCAGCTCGGCTACGTGGTTATTCTTCTAACCGTGGCTGTTGGGACACCCTGCGCTGCGCTTGTGTACATTTGTACGGCCGTTGACTCACCCCAGATTGTGACGGGAATTAGGTCAAAGTGTGTCCCAAATGCCGGCAAATTTGGAAATCAAGGAATTTTCCAACCAACTTCAAATTTTGCATGCTCCAAACTGTATATATTCCGCACTTGTCATGCAAAATTGACAGATTTTCGCTGGGAAATGACGGAGAAATTTCAGAGTTTAGGGAAAGCGCAGCTCGGCTACGTGGTTATTCTTCTAACCGTGGCTGTTGGGACACCCTGCGCTGCGCTTGTGTACATTTGTACGGCCGTTGACTCACCCCAGATTGTGACGGGAATTAGGTCAAAGTGTGTCCCAAATGCCGGCAAATTTGGAAATCAAGGAATTTTCCAACCAACTTCAAATTTTGCATGCTCCAAACTGTATATATTCCGCACTTGTCATGCAAAATTGACAGATTTTCGCTGGGAAATGACGGAGAAATTTCAGAGTTTAGGGAAAGCGCAGCTCGGCTACGTGGTTATTCTTCTAACCGTGGCTGTTGGGACACCCTGCGCTGCGCTTGTGTACATTTGTACGGCCGTTGACTCACCCCAGATTGTGACGGGAATTAGGTCAAAGTGTGTCCCAAATGCCGGCAAATTTGGAAATCAAGGAATTTTCCAACCAACTTCAAATTTTGCATGCTCCAAACTGTATATATTCCGCACTTGTCATGCAAAATTGACAGATTTTCGCTGGGAAATGACGGAGAAATTTCAGAGTTTAGGGAAAGCGCAGCTCGGCTACGTGGTTATTCTTCTAACCGTGGCTGTTGGGACACCCTGCGCTGCGCTTGTGTACATTTGTACGGCCGTTGACTCACCCCAGATTGTGACGGGAATTAGGTCAAAGTGTGTCCCAAATGCCGGCAAATTTGGAAATCAAGGAATTTTCCAACCAACTTCAAATTTTGCATGCTCCAAACTGTATATATTCCGCACTTGTCATGCAAAATTGACAGATTTTCGCTGGGAAATGACGGAGAAATTTCAGAGTTTAGGGAAAGCGCAGCTCGGCTACGTGGTTATTCTTCTAACCGTGGCTGTTGGGACACCCTGCGCTGCGCTTGTGTACATTTGTACGGCCGTTGACTCACCCCAGATTGTGACGGGAATTAGGTCAAAGTGTGTCCCAAATGCCGGCAAATTTGGAAATCAAGGAATTTTCCAACCAACTTCAAATTTTGCATGCTCCAAACTGTATATATTCCGCACTTGTCATGCAAAATTGACAGATTTTCGCTGGGAAATGACGGAGAAATTTCAGAGTTTAGGGAAAGCGCAGCTCGGCTACGTGGTTATTCTTCTAACCGTGGCTGTTGGGACACCCTGCGCTGCGCTTGTGTACATTTGTACGGCCGTTGACTCACCCCAGATTGTGACGGGAATTAGGTCAAAGTGTGTCCCAAATGCCGGCAAATTTGGAAATCAAGGAATTTTCCAACCAACTTCAAATTTTGCATGCTCCAAACTGTATATATTCCGCACTTGTCATGCAAAATTGACAGATTTTCGCTGGGAAATGACGGAGAAATTTCAGAGTTTAGGGAAAGCGCAGCTCGGCTACGTGGTTATTCTTCTAACCGTGGCTGTTGGGACACCCTGCGCTGCGCTTGTGTACATTTGTACGGCCGTTGACTCACCCCAGATTGTGACGGGAATTAGGTCAAAGTGTGTCCCAAATGCCGGCAAATTTGGAAATCAAGGAATTTTCCAACCAACTTCAAATTTTGCATGCTCCAAACTGTATATATTCCGCACTTGTCATGCAAAATTGACAGATTTTCGCTGGGAAATGACGGAGAAATTTCAGAGTTTAGGGAAAGCGCAGCTCGGCTACGTGGTTATTCTTCTAACCGTGGCTGTTGGGACACCCTGCGCTGCGCTTGTGTACATTTGTACGGCCGTTGACTCACCCCAGATTGTGACGGGAATTAGGTCAAAGTGTGTCCCAAATGCCGGCAAATTTGGAAATCAAGGAATTTTCCAACCAACTTCAAATTTTGCATGCTCCAAACTGTATATATTCCGCACTTGTCATGCAAAATTGACAGATTTTCGCTGGGAAATGACGGAGAAATTTCAGAGTTTAGGGAAAGCGCAGCTCGGCTACGTGGTTATTCTTCTAACCGTGGCTGTTGGGACACCCTGCGCTGCGCTTGTGTACATTTGTACGGCCGTTGACTCACCCCAGATTGTGACGGGAATTAGGTCAAAGTGTGTCCCAAATGCCGGCAAATTTGGAAATCAAGGAATTTTCCAACCAACTTCAAATTTTGCATGCTCCAAACTGTATATATTCCGCACTTGTCATGCAAAATTGACAGATTTTCGCTGGGAAATGACGGAGAAATTTCAGAGTTTAGGGAAAGCGCAGCTCGGCTACGTGGTTATTCTTCTAACCGTGGCTGTTGGGACACCCTGCGCTGCGCTTGTGTACATTTGTACGGCCGTTGACTCACCCCAGATTGTGACGGGAATTAGGTCAAAGTGTGTCCCAAATGCCGGCAAATTTGGAAATCAAGGAATTTTCCAACCAACTTCAAATTTTGCATGCTCCAAACTGTATATATTCCGCACTTGTCATGCAAAATTGACAGATTTTCGCTGGGAAATGACGGAGAAATTTCAGAGTTTAGGGAAAGCGCAGCTCGGCTACGTGGTTATTCTTCTAACCGTGGCTGTTGGGACACCCTGCGCTGCGCTTGTGTACATTTGTACGGCCGTTGACTCACCCCAGATTGTGACGGGAATTAGGTCAAAGTGTGTCCCAAATGCCGGCAAATTTGGAAATCAAGGAATTTTCCAACCAACTTCAAATTTTGCATGCTCCAAACTGTATATATTCCGCACTTGTCATGCAAAATTGACAGATTTTCGCTGGGAAATGACGGAGAAATTTCAGAGTTTAGGGAAAGCGCAGCTCGGCTACGTGGTTATTCTTCTAACCGTGGCTGTTGGGACACCCTGCGCTGCGCTTGTGTACATTTGTACGGCCGTTGACTCACCCCAGATTGTGACGGGAATTAGGTCAAAGTGTGTCCCAAATGCCGGCAAATTTGGAAATCAAGGAATTTTCCAACCAACTTCAAATTTTGCATGCTCCAAACTGTATATATTCCGCACTTGTCATGCAAAATTGACAGATTTTCGCTGGGAAATGACGGAGAAATTTCAGAGTTTAGGGAAAGCGCAGCTCGGCTACGTGGTTATTCTTCTAACCGTGGCTGTTGGGACACCCTGCGCTGCGCTTGTGTACATTTGTACGGCCGTTGACTCACCCCAGATTGTGACGGGAATTAGGTCAAAGTGTGTCCCAAATGCCGGCAAATTTGGAAATCAAGGAATTTTCCAACCAACTTCAAATTTTGCATGCTCCAAACTGTATATATTCCGCACTTGTCATGCAAAATTGACAGATTTTCGCTGGGAAATGACGGAGAAATTTCAGAGTTTAGGGAAAGCGCAGCTCGGCTACGTGGTTATTCTTCTAACCGTGGCTGTTGGGACACCCTGCGCTGCGCTTGTGTACATTTGTACGGCCGTTGACTCACCCCAGATTGTGACGGGAATTAGGTCAAAGTGTGTCCCAAATGCCGGCAAATTTGGAAATCAAGGAATTTTCCAACCAACTTCAAATTTTGCATGCTCCAAACTGTATATATTCCGCACTTGTCATGCAAAATTGACAGATTTTCGCTGGGAAATGACGGAGAAATTTCAGAGTTTAGGGAAAGCGCAGCTCGGCTACGTGGTTATTCTTCTAACCGTGGCTGTTGGGACACCCTGCGCTGCGCTTGTGTACATTTGTACGGCCGTTGACTCACCCCAGATTGTGACGGGAATTAGGTCAAAGTGTGTCCCAAATGCCGGCAAATTTGGAAATCAAGGAATTTTCCAACCAACTTCAAATTTTGCATGCTCCAAACTGTATATATTCCGCACTTGTCATGCAAAATTGACAGATTTTCGCTGGGAAATGACGGAGAAATTTCAGAGTTTAGGGAAAGCGCAGCTCGGCTACGTGGTTATTCTTCTAACCGTGGCTGTTGGGACACCCTGCGCTGCGCTTGTGTACATTTGTACGGCCGTTGACTCACCCCAGATTGTGACGGGAATTAGGTCAAAGTGTGTCCCAAATGCCGGCAAATTTGGAAATCAAGGAATTTTCCAACCAACTTCAAATTTTGCATGCTCCAAACTGTATATATTCCGCACTTGTCATGCAAAATTGACAGATTTTCGCTGGGAAATGACGGAGAAATTTCAGAGTTTAGGGAAAGCGCAGCTCGGCTACGTGGTTATTCTTCTAACCGTGGCTGTTGGGACACCCTGCGCTGCGCTTGTGTACATTTGTACGGCCGTTGACTCACCCCAGATTGTGACGGGAATTAGGTCAAAGTGTGTCCCAAATGCCGGCAAATTTGGAAATCAAGGAATTTTCCAACCAACTTCAAATTTTGCATGCTCCAAACTGTATATATTCCGCACTTGTCATGCAAAATTGACAGATTTTCGCTGGGAAATGACGGAGAAATTTCAGAGTTTAGGGAAAGCGCAGCTCGGCTACGTGGTTATTCTTCTAACCGTGGCTGTTGGGACACCCTGCGCTGCGCTTGTGTACATTTGTACGGCCGTTGACTCACCCCAGATTGTGACGGGAATTAGGTCAAAGTGTGTCCCAAATGCCGGCAAATTTGGAAATCAAGGAATTTTCCAACCAACTTCAAATTTTGCATGCTCCAAACTGTATATATTCCGCACTTGTCATGCAAAATTGACAGATTTTCGCTGGGAAATGACGGAGAAATTTCAGAGTTTAGGGAAAGCGCAGCTCGGCTACGTGGTTATTCTTCTAACCGTGGCTGTTGGGACACCCTGCGCTGCGCTTGTGTACATTTGTACGGCCGTTGACTCACCCCAGATTGTGACGGGAATTAGGTCAAAGTGTGTCCCAAATGCCGGCAAATTTGGAAATCAAGGAATTTTCCAACCAACTTCAAATTTTGCATGCTCCAAACTGTATATATTCCGCACTTGTCATGCAAAATTGACAGATTTTCGCTGGGAAATGACGGAGAAATTTCAGAGTTTAGGGAAAGCGCAGCTCGGCTACGTGGTTATTCTTCTAACCGTGGCTGTTGGGACACCCTGCGCTGCGCTTGTGTACATTTGTACGGCCGTTGACTCACCCCAGATTGTGACGGGAATTAGGTCAAAGTGTGTCCCAAATGCCGGCAAATTTGGAAATCAAGGAATTTTCCAACCAACTTCAAATTTTGCATGCTCCAAACTGTATATATTCCGCACTTGTCATGCAAAATTGACAGATTTTCGCTGGGAAATGACGGAGAAATTTCAGAGTTTAGGGAAAGCGCAGCTCGGCTACGTGGTTATTCTTCTAACCGTGGCTGTTGGGACACCCTGCGCTGCGCTTGTGTACATTTGTACGGCCGTTGACTCACCCCAGATTGTGACGGGAATTAGGTCAAAGTGTGTCCCAAATGCCGGCAAATTTGGAAATCAAGGAATTTTCCAACCAACTTCAAATTTTGCATGCTCCAAACTGTATATATTCCGCACTTGTCATGCAAAATTGACAGATTTTCGCTGGGAAATGACGGAGAAATTTCAGAGTTTAGGGAAAGCGCAGCTCGGCTACGTGGTTATTCTTCTAACCGTGGCTGTTGGGACACCCTGCGCTGCGCTTGTGTACATTTGTACGGCCGTTGACTCACCCCAGATTGTGACGGGAATTAGGTCAAAGTGTGTCCCAAATGCCGGCAAATTTGGAAATCAAGGAATTTTCCAACCAACTTCAAATTTTGCATGCTCCAAACTGTATATATTCCGCACTTGTCATGCAAAATTGACAGATTTTCGCTGGGAAATGACGGAGAAATTTCAGAGTTTAGGGAAAGCGCAGCTCGGCTACGTGGTTATTCTTCTAACCGTGGCTGTTGGGACACCCTGCGCTGCGCTTGTGTACATTTGTACGGCCGTTGACTCACCCCAGATTGTGACGGGAATTAGGTCAAAGTGTGTCCCAAATGCCGGCAAATTTGGAAATCAAGGAATTTTCCAACCAACTTCAAATTTTGCATGCTCCAAACTGTATATATTCCGCACTTGTCATGCAAAATTGACAGATTTTCGCTGGGAAATGACGGAGAAATTTCAGAGTTTAGGGAAAGCGCAGCTCGGCTACGTGGTTATTCTTCTAACCGTGGCTGTTGGGACACCCTGCGCTGCGCTTGTGTACATTTGTACGGCCGTTGACTCACCCCAGATTGTGACGGGAATTAGGTCAAAGTGTGTCCCAAATGCCGGCAAATTTGGAAATCAAGGAATTTTCCAACCAACTTCAAATTTTGCATGCTCCAAACTGTATATATTCCGCACTTGTCATGCAAAATTGACAGATTTTCGCTGGGAAATGACGGAGAAATTTCAGAGTTTAGGGAAAGCGCAGCTCGGCTACGTGGTTATTCTTCTAACCGTGGCTGTTGGGACACCCTGCGCTGCGCTTGTGTACATTTGTACGGCCGTTGACTCACCCCAGATTGTGACGGGAATTAGGTCAAAGTGTGTCCCAAATGCCGGCAAATTTGGAAATCAAGGAATTTTCCAACCAACTTCAAATTTTGCATGCTCCAAACTGTATATATTCCGCACTTGTCATGCAAAATTGACAGATTTTCGCTGGGAAATGACGGAGAAATTTCAGAGTTTAGGGAAAGCGCAGCTCGGCTACGTGGTTATTCTTCTAACCGTGGCTGTTGGGACACCCTGCGCTGCGCTTGTGTACATTTGTACGGCCGTTGACTCACCCCAGATTGTGACGGGAATTAGGTCAAAGTGTGTCCCAAATGCCGGCAAATTTGGAAATCAAGGAATTTTCCAACCAACTTCAAATTTTGCATGCTCCAAACTGTATATATTCCGCACTTGTCATGCAAAATTGACAGATTTTCGCTGGGAAATGACGGAGAAATTTCAGAGTTTAGGGAAAGCGCAGCTCGGCTACGTGGTTATTCTTCTAACCGTGGCTGTTGGGACACCCTGCGCTGCGCTTGTGTACATTTGTACGGCCGTTGACTCACCCCAGATTGTGACGGGAATTAGGTCAAAGTGTGTCCCAAATGCCGGCAAATTTGGAAATCAAGGAATTTTCCAACCAACTTCAAATTTTGCATGCTCCAAACTGTATATATTCCGCACTTGTCATGCAAAATTGACAGATTTTCGCTGGGAAATGACGGAGAAATTTCAGAGTTTAGGGAAAGCGCAGCTCGGCTACGTGGTTATTCTTCTAACCGTGGCTGTTGGGACACCCTGCGCTGCGCTTGTGTACATTTGTACGGCCGTTGACTCACCCCAGATTGTGACGGGAATTAGGTCAAAGTGTGTCCCAAATGCCGGCAAATTTGGAAATCAAGGAATTTTCCAACCAACTTCAAATTTTGCATGCTCCAAACTGTATATATTCCGCACTTGTCATGCAAAATTGACAGATTTTCGCTGGGAAATGACGGAGAAATTTCAGAGTTTAGGGAAAGCGCAGCTCGGCTACGTGGTTATTCTTCTAACCGTGGCTGTTGGGACACCCTGCGCTGCGCTTGTGTACATTTGTACGGCCGTTGACTCACCCCAGATTGTGACGGGAATTAGGTCAAAGTGTGTCCCAAATGCCGGCAAATTTGGAAATCAAGGAATTTTCCAACCAACTTCAAATTTTGCATGCTCCAAACTGTATATATTCCGCACTTGTCATGCAAAATTGACAGATTTTCGCTGGGAAATGACGGAGAAATTTCAGAGTTTAGGGAAAGCGCAGCTCGGCTACGTGGTTATTCTTCTAACCGTGGCTGTTGGGACACCCTGCGCTGCGCTTGTGTACATTTGTACGGCCGTTGACTCACCCCAGATTGTGACGGGAATTAGGTCAAAGTGTGTCCCAAATGCCGGCAAATTTGGAAATCAAGGAATTTTCCAACCAACTTCAAATTTTGCATGCTCCAAACTGTATATATTCCGCACTTGTCATGCAAAATTGACAGATTTTCGCTGGGAAATGACGGAGAAATTTCAGAGTTTAGGGAAAGCGCAGCTCGGCTACGTGGTTATTCTTCTAACCGTGGCTGTTGGGACACCCTGCGCTGCGCTTGTGTACATTTGTACGGCCGTTGACTCACCACTCAACCCCAGATTGTGACGGGAATTAGGTCAAAGTGTGTCCCAAATGCCGGCAAATTTGGAAATCAAGGAATTTTCCAACCAACTTCAAATTTGCATGCTCCAAACTGTATATATTCCGCACTTGTCATGCAAAATTGACAGATTTTCGCTGGGAAATGACGAGAAATTTCAGAGTTTAGGGAAAGCGCAGCTCGGCTACGTGGTTATTCTTCTAACCGTGGCTGTTGGGACACCCTGCGCTGCGCTTGTGTACATTTGTACGGCCGTTGACTCACCCCAGATTGTGACGGGAATTAGGTCAAAGTGTGTCCCAAATGCCGGCAAATTTGGAAATCAAGGAATTTTCCAAACCAACTTCAAATTTTGCATGCTCTATATTCCGCACTTGTCATGCAAAATTGACAGATTTTCGCTGGGAAATGACGGAGAAATTTCAGAGTTTAGGGAAAGCGCAGCTCGGCTACGTGGTTATTCTTCTAACCGTGGCTGTTGGGACACCCTGCGCTGCGCTTGTGTACATTTGTACGGCCGTTGACTCACCCCAGATTGTGACGGGAATTAGGTCAAAGTGTGTCCCAAATGCCGGCAAATTTGGAAATCAAGGAATTTTCCAACCAACTTCAAATTTTGCATGCTCCAAACTGTATATATTCCGCACTTGTCATGCAAAATTGACAGATTTTCGCTGGGAAATGACGGAGAAATTTCAGAGTTTAGGGAAAGCGCAGCTCGGCTACGTGGTTATTCTTCTAACCGTGGCTGTTGGGACACCCTGCGCTGCGCTTGTGTACATTTGTACGGCCGTTGACTCACCCCAGATTGTGACGGGAATTAGGTCAAAGTGTGTCCCAAATGCCGGCAAATTTGGAAATCAAGGAATTTTCCAACCAACTTCAAATTTTGCATGCTCCAAACTGTATATATTCCGCACTTGTCATGCAAAATTGACAGATTTTCGCTGGGAAATGACGGAGAAATTTCAGAGTTTAGGGAAAGCGCAGCTCGGCTACGTGGTTATTCTTCTAACCGTGGCTGTTGGGACACCCTGCGCTGCGCTTGTGTACATTTGTACGGCCGTTGACTCACCCCAGATTGTGACGGGAATTAGGTCAAAGTGTGTCCCAAATGCCGGCAAATTTGGAAATCAAGGAATTTTCCAACCAACTTCAAATTTTGCATGCTCCAAACTGTATATATTCCGCACTTGTCATGCAAAATTGACAGATTTTCGCTGGGAAATGACGGAGAAATTTCAGAGTTTAGGGAAAGCGCAGCTCGGCTACGTGGTTATTCTTCTAACCGTGGCTGTTGGGACACCCTGCGCTGCGCTTGTGTACATTTGTACGGCCGTTGACTCACCCCAGATTGTGACGGGAATTAGGTCAAAGTGTGTCCCAAATGCCGGCAAATTTGGAAATCAAGGAATTTTCCAACCAACTTCAAATTTTGCATGCTCCAAACTGTATATATTCCGCACTTGTCATGCAAAATTGACAGATTTTCGCTGGGAAATGACGGAGAAATTTCAGAGTTTAGGGAAAGCGCAGCTCGGCTACGTGGTTATTCTTCTAACCGTGGCTGTTGGGACACCCTGCGCTGCGCTTGTGTACATTTGTACGGCCGTTGACTCACCCCAGATTGTGACGGGAATTAGGTCAAAGTGTGTCCCAAATGCCGGCAAATTTGGAAATCAAGGAATTTTCCAACCAACTTCAAATTTTGCATGCTCCAAACTGTATATATTCCGCACTTGTCATGCAAAATTGACAGATTTTCGCTGGGAAATGACGGAGAAATTTCAGAGTTTAGGGAAAGCGCAGCTCGGCTACGTGGTTATTCTTCTAACCGTGGCTGTTGGGACACCCTGCGCTGCGCTTGTGTACATTTGTACGGCCGTTGACTCACCCCAGATTGTGACGGGAATTAGGTCAAAGTGTGTCCCAAATGCCGGCAAATTTGGAAATCAAGGAATTTTCCAACCAACTTCAAATTTTGCATGCTCCAAACTGTATATATTCCGCACTTGTCATGCAAAATTGACAGATTTTCGCTGGGAAATGACGGAGAGAAATTTCAGAGTTTAGGGAAAGCGCAGCTCGGCTACGTGGTTATTCTTCTAACCGTGGCTGTTGGGACACCCTGCGCTGCGCTTGTGTACATTTGTACGGCCGTTGACTCACCCCAGATTGTGACGGGAATTAGGTCAAAGTGTGTCCCAAATGCCGGCAAATTTGGAAATCAAGGAATTTTCCAACCAACTTCAAATTTTGCATGCTCCAAACTGTATATATTCCGCACTTGTCATGCAAAATTGACAGATTTTCGCTGGGAAATGACGGAGAAATTTCAGAGTTTAGGGAAAGCGCAGCTCGGCTACGTGGTTATTCTTCTAACCGTGGCTGTTGGGACACCCTGCGCTGCGCTTGTGTACATTTGTACGGCCGTTGACTCACCCCAGATTGTGACGGGAATTAGGTCAAAGTGTGTCCCAAATGCCGGCAAATTTGGAAATCAAGGAATTTTCCAACCAACTTCAAATTTTGCATGCTCCAAACTGTATATATTCCGCACTTGTCATGCAAAATTGACAGATTTTCGCTGGGAAATGACGGAGAAATTTCAGAGTTTAGGGAAAGCGCAGCTCGGCTACGTGGTTATTCTTCTAACCGTGGCTGTTGGGACACCCTGCGCTGCGCTTGTGTACATTTGTACGGCCGTTGACTCACCCCAGATTGTGACGGGAATTAGGTCAAAGTGTGTCCCAAATGCCGGCAAATTTGGAAATCAAGGAATTTTCCAACCAACTTCAAATTTTGCATGCTCCAAACTGTATATATTCCGCACTTGTCATGCAAAATTGACAGATTTTCGCTGGGAAATGACGGAGAAATTTCAGAGTTTAGGGAAAGCGCAGCTCGGCTACGTGGTTATTCTTCTAACCGTGGCTGTTGGGACACCCTGCGCTGCGCTTGTGTACATTTGTACGGCCGTTGACTCACCCCAGATTGTGACGGGAATTAGGTCAAAGTGTGTCCCAAATGCCGGCAAATTTGGAAATCAAGGAATTTTCCAACCAACTTCAAATTTTGCATGCTCCAAACTGTATATATTCCGCACTTGTCATGCAAAATTGACAGATTTTCGCTGGGAAATGACGGAGAAATTTCAGAGTTTAGGGAAAGCGCAGCTCGGCTACGTGGTTATTCTTCTAACCGTGGCAGTTGGGACACCCTGCGCTGCGCTTGTGTACATTTGTACGGCCGTAGGACTCACCCCAGATTGTGACGGGAATTAGGTCAAAAGTGGTGTCCCCAAATGCCGGCAAATTTGGAAATCAAGGAATTTTCCAACCAACTTCAAATTTTGCATGCTCCAAAAAACTGTATATATTCCGCACTTGTCATGCAAAATTGACAGATTTTCGCTGGGAAATGACGGAGAAATTTCAGAGTTTAGGGAAAGCGCAGCTCGGCTACGTGGTTATTCTTCTAACCGTGGCTGTTGGGGACACCCTGCGCTGCGCTTTGTGTACATTTTGTACGGCCCGTTTGACTCACCCAGATTGTGACGGGGAATTAGGTCAAAGTGTGTCCCAAATGCCGGCAAATTGGAAATCAAGGGAATTTTCCAACCAACTTCAAATTTTGCATGCTCCAAACTGTAATATATTCCGCACTTGTCATGCAAAATTGACAGATTTTTCGCTGGGAAATGACGGAGAAATTTCAGAGTTTAGGGGAAAGCCGCAGCTCGGCTACGTGGTTATTCTTCTAACCGTGGCTGGTTGTGGACCACCCTGCGCTGCGCTTGTGTACATTTGTACGGCCGTTGACTCACCCCAGATTGTGGACGGGAATTAGGTCAAAGTGTGTCCCAAATGGCCGGCAAATTAGGAAATCAAGGGAATTTTCCAACCAACTTCAAATTTTGCATGCTCCAAAACTGTATATATTCCGCACTTGTCATGCAAAATTGACAGATTTTCGCTGGGAAATGACGGAGAAATTTCAGAGTTTAGGGGAAAGCGCAGCTCGGCTACGTGGTTATTTTTCTAACCGTGGCTGTTGGGACACCCTGCGCTGCGCTTGTGTACATTTGTACGGGCCGTTGACTCACCCCAGATTTGTGACGGGAATTAGGTCAAAGTGTGTCCCAAATGCCGGCAAATTTGGAAATCAAGGAATTTTTCCAACCAACTTCAAATTTTGCATGCTCCAAACTGTATATATTCCGCACTTTGTCATGCAAAATTGACAGATTTTCGCTGGGAAATGACGGAGAAAATTTCAGAGTTAGGGAAAGCGCAGCTCGGCTACGTGGTTATTCTTCTAACCGTGGCTGTTGGGACACCCTGCGCTGCGCTTGTGTACATTTGTACGGCCGTTGGACTCACCCCAGATTGTGACGGGAATAGGTCAAAGTGTGTCCAAATGCCGGCAAATTTGGAAATCAAGGAATTTTCCAACCAACTTCAAATTTTGCATGCTCCAAACTGTATATATTCCGCAACTTGTTCATGCAAAATTGACAGATTTTTCGCTGGGAAATGACGGAGAAATTTCAGAGGTTTAGGGAAAAGCGCAGCTCGGCTACGTGGTTATTCTTCTAACCGTGGCTGTTGGGACACCCTGCGCTGCGCTTGTGTACATTTGTACGGCCGTTTGACTCACCCCAGATTGTGACGGGGAATTAGGTCAAAGTGTGTCCCAAATGCCGGCAAATTTGGAAAATCAAGGAATTTTCCAACCAACTTCAAATTTTGCATGCTCCAAACTGTATATATTCCGCACTTGTCATGCAAAATTGACAGATTTTCGCTGGGAAATGACGGAGAAATTTCAGAGTTTAGGGAAAGCGCAGCTCGGCTACGTGGTTATTCTTCTAACCGTGGCTGTTGGGACACCCTGCGCTGCGCTTGTGTACATTTGTACGGCCGTTGACTCACCCCAGATTGTGACGGGAATTAGGTCAAAGTGTGTCCCAAATGCCGGCAAATTTGGAAATCAAGGAATTTTCCAACCAACTTCAAATTTTGCATGCTCCAAACTGTATATATTCCGCACTTGTCATGCAAAATTGACAGATTTTCGCTGGGAAATGACGGAGAAATTTCAGAGTTTAGGGAAAGCGCAGCTCGGCTACGTGGTTATTCTTCTAACCGTGGCTGTTGGGACACCCTGCGCTGCGCTTGTGTACATTTGTACGGCCGTTGACTCACCCCAGATTGTGACGGGAATTAGGTCAAAGTGTGTCCCAAATGCCGGCAAATTTGGAAATCAAGGAATTTTCCAACCAACTTCAAATTTTGCATGCTCCAAACTGTATATATTCCGCACTTGTCATGCAAAATTGACAGATTTTCGCTGGGAAATGACGGAGAAATTTCAGAGTTTAGGGAAAGCGCAGCTCGGCTACGTGGTTATTCTTCTAACCGTGGCTGTTGGGACACCCTGCGCTGCGCTTGTGTACATTTGTACGGCCGTTGACTCACCCCAGATTGTGACGGGAATTAGGTCAAAGTGTGTCCCAAATGCCGGCAAATTTGGAAATCAAGGAATTTTCCAACCAACTTCAAATTTTGCATGCTCCAAACTGTATATATTCCGCACTTGTCATGCAAAATTGACAGATTTTCGCTGGGAAATGACGGAGAAATTTCAGAGTTTAGGGAAAGCGCAGCTCGGCTACGTGGTTATTCTTCTAACCGTGGCTGTTGGGACACCCTGCGCTGCGCTTGTGTACATTTGTACGGCCGATGACTCACCCCAGATTGTGACGGGAATTAGGTCAAAGTGTGTCCCAAATGCCGGCAAATTTGGAAATCAAGGAATTTTCCAACCAACTTCAAATTTTGCATGCTCCAAACTGTATATATTCCGCACTTGTCATGCAAAATTGACAGATTTTCGCTGGGAAATGACGGAGAAATTTCAGAGTTTAGGGAAAGCGCAGCTCGGCTACGTGGTTATTCTTCTAACCGTGGCTGTTGGGACACCCTGCGCTGCGCTTGTGTACATTTGTACGGCCGTTGACTCACCCCAGATTGTGACGGGAATTAGGTCAAAGTGTGTCCCAAATGCCGGCAAATTTGGAAATCAAGGAATTTTCCAACCAACTTCAAATTTTGCATGCTCCAAACTGTATATATTCCGCACTTGTCATGCAAAATTGACAGATTTTCGCTGGGAAATGACGGAGAAATTTCAGAGTTTAGGGAAAGCGCAGCTCGGCTACGTGGTTATTCTTCTAACCGTGGCTGTTGGGACACCCTGCGCTGCGCTTGTGTACATTTGTACGGCCGTTGACTCACCCCAGATTGTGACGGGAATTAGGTCAAAGTGTGTCCCAAATGCCGGCAAATTTGGAAATCAAGGAATTTTCCAACCAACTTCAAATTTTGCATGCTCCAAACTGTATATATTCCGCACTTGTCATGCAAAATTGACAGATTTTCGCTGGGAAATGACGGAGAAATTTCAGAGTTTAGGGAAAGCGCAGCTCGGCTACGTGGTTATTCTTCTAACCGTGGCTGTTGGGACACCCTGCGCTGCGCTTGTGTACATTTGTACGGCCGTTGACTCACCCCAGATTGTGACGGGAATTAGGTCAAAGTGTGTCCCAAATGCCGGCAAATTTGGAAATCAAGGAATTTTCCAACCAACTTCAAATTTTGCATGCTCCAAACTGTATATATTCCGCACTTGTCATGCAAAATTGACAGATTTTCGCTGGGAAATGACGGAGAAATTTCAGAGTTTAGGGAAAGCGCAGCTCGGCTACGTGGTTATTCTTCTAACCGTGGCTGTTGGGACACCCTGCGCTGCGCTTGTGTACATTTGTACGGCCGTTGACTCACCCCAGATTGTGACGGGAATTAGGTCAAAGTGTGTCCCAAATGCCGGCAAATTTGGAAATCAAGGAATTTTCCAACCAACTTCAAATTTTGCATGCTCCAAACTGTATATATTCCGCACTTGTCATGCAAAATTGACAGATTTTCGCTGGGAAATGACGGAGAAATTTCAGAGTTTAGGGAAAGCGCAGCTCGGCTACGTGGTTATTCTTCTAACCGTGGCTGTTGGGACACCCTGCGCTGCGCTTGTGTACATTTGTACGGCCGTTGACTCACCCCAGATTGTGACGGGAATTAGGTCAAAGTGTGTCCCAAATGCCGGCAAATTTGGAAATCAAGGAATTTTCCAACCAACTTCAAATTTTGCATGCTCCAAACTGTATATATTCCGCACTTGTCATGCAAAATTGACAGATTTTCGCTGGGAAATGACGGAGAAATTTCAGAGTTTAGGGAAAGCGCAGCTCGGCTACGTGGTTATTCTTCTAACCGTGGCTGTTGGGACACCCTGCGCTGCGCTTGTGTACATTTGTACGGCCGTTGACTCACCCCAGATTGTGACGGGAATTAGGTCAAAGTGTGTCCCAAATGCCGGCAAATTTGGAAATCAAGGAATTTTCCAACCAACTTCAAATTTTGCATGCTCCAAACTGTATATATTCCGCACTTGTCATGCAAAATTGACAGATTTTCGCTGGGAAATGACGGAGAAATTTCAGAGTTTAGGGAAAGCGCAGCTCGGCTACGTGGTTATTCTTCTAACCGTGGCTGTTGGGACACCCTGCGCTGCGCTTGTGTACATTTGTACGGCCGTTGACTCACCCCAGATTGTGACGGGAATTAGGTCAAAGTGTGTCCCAAATGCCGGCAAATTTGGAAATCAAGGAATTTTCCAACCAACTTCAAATTTTGCATGCTCCAAACTGTATATATTCCGCACTTGTCATGCAAAATTGACAGATTTTCGCTGGGAAATGACGGAGAAATTTCAGAGTTTAGGGAAAGCGCAGCTCGGCTACGTGGTTATTCTTCTAACCGTGGCTGTTGGGACACCCTGCGCTGCGCTTGTGTACATTTGTACGGCCGTTGACTCACCCCAGATTGTGACGGGAATTAGGTCAAAGTGTGTCCCAAATGCCGGCAAATTTGGAAATCAAGGAATTTTCCAACCAACTTCAAATTTTGCATGCTCCAAACTGTATATATTCCGCACTTGTCATGCAAAATTGACAGATTTTCGCTGGGAAATGACGGAGAAATTTCAGAGTTTAGGGAAAGCGCAGCTCGGCTACGTGGTTATTCTTCTAACCGTGGCTGTTGGGACACCCTGCGCTGCGCTTGTGTACATTTGTACGGCCGTTGACTCACCCCAGATTGTGACGGGAATTAGGTCAAAGTGTGTCCCAAATGCCGGCAAATTTGGAAATCAAGGAATTTTCCAACCAACTTCAAATTTTGCATGCTCCAAACTGTATATATTCCGCACTTGTCATGCAAAATTGACAGATTTTCGCTGGGAAATGACGGAGAAATTTCAGAGTTTAGGGAAAGCGCAGCTCGGCTACGTGGTTATTCTTCTAACCGTGGCTGTTGGGACACCCTGCGCTGCGCTTGTGTACATTTGTACGGCCGTTGACTCACCCCAGATTGTGACGGGAATTAGGTCAAAGTGTGTCCCAAATGCCGGCAAATTTGGAAATCAAGGAATTTTCCAACCAACTTCAAATTTTGCATGCTCCAAACTGTATATATTCCGCACTTGTCATGCAAAATTGACAGATTTTCGCTGGGAAATGACGGAGAAATTTCAGAGTTTAGGGAAAGCGCAGCTCGGCTACGTGGTTATTCTTCTAACCGTGGCTGTTGGGACACCCTGCGCTGCGCTTGTGTACATTTGTACGGCCGTTGACTCACCCCAGATTGTGACGGGAATTAGGTCAAAGTGTGTCCCAAATGCCGGCAAATTTGGAAATCAAGGAATTTTCCAACCAACTTCAAATTTTGCATGCTCCAAACTGTATATATTCCGCACTTGTCATGCAAAATTGACAGATTTTCGCTGGGAAATGACGGAGAAATTTCAGAGTTTAGGGAAAGCGCAGCTCGGCTACGTGGTTATTCTTCTAACCGTGGCTGTTGGGACACCCTGCGCTGCGCTTGTGTACATTTGTACGGCCGTTGACTCACCCCAGATTGTGACGGGAATTAGGTCAAAGTGTGTCCCAAATGCCGGCAAATTTGGAAATCAAGGAATTTTCCAACCAACTTCAAATTTTGCATGCTCCAAACTGTATATATTCCGCACTTGTCATGCAAAATTGACAGATTTTCGCTGGGAAATGACGGAGAAATTTCAGAGTTTAGGGAAAGCGCAGCTCGGCTACGTGGTTATTCTTCTAACCGTGGCTGTTGGGACACCCTGCGCTGCGCTTGTGTACATTTGTACGGCCGTTGACTCACCCCAGATTGTGACGGGAATTAGGTCAAAGTGTGTCCCAAATGCCGGCAAATTTGGAAATCAAGGAATTTTCCAACCAACTTCAAATTTTGCATGCTCCAAACTGTATATATTCCGCACTTGTCATGCAAAATTGACAGATTTTCGCTGGGAAATGACGGAGAAATTTCAGAGTTTAGGGAAAGCGCAGCTCGGCTACGTGGTTATTCTTCTAACCGTGGCTGTTGGGACACCCTGCGCTGCGCTTGTGTACATTTGTACGGCCGTTGACTCACCCCAGATTGTGACGGGAATTAGGTCAAAGTGTGTCCCAAATGCCGGCAAATTTGGAAATCAAGGAATTTTCCAACCAACTTCAAATTTTGCATGCTCCAAACTGTATATATTCCGCACTTGTCATGCAAAATTGACAGATTTTCGCTGGGAAATGACGGAGAAATTTCAGAGTTTAGGGAAAGCGCAGCTCGGCTACGTGGTTATTCTTCTAACCGTGGCTGTTGGGACACCCTGCGCTGCGCTTGTGTACATTTGTACGGCCGTTGACTCACCCCAGATTGTGACGGGAATTAGGTCAAAGTGTGTCCCAAATGCCGGCAAATTTGGAAATCAAGGAATTTTCCAACCAACTTCAAATTTTGCATGCTCCAAACTGTATATATTCCGCACTTGTCATGCAAAATTGACAGATTTTCGCTGGGAAATGACGGAGAAATTTCAGAGTTTAGGGAAAGCGCAGCTCGGCTACGTGGTTATTCTTCTAACCGTGGCTGTTGGGACACCCTGCGCTGCGCTTGTGTACATTTGTACGGCCGTTGACTCACCCCAGATTGTGACGGGAATTAGGTCAAAGTGTGTCCCAAATGCCGGCAAATTTGGAAATCAAGGAATTTTCCAACCAACTTCAAATTTTGCATGCTCCAAACTGTATATATTCCGCACTTGTCATGCAAAATTGACAGATTTTCGCTGGGAAATGACGGAGAAATTTCAGAGTTTAGGGAAAGCGCAGCTCGGCTACGTGGTTATTCTTCTAACCGTGGCTGTTGGGACACCCTGCGCTGCGCTTGTGTACATTTGTACGGCCGTTGACTCACCCCAGATTGTGACGGGAATTAGGTCAAAGTGTGTCCCAAATGCCGGCAAATTTGGAAATCAAGGAATTTTCCAACCAACTTCAAATTTTGCATGCTCCAAACTGTATATATTCCGCACTTGTCATGCAAAATTGACAGATTTTCGCTGGGAAATGACGGAGAAATTTCAGAGTTTAGGGAAAGCGCAGCTCGGCTACGTGGTTATTCTTCTAACCGTGGCTGTTGGGACACCCTGCGCTGCGCTTGTGTACATTTGTACGGCCGTTGACTCACCCCAGATTGTGACGGGAATTAGGTCAAAGTGTGTCCCAAATGCCGGCAAATTTGGAAATCAAGGAATTTTCCAACCAACTTCAAATTTTGCATGCTCCAAACTGTATATATTCCGCACTTGTCATGCAAAATTGACAGATTTTCGCTGGGAAATGACGGAGAAATTTCAGAGTTTAGGGAAAGCGCAGCTCGGCTACGTGGTTATTCTTCTAACCGTGGCTGTTGGGACACCCTGCGCTGCGCTTGTGTACATTTGTACGGCCGTTGACTCACCCCAGATTGTGACGGGAATTAGGTCAAAGTGTGTCCCAAATGCCGGCAAATTTGGAAATCAAGGAATTTTCCAACCAACTTCAAATTTTGCATGCTCCAAACTGTATATATTCCGCACTTGTCATGCAAAATTGACAGATTTTCGCTGGGAAATGACGGAGAAATTTCAGAGTTTAGGGAAAGCGCAGCTCGGCTACGTGGTTATTCTTCTAACCGTGGCTGTTGGGACACCCTGCGCTGCGCTTGTGTACATTTGTACGGCCGTTGACTCACCCCAGATTGTGACGGGAATTAGGTCAAAGTGTGTCCCAAATGCCGGCAAATTTGGAAATCAAGGAATTTTCCAACCAACTTCAAATTTTGCATGCTCCAAACTGTATATATTCCGCACTTGTCATGCAAAATTGACAGATTTTCGCTGGGAAATGACGGAGAAATTTCAGAGTTTAGGGAAAGCGCAGCTCGGCTACGTGGTTATTCTTCTAACCGTGGCTGTTGGGACACCCTGCGCTGCGCTTGTGTACATTTGTACGGCCGTTGACTCACCCCAGATTGTGACGGGAATTAGGTCAAAGTGTGTCCCAAATGCCGGCAAATTTGGAAATCAAGGAATTTTCCAACCAACTTCAAATTTTGCATGCTCCAAACTGTATATATTCCGCACTTGTCATGCAAAATTGACAGATTTTCGCTGGGAAATGACGGAGAAATTTCAGAGTTTAGGGAAAGCGCAGCTCGGCTACGTGGTTATTCTTCTAACCGTGGCTGTTGGGACACCCTGCGCTGCGCTTGTGTACATTTGTACGGCCGTTGACTCACCCCAGATTGTGACGGGAATTAGGTCAAAGTGTGTCCCAAATGCCGGCAAATTTGGAAATCAAGGAATTTTCCAACCAACTTCAAATTTTGCATGCTCCAAACTGTATATATTCCGCACTTGTCATGCAAAATTGACAGATTTTCGCTGGGAAATGACGGAGAAATTTCAGAGTTTAGGGAAAGCGCAGCTCGGCTACGTGGTTATTCTTCTAACCGTGGCTGTTGGGACACCCTGCGCTGCGCTTGTGTACATTTGTACGGCCGTTGACTCACCCCAGATTGTGACGGGAATTAGGTCAAAGTGTGTCCCAAATGCCGGCAAATTTGGAAATCAAGGAATTTTCCAACCAACTTCAAATTTTGCATGCTCCAAACTGTATATATTCCGCACTTGTCATGCAAAATTGACAGATTTTCGCTGGGAAATGACGGAGAAATTTCAGAGTTTAGGGAAAGCGCAGCTCGGCTACGTGGTTATTCTTCTAACCGTGGCTGTTGGGACACCCTGCGCTGCGCTTGTGTACATTTGTACGGCCGTTGACTCACCCCAGATTGTGACGGGAATTAGGTCAAAGTGTGTCCCAAATGCCGGCAAATTTGGAAATCAAGGAATTTTCCAACCAACTTCAAATTTTGCATGCTCCAAACTGTATATATTCCGCACTTGTCATGCAAAATTGACAGATTTTCGCTGGGAAATGACGGAGAAATTTCAGAGTTTAGGGAAAGCGCAGCTCGGCTACGTGGTTATTCTTCTAACCGTGGCTGTTGGGACACCCTGCGCTGCGCTTGTGTACATTTGTACGGCCGTTGACTCACCCCAGATTGTGACGGGAATTAGGTCAAAGTGTGTCCCAAATGCCGGCAAATTTGGAAATCAAGGAATTTTCCAACCAACTTCAAATTTTGCATGCTCCAAACTGTATATATTCCGCACTTGTCATGCAAAATTGACAGATTTTCGCTGGGAAATGACGGAGAAATTTCAGAGTTTAGGGAAAGCGCAGCTCGGCTACGTGGTTATTCTTCTAACCGTGGCTGTTGGGACACCCTGCGCTGCGCTTGTGTACATTTGTACGGCCGTTGACTCACCCCAGATTGTGACGGGAATTAGGTCAAAGTGTGTCCCAAATGCCGGCAAATTTGGAAATCAAGGAATTTTCCAACCAACTTCAAATTTTGCATGCTCCAAACTGTATATATTCCGCACTTGTCATGCAAAATTGACAGATTTTCGCTGGGAAATGACGGAGAAATTTCAGAGTTTAGGGAAAGCGCAGCTCGGCTACGTGGTTATTCTTCTAACCGTGGCTGTTGGGACACCCTGCGCTGCGCTTGTGTACATTTGTACGGCCGTTGACTCACCCCAGATTGTGACGGGAATTAGGTCAAAGTGTGTCCCAAATGCCGGCAAATTTGGAAATCAAGGAATTTTCCAACCAACTTCAAATTTTGCATGCTCCAAACTGTATATATTCCGCACTTGTCATGCAAAATTGACAGATTTTCGCTGGGAAATGACGGAGAAATTTCAGAGTTTAGGGAAAGCGCAGCTCGGCTACGTGGTTATTCTTCTAACCGTGGCTGTTGGGACACCCTGCGCTGCGCTTGTGTACATTTGTACGGCCGTTGACTCACCCCAGATTGTGACGGGAATTAGGTCAAAGTGTGTCCCAAATGCCGGCAAATTTGGAAATCAAGGAATTTTCCAACCAACTTCAAATTTTGCATGCTCCAAACTGTATATATTCCGCACTTGTCATGCAAAATTGACAGATTTTCGCTGGGAAATGACGGAGAAATTTCAGAGTTTAGGGAAAGCGCAGCTCGGCTACGTGGTTATTCTTCTAACCGTGGCTGTTGGGACACCCTGCGCTGCGCTTGTGTACATTTGTACGGCCGTTGACTCACCCCAGATTGTGACGGGAATTAGGTCAAAGTGTGTCCCAAATGCCGGCAAATTTGGAAATCAAGGAATTTTCCAACCAACTTCAAATTTTGCATGCTCCAAACTGTATATATTCCGCACTTGTCATGCAAAATTGACAGATTTTCGCTGGGAAATGACGGAGAAATTTCAGAGTTTAGGGAAAGCGCAGCTCGGCTACGTGGTTATTCTTCTAACCGTGGCTGTTGGGACACCCTGCGCTGCGCTTGTGTACATTTGTACGGCCGTTGACTCACCCCAGATTGTGACGGGAATTAGGTCAAAGTGTGTCCCAAATGCCGGCAAATTTGGAAATCAAGGAATTTTCCAACCAACTTCAAATTTTGCATGCTCCAAACTGTATATATTCCGCACTTGTCATGCAAAATTGACAGATTTTCGCTGGGAAATGACGGAGAAATTTCAGAGTTTAGGGAAAGCGCAGCTCGGCTACGTGGTTATTCTTCTAACCGTGGCTGTTGGGACACCCTGCGCTGCGCTTGTGTACATTTGTACGGCCGTTGACTCACCCCAGATTGTGACGGGAATTAGGTCAAAGTGTGTCCCAAATGCCGGCAAATTTGGAAATCAAGGAATTTTCCAACCAACTTCAAATTTTGCATGCTCCAAACTGTATATATTCCGCACTTGTCATGCAAAATTGACAGATTTTCGCTGGGAAATGACGGAGAAATTTCAGAGTTTAGGGAAAGCGCAGCTCGGCTACGTGGTTATTCTTCTAACCGTGGCTGTTGGGACACCCTGCGCTGCGCTTGTGTACATTTGTACGGCCGTTGACTCACCCCAGATTGTGACGGGAATTAGGTCAAAGTGTGTCCCAAATGCCGGCAAATTTGGAAATCAAGGAATTTTCCAACCAACTTCAAATTTTGCATGCTCCAAACTGTATATATTCCGCACTTGTCATGCAAAATTGACAGATTTTCGCTGGGAAATGACGGAGAAATTTCAGAGTTTAGGGAAAGCGCAGCTCGGCTACGTGGTTATTCTTCTAACCGTGGCTGTTGGGACACCCTGCGCTGCGCTTGTGTACATTTGTACGGCCGTTGACTCACCCCAGATTGTGACGGGAATTAGGTCAAAGTGTGTCCCAAATGCCGGCAAATTTGGAAATCAAGGAATTTTCCAACCAACTTCAAATTTTGCATGCTCCAAACTGTATATATTCCGCACTTGTCATGCAAAATTGACAGATTTTCGCTGGGAAATGACGGAGAAATTTCAGAGTTTAGGGAAAGCGCAGCTCGGCTACGTGGTTATTCTTCTAACCGTGGCTGTTGGGACACCCTGCGCTGCGCTTGTGTACATTTGTACGGCCGTTGACTCACCCCAGATTGTGACGGGAATTAGGTCAAAGTGTGTCCCAAATGCCGGCAAATTTGGAAATCAAGGAATTTTCCAACCAACTTCAAATTTTGCATGCTCCAAACTGTATATATTCCGCACTTGTCATGCAAAATTGACAGATTTTCGCTGGGAAATGACGGAGAAATTTCAGAGTTTAGGGAAAGCGCAGCTCGGCTACGTGGTTATTCTTCTAACCGTGGCTGTTGGGACACCCTGCGCTGCGCTTGTGTACATTTGTACGGCCGTTGACTCACCCCAGATTGTGACGGGAATTAGGTCAAAGTGTGTCCCAAATGCCGGCAAATTTGGAAATCAAGGAATTTTCCAACCAACTTCAAATTTTGCATGCTCCAAACTGTATATATTCCGCACTTGTCATGCAAAATTGACAGATTTTCGCTGGGAAATGACGGAGAAATTTCAGAGTTTAGGGAAAGCGCAGCTCGGCTACGTGGTTATTCTTCTAACCGTGGCTGTTGGGACACCCTGCGCTGCGCTTGTGTACATTTGTACGGCCGTTGACTCACCCCAGATTGTGACGGGAATTAGGTCAAAGTGTGTCCCAAATGCCGGCAAATTTGGAAATCAAGGAATTTTCCAACCAACTTCAAATTTTGCATGCTCCAAACTGTATATATTCCGCACTTGTCATGCAAAATTGACAGATTTTCGCTGGGAAATGACGGAGAAATTTCAGAGTTTAGGGAAAGCGCAGCTCGGCTACGTGGTTATTCTTCTAACCGTGGCTGTTGGGACACCCTGCGCTGCGCTTGTGTACATTTGTACGGCCGTTGACTCACCCCAGATTGTGACGGGAATTAGGTCAAAGTGTGTCCCAAATGCCGGCAAATTTGGAAATCAAGGAATTTTCCAACCAACTTCAAATTTTGCATGCTCCAAACTGTATATATTCCGCACTTGTCATGCAAAATTGACAGATTTTCGCTGGGAAATGACGGAGAAATTTCAGAGTTTAGGGAAAGCGCAGCTCGGCTACGTGGTTATTCTTCTAACCGTGGCTGTTGGGACACCCTGCGCTGCGCTTGTGTACATTTGTACGGCCGTTGACTCACCCCAGATTGTGACGGGAATTAGGTCAAAGTGTGTCCCAAATGCCGGCAAATTTGGAAATCAAGGAATTTTCCAACCAACTTCAAATTTTGCATGCTCCAAACTGTATATATTCCGCACTTGTCATGCAAAATTGACAGATTTTCGCTGGGAAATGACGGAGAAATTTCAGAGTTTAGGGAAAGCGCAGCTCGGCTACGTGGTTATTCTTCTAACCGTGGCTGTTGGGACACCCTGCGCTGCGCTTGTGTACATTTGTACGGCCGTTGACTCACCCCAGATTGTGACGGGAATTAGGTCAAAGTGTGTCCCAAATGCCGGCAAATTTGGAAATCAAGGAATTTTCCAACCAACTTCAAATTTTGCATGCTCCAAACTGTATATATTCCGCACTTGTCATGCAAAATTGACAGATTTTCGCTGGGAAATGACGGAGAAATTTCAGAGTTTAGGGAAAGCGCAGCTCGGCTACGTGGTTATTCTTCTAACCGTGGCTGTTGGGACACCCTGCGCTGCGCTTGTGTACATTTGTACGGCCGTTGACTCACCCCAGATTGTGACGGGAATTAGGTCAAAGTGTGTCCCAAATGCCGGCAAATTTGGAAATCAAGGAATTTTCCAACCAACTTCAAATTTTGCATGCTCCAAACTGTATATATTCCGCACTTGTCATGCAAAATTGACAGATTTTCGCTGGGAAATGACGGAGAAATTTCAGAGTTTAGGGAAAGCGCAGCTCGGCTACGTGGTTATTCTTCTAACCGTGGCTGTTGGGACACCCTGCGCTGCGCTTGTGTACATTTGTACGGCCGTTGACTCACCCCAGATTGTGACGGGAATTAGGTCAAAGTGTGTCCCAAATGCCGGCAAATTTGGAAATCAAGGAATTTTCCAACCAACTTCAAATTTTGCATGCTCCAAACTGTATATATTCCGCACTTGTCATGCAAAATTGACAGATTTTCGCTGGGAAATGACGGAGAAATTTCAGAGTTTAGGGAAAGCGCAGCTCGGCTACGTGGTTATTCTTCTAACCGTGGCTGTTGGGACACCCTGCGCTGCGCTTGTGTACATTTGTACGGCCGTTGACTCACCCCAGATTGTGACGGGAATTAGGTCAAAGTGTGTCCCAAATGCCGGCAAATTTGGAAATCAAGGAATTTTCCAACCAACTTCAAATTTTGCATGCTCCAAACTGTATATATTCCGCACTTGTCATGCAAAATTGACAGATTTTCGCTGGGAAATGACGGAGAAATTTCAGAGTTTAGGGAAAGCGCAGCTCGGCTACGTGGTTATTCTTCTAACCGTGGCTGTTGGGACACCCTGCGCTGCGCTTGTGTACATTTGTACGGCCGTTGACTCACCCCAGATTGTGACGGGAATTAGGTCAAAGTGTGTCCCAAATGCCGGCAAATTTGGAAATCAAGGAATTTTCCAACCAACTTCAAATTTTGCATGCTCCAAACTGTATATATTCCGCACTTGTCATGCAAAATTGACAGATTTTCGCTGGGAAATGACGGAGAAATTTCAGAGTTTAGGGAAAGCGCAGCTCGGCTACGTGGTTATTCTTCTAACCGTGGCTGTTGGGACACCCTGCGCTGCGCTTGTGTACATTTGTACGGCCGTTGACTCACCCCAGATTGTGACGGGAATTAGGTCAAAGTGTGTCCCAAATGCCGGCAAATTTGGAAATCAAGGAATTTTCCAACCAACTTCAAATTTTGCATGCTCCAAACTGTATATATTCCGCACTTGTCATGCAAAATTGACAGATTTTCGCTGGGAAATGACGGAGAAATTTCAGAGTTTAGGGAAAGCGCAGCTCGGCTACGTGGTTATTCTTCTAACCGTGGCTGTTGGGACACCCTGCGCTGCGCTTGTGTACATTTGTACGGCCGTTGACTCACCCCAGATTGTGACGGGAATTAGGTCAAAGTGTGTCCCAAATGCCGGCAAATTTGGAAATCAAGGAATTTTCCAACCAACTTCAAATTTTGCATGCTCCAAACTGTATATATTCCGCACTTGTCATGCAAAATTGACAGATTTTCGCTGGGAAATGACGGAGAAATTTCAGAGTTTAGGGAAAGCGCAGCTCGGCTACGTGGTTATTCTTCTAACCGTGGCTGTTGGGACACCCTGCGCTGCGCTTGTGTACATTTGTACGGCCGTTGACTCACCCCAGATTGTGACGGGAATTAGGTCAAAGTGTGTCCCAAATGCCGGCAAATTTGGAAATCAAGGAATTTTCCAACCAACTTCAAATTTTGCATGCTCCAAACTGTATATATTCCGCACTTGTCATGCAAAATTGACAGATTTTCGCTGGGAAATGACGGAGAAATTTCAGAGTTTAGGGAAAGCGCAGCTCGGCTACGTGGTTATTCTTCTAACCGTGGCTGTTGGGACACCCTGCGCTGCGCTTGTGTACATTTGTACGGCCGTTGACTCACCCCAGATTGTGACGGGAATTAGGTCAAAGTGTGTCCCAAATGCCGGCAAATTTGGAAATCAAGGAATTTTCCAACCAACTTCAAATTTTGCATGCTCCAAACTGTATATATTCCGCACTTGTCATGCAAAATTGACAGATTTTCGCTGGGAAATGACGGAGAAATTTCAGAGTTTAGGGAAAGCGCAGCTCGGCTACGTGGTTATTCTTCTAACCGTGGCTGTTGGGACACCCTGCGCTGCGCTTGTGTACATTTGTACGGCCGTTGACTCACCCCAGATTGTGACGGGAATTAGGTCAAAGTGTGTCCCAAATGCCGGCAAATTTGGAAATCAAGGAATTTTCCAACCAACTTCAAATTTTGCATGCTCCAAACTGTATATATTCCGCACTTGTCATGCAAAATTGACAGATTTTCGCTGGGAAATGACGGAGAAATTTCAGAGTTTAGGGAAAGCGCAGCTCGGCTACGTGGTTATTCTTCTAACCGTGGCTGTTGGGACACCCTGCGCTGCGCTTGTGTACATTTGTACGGCCGTTGACTCACCCCAGATTGTGACGGGAATTAGGTCAAAGTGTGTCCCAAATGCCGGCAAATTTGGAAATCAAGGAATTTTCCAACCAACTTCAAATTTTGCATGCTCCAAACTGTATATATTCCGCACTTGTCATGCAAAATTGACAGATTTTCGCTGGGAAATGACGGAGAAATTTCAGAGTTTAGGGAAAGCGCAGCTCGGCTACGTGGTTATTCTTCTAACCGTGGCTGTTGGGACACCCTGCGCTGCGCTTGTGTACATTTGTACGGCCGTTGACTCACCCCAGATTGTGACGGGAATTAGGTCAAAGTGTGTCCCAAATGCCGGCAAATTTGGAAATCAAGGAATTTTCCAACCAACTTCAAATTTTGCATGCTCCAAACTGTATATATTCCGCACTTGTCATGCAAAATTGACAGATTTTCGCTGGGAAATGACGGAGAAATTTCAGAGTTTAGGGAAAGCGCAGCTCGGCTACGTGGTTATTCTTCTAACCGTGGCTGTTGGGACACCCTGCGCTGCGCTTGTGTACATTTGTACGGCCGTTGACTCACCCCAGATTGTGACGGGAATTAGGTCAAAGTGTGTCCCAAATGCCGGCAAATTTGGAAATCAAGGAATTTTCCAACCAACTTCAAATTTTGCATGCTCCAAACTGTATATATTCCGCACTTGTCATGCAAAATTGACAGATTTTCGCTGGGAAATGACGGAGAAATTTCAGAGTTTAGGGAAAGCGCAGCTCGGCTACGTGGTTATTCTTCTAACCGTGGCTGTTGGGACACCCTGCGCTGCGCTTGTGTACATTTGTACGGCCGTTGACTCACCCCAGATTGTGACGGGAATTAGGTCAAAGTGTGTCCCAAATGCCGGCAAATTTGGAAATCAAGGAATTTTCCAACCAACTTCAAATTTTGCATGCTCCAAACTGTATATATTCCGCACTTGTCATGCAAAATTGACAGATTTTCGCTGGGAAATGACGGAGAAATTTCAGAGTTTAGGGAAAGCGCAGCTCGGCTACGTGGTTATTCTTCTAACCGTGGCTGTTGGGACACCCTGCGCTGCGCTTGTGTACATTTGTACGGCCGTTGACTCACCCCAGATTGTGACGGGAATTAGGTCAAAGTGTGTCCCAAATGCCGGCAAATTTGGAAATCAAGGAATTTTCCAACCAACTTCAAATTTTGCATGCTCCAAACTGTATATATTCCGCACTTGTCATGCAAAATTGACAGATTTTCGCTGGGAAATGACGGAGAAATTTCAGAGTTTAGGGAAAGCGCAGCTCGGCTACGTGGTTATTCTTCTAACCGTGGCTGTTGGGACACCCTGCGCTGCGCTTGTGTACATTTGTACGGCCGTTGACTCACCCCAGATTGTGACGGGAATTAGGTCAAAGTGTGTCCCAAATGCCGGCAAATTTGGAAATCAAGGAATTTTCCAACCAACTTCAAATTTTGCATGCTCCAAACTGTATATATTCCGCACTTGTCATGCAAAATTGACAGATTTTCGCTGGGAAATGACGGAGAAATTTCAGAGTTTAGGGAAAGCGCAGCTCGGCTACGTGGTTATTCTTCTAACCGTGGCTGTTGGGACACCCTGCGCTGCGCTTGTGTACATTTGTACGGCCGTTGACTCACCCCAGATTGTGACGGGAATTAGGTCAAAGTGTGTCCCAAATGCCGGCAAATTTGGAAATCAAGGAATTTTCCAACCAACTTCAAATTTTGCATGCTCCAAACTGTATATATTCCGCACTTGTCATGCAAAATTGACAGATTTTCGCTGGGAAATGACGGAGAAATTTCAGAGTTTAGGGAAAGCGCAGCTCGGCTACGTGGTTATTCTTCTAACCGTGGCTGTTGGGACACCCTGCGCTGCGCTTGTGTACATTTGTACGGCCGTTGACTCACCCCAGATTGTGACGGGAATTAGGTCAAAGTGTGTCCCAAATGCCGGCAAATTTGGAAATCAAGGAATTTTCCAACCAACTTCAAATTTTGCATGCTCCAAACTGTATATATTCCGCACTTGTCATGCAAAATTGACAGATTTTCGCTGGGAAATGACGGAGAAATTTCAGAGTTTAGGGAAAGCGCAGCTCGGCTACGTGGTTATTCTTCTAACCGTGGCTGTTGGGACACCCTGCGCTGCGCTTGTGTACATTTGTACGGCCGTTGACTCACCCCAGATTGTGACGGGAATTAGGTCAAAGTGTGTCCCAAATGCCGGCAAATTTGGAAATCAAGGAATTTTCCAACCAACTTCAAATTTTGCATGCTCCAAACTGTATATATTCCGCACTTGTCATGCAAAATTGACAGATTTTCGCTGGGAAATGACGGAGAAATTTCAGAGTTTAGGGAAAGCGCAGCTCGGCTACGTGGTTATTCTTCTAACCGTGGCTGTTGGGACACCCTGCGCTGCGCTTGTGTACATTTGTACGGCCGTTGACTCACCCCAGATTGTGACGGGAATTAGGTCAAAGTGTGTCCCAAATGCCGGCAAATTTGGAAATCAAGGAATTTTCCAACCAACTTCAAATTTTGCATGCTCCAAACTGTATATATTCCGCACTTGTCATGCAAAATTGACAGATTTTCGCTGGGAAATGACGGAGAAATTTCAGAGTTTAGGGAAAGCGCAGCTCGGCTACGTGGTTATTCTTCTAACCGTGGCTGTTGGGACACCCTGCGCTGCGCTTGTGTACATTTGTACGGCCGTTGACTCACCCCAGATTGTGACGGGAATTAGGTCAAAGTGTGTCCCAAATGCCGGCAAATTTGGAAATCAAGGAATTTTCCAACCAACTTCAAATTTTGCATGCTCCAAACTGTATATATTCCGCACTTGTCATGCAAAATTGACAGATTTTCGCTGGGAAATGACGGAGAAATTTCAGAGTTTAGGGAAAGCGCAGCTCGGCTACGTGGTTATTCTTCTAACCGTGGCTGTTGGGACACCCTGCGCTGCGCTTGTGTACATTTGTACGGCCGTTGACTCACCCCAGATTGTGACGGGAATTAGGTCAAAGTGTGTCCCAAATGCCGGCAAATTTGGAAATCAAGGAATTTTCCAACCAACTTCAAATTTTGCATGCTCCAAACTGTATATATTCCGCACTTGTCATGCAAAATTGACAGATTTTCGCTGGGAAATGACGGAGAAATTTCAGAGTTTAGGGAAAGCGCAGCTCGGCTACGTGGTTATTCTTCTAACCGTGGCTGTTGGGACACCCTGCGCTGCGCTTGTGTACATTTGTACGGCCGTTGACTCACCCCAGATTGTGACGGGAATTAGGTCAAAGTGTGTCCCAAATGCCGGCAAATTTGGAAATCAAGGAATTTTCCAACCAACTTCAAATTTTGCATGCTCCAAACTGTATATATTCCGCACTTGTCATGCAAAATTGACAGATTTTCGCTGGGAAATGACGGAGAAATTTCAGAGTTTAGGGAAAGCGCAGCTCGGCTACGTGGTTATTCTTCTAACCGTGGCTGTTGGGACACCCTGCGCTGCGCTTGTGTACATTTGTACGGCCGTTGACTCACCCCAGATTGTGACGGGAATTAGGTCAAAGTGTGTCCCAAATGCCGGCAAATTTGGAAATCAAGGAATTTTCCAACCAACTTCAAATTTTGCATGCTCCAAACTGTATATATTCCGCACTTGTCATGCAAAATTGACAGATTTTCGCTGGGAAATGACGGAGAAATTTCAGAGTTTAGGGAAAGCGCAGCTCGGCTACGTGGTTATTCTTCTAACCGTGGCTGTTGGGACACCCTGCGCTGCGCTTGTGTACATTTGTACGGCCGTTGACTCACCCCAGATTGTGACGGGAATTAGGTCAAAGTGTGTCCCAAATGCCGGCAAATTTGGAAATCAAGGAATTTTCCAACCAACTTCAAATTTTGCATGCTCCAAACTGTATATATTCCGCACTTGTCATGCAAAATTGACAGATTTTCGCTGGGAAATGACGGAGAAATTTCAGAGTTTAGGGAAAGCGCAGCTCGGCTACGTGGTTATTCTTCTAACCGTGGCTGTTGGGACACCCTGCGCTGCGCTTGTGTACATTTGTACGGCCGTTGACTCACCCCAGATTGTGACGGGAATTAGGTCAAAGTGTGTCCCAAATGCCGGCAAATTTGGAAATCAAGGAATTTTCCAACCAACTTCAAATTTTGCATGCTCCAAACTGTATATATTCCGCACTTGTCATGCAAAATTGACAGATTTTCGCTGGGAAATGACGGAGAAATTTCAGAGTTTAGGGAAAGCGCAGCTCGGCTACGTGGTTATTCTTCTAACCGTGGCTGTTGGGACACCCTGCGCTGCGCTTGTGTACATTTGTACGGCCGTTGACTCACCCCAGATTGTGACGGGAATTAGGTCAAAGAGTGTCCCAAATGCCGGCAAATTTGGAAATCAAGGAATTTTCCAACCAACTTCAAATTTTGCATGCTCCAAACTGTATATATTCCGCACTTGTCATGCAAAATTGACAGATTTTCGCTGGGAAATGACGGAGAAATTTCAGAGTTTAGGGAAAGCGCAGCTCGGCTACGTGGTTATTCTTCTAACCGTGGCTGTTGGGACACCCTGCGCTGCGCTTGTGTACATTTGTACGGCCGTTGACTCACCCCAGATTGTGACGGGAATTAGGTCAAGAGTGTGTCCCAAATGCCGGCAAATTTGGAAATCAAGGAATTTTCCAACCAACTTCAAATTTTGCATGCTCCAAACTGTATATATTCCGCACTTGTCATGCAAAATTGACAGATTTTCGCTGGGAAATGACGGAGAAATTTCAGAGTTTAGGGAAAGCGCAGCTCGGCTACGTGGTTATTCTTCTAACCGTGGCTGTTGGGACACCCTGCGCTGCGCTTGTGTACATTTGTACGGCCGTTGACTCACCCCAGATTGTGACGGGAATTAGGTCAAAGTGTGTCCCAAATGCCGGCAAATTTGGAAATCAAGGAATTTTCCAACCAACTTCAAATTTTGCATGCTCCAAACTGTATATATTCCGCACTTGTCATGCAAAATTGACAGATTTTCGCTGGGAAATGACGGAGAAATTTCAGAGTTTAGGGAAAGCGCAGCTCGGCTACGTGGTTATTCTTCTAACCGTGGCTGTTGGGACACCCTGCGCTGCGCTTGTGTACATTTGTACGGCCGTTGACTCACCCCAGATTGTGACGGGAATTAGGTCAAAGTGTGTCCCAAATGCCGGCAAATTTGGAAATCAAGGAATTTTCCAACCAACTTCAAATTTTGCATGCTCCAAACTGTATATATTCCGCACTTGTCATGCAAAATTGACAGATTTTCGCTGGGAAATGACGGAGAAATTTCAGAGTTTAGGGAAAGCGCAGCTCGGCTACGTGGTTATTCTTCTAACCGTGGCTGTTGGGACACCCTGCGCTGCGCTTGTGTACATTTGTACGGCCGTTGACTCACCCCAGATTGTGACGGGAATTAGGTCAAAGTGTGTCCCAAATGCCGGCAAATTTGGAAATCAAGGAATTTTCCAACCAACTTCAAATTTTGCATGCTCCAAACTGTATATATTCCGCACTTGTCATGCAAAATTGACAGATTTTCGCTGGGAAATGACGGAGAAATTTCAGAGTTTAGGGAAAGCGCAGCTCGGCTACGTGGTTATTCTTCTAACCGTGGCTGTTGGGACACCCTGCGCTGCGCTTGTGTACATTTGTACGGCCGTTGACTCACCCCAGATTGTGACGGGAATTAGGTCAAAGTGTGTCCCAAATGCCGGCAAATTTGGAAATCAAGGAATTTTCCAACCAACTTCAAATTTTGCATGCTCCAAACTGTATATATTCCGCACTTGTCATGCAAAATTGACAGATTTTCGCTGGGAAATGACGGAGAAATTTCAGAGTTTAGGGAAAGCGCAGCTCGGCTACGTGGTTATTCTTCTAACCGTGGCTGTTGGGACACCCTGCGCTGCGCTTGTGTACATTTGTACGGCCGTTGACTCACCCCAGATTGTGACGGGAATTAGGTCAAAGTGTGTCCCAAATGCCGGCAAATTTGGAAATCAAGGAATTTTCCAACCAACTTCAAATTTTGCATGCTCCAAACTGTATATATTCCGCACTTGTCATGCAAAATTGACAGATTTTCGCTGGGAAATGACGGAGAAATTTCAGAGTTTAGGGAAAGCGCAGCTCGGCTACGTGGTTATTCTTCTAACCGTGGCTGTTGGGACACCCTGCGCTGCGCTTGTGTACATTTGTACGGCCGTTGACTCACCCCAGATTGTGACGGGAATTAGGTCAAAGTGTGTCCCAAATGCCGGCAAATTTGGAAATCAAGGAATTTTCCAACCAACTTCAAATTTTGCATGCTCCAAACTGTATATATTCCGCACTTGTCATGCAAAATTGACAGATTTTCGCTGGGAAATGACGGAGAAATTTCAGAGTTTAGGGAAAGCGCAGCTCGGCTACGTGGTTATTCTTCTAACCGTGGCTGTTGGGACACCCTGCGCTGCGCTTGTGTACATTTGTACGGCCGTTGACTCACCCCAGATTGTGACGGGAATTAGGTCAAAGTGTGTCCCAAATGCCGGCAAATTTGGAAATCAAGGAATTTTCCAACCAACTTCAAATTTTGCATGCTCCAAACTGTATATATTCCGCACTTGTCATGCAAAATTGACAGATTTTCGCTGGGAAATGACGGAGAAATTTCAGAGTTTAGGGAAAGCGCAGCTCGGCTACGTGGTTATTCTTCTAACCGTGGCTGTTGGGACACCCTGCGCTGCGCTTGTGTACATTTGTACGGCCGTTGACTCACCCCAGATTGTGACGGGAATTAGGTCAAAGTGTGTCCCAAATGCCGGCAAATTTGGAAATCAAGGAATTTTCCAACCAACTTCAAATTTTGCATGCTCCAAACTGTATATATTCCGCACTTGTCATGCAAAATTGACAGATTTTCGCTGGGAAATGACGGAGAAATTTCAGAGTTTAGGGAAAGCGCAGCTCGGCTACGTGGTTATTCTTCTAACCGTGGCTGTTGGGACACCCTGCGCTGCGCTTGTGTACATTTGTACGGCCGTTGACTCACCCCAGATTGTGACGGGAATTAGGTCAAAGTGTGTCCCAAATGCCGGCAAATTTGGAAATCAAGGAATTTTCCAACCAACTTCAAATTTTGCATGCTCCAAACTGTATATATTCCGCACTTGTCATGCAAAATTGACAGATTTTCGCTGGGAAATGACGGAGAAATTTCAGAGTTTAGGGAAAGCGCAGCTCGGCTACGTGGTTATTCTTCTAACCGTGGCTGTTGGGACACCCTGCGCTGCGCTTGTGTACATTTGTACGGCCGTTGACTCACCCCAGATTGTGACGGGAATTAGGTCAAAGTGTGTCCCAAATGCCGGCAAATTTGGAAATCAAGGAATTTTCCAACCAACTTCAAATTTTGCATGCTCCAAACTGTATATATTCCGCACTTGTCATGCAAAATTGACAGATTTTCGCTGGGAAATGACGGAGAAATTTCAGAGTTTAGGGAAAGCGCAGCTCGGCTACGTGGTTATTCTTCTAACCGTGGCTGTTGGGACACCCTGCGCTGCGCTTGTGTACATTTGTACGGCCGTTGACTCACCCCAGATTGTGACGGGAATTAGGTCAAAGTGTGTCCCAAATGCCGGCAAATTTGGAAATCAAGGAATTTTCCAACCAACTTCAAATTTTGCATGCTCCAAACTGTATATATTCCGCACTTGTCATGCAAAATTGACAGATTTTCGCTGGGAAATGACGGAGAAATTTCAGAGTTTAGGGAAAGCGCAGCTCGGCTACGTGGTTATTCTTCTAACCGTGGCTGTTGGGACACCCTGCGCTGCGCTTGTGTACATTTGTACGGCCGTTGACTCACCCCAGATTGTGACGGGAATTAGGTCAAAGTGTGTCCCAAATGCCGGCAAATTTGGAAATCAAGGAATTTTCCAACCAACTTCAAATTTTGCATGCTCCAAACTGTATATATTCCGCACTTGTCATGCAAAATTGACAGATTTTCGCTGGGAAATGACGGAGAAATTTCAGAGTTTAGGGAAAGCGCAGCTCGGCTACGTGGTTATTCTTCTAACCGTGGCTGTTGGGACACCCTGCGCTGCGCTTGTGTACATTTGTACGGCCGTTGACTCACCCCAGATTGTGACGGGAATTAGGTCAAAGTGTGTCCCAAATGCCGGCAAATTTGGAAATCAAGGAATTTTCCAACCAACTTCAAATTTTGCATGCTCCAAACTGTATATATTCCGCACTTGTCATGCAAAATTGACAGATTTTCGCTGGGAAATGACGGAGAAATTTCAGAGTTTAGGGAAAGCGCAGCTCGGCTACGTGGTTATTCTTCTAACCGTGGCTGTTGGGACACCCTGCGCTGCGCTTGTGTACATTTGTACGGCCGTTGACTCACCCCAGATTGTGACGGGAATTAGGTCAAAGTGTGTCCCAAATGCCGGCAAATTTGGAAATCAAGGAATTTTCCAACCAACTTCAAATTTTGCATGCTCCAAACTGTATATATTCCGCACTTGTCATGCAAAATTGACAGATTTTCGCTGGGAAATGACGGAGAAATTTCAGAGTTTAGGGAAAGCGCAGCTCGGCTACGTGGTTATTCTTCTAACCGTGGCTGTTGGGACACCCTGCGCTGCGCTTGTGTACATTTGTACGGCCGTTGACTCACCCCAGATTGTGACGGGAATTAGGTCAAAGTGTGTCCCAAATGCCGGCAAATTTGGAAATCAAGGAATTTTCCAACCAACTTCAAATTTTGCATGCTCCAAACTGTATATATTCCGCACTTGTCATGCAAAATTGACAGATTTTCGCTGGGAAATGACGGAGAAATTTCAGAGTTTAGGGAAAGCGCAGCTCGGCTACGTGGTTATTCTTCTAACCGTGGCTGTTGGGACACCCTGCGCTGCGCTTGTGTACATTTGTACGGCCGTTGACTCACCCCAGATTGTGACGGGAATTAGGTCAAAGTGTGTCCCAAATGCCGGCAAATTTGGAAATCAAGGAATTTTCCAACCAACTTCAAATTTTGCATGCTCCAAACTGTATATATTCCGCACTTGTCATGCAAAATTGACAGATTTTCGCTGGGAAATGACGGAGAAATTTCAGAGTTTAGGGAAAGCGCAGCTCGGCTACGTGGTTATTCTTCTAACCGTGGCTGTTGGGACACCCTGCGCTGCGCTTGTGTACATTTGTACGGCCGTTGACTCACCCCAGATTGTGACGGGAATTAGGTCAAAGTGTGTCCCAAATGCCGGCAAATTTGGAAATCAAGGAATTTTCCAACCAACTTCAAATTTTGCATGCTCCAAACTGTATATATTCCGCACTTGTCATGCAAAATTGACAGATTTTCGCTGGGAAATGACGGAGAAATTTCAGAGTTTAGGGAAAGCGCAGCTCGGCTACGTGGTTATTCTTCTAACCGTGGCTGTTGGGACACCCTGCGCTGCGCTTGTGTACATTTGTACGGCCGTTGACTCACCCCAGATTGTGACGGGAATTAGGTCAAAGTGTGTCCCAAATGCCGGCAAATTTGGAAATCAAGGAATTTTCCAACCAACTTCAAATTTTGCATGCTCCAAACTGTATATATTCCGCACTTGTCATGCAAAATTGACAGATTTTCGCTGGGAAATGACGGAGAAATTTCAGAGTTTAGGGAAAGCGCAGCTCGGCTACGTGGTTATTCTTCTAACCGTGGCTGTTGGGACACCCTGCGCTGCGCTTGTGTACATTTGTACGGCCGTTGACTCACCCCAGATTGTGACGGGAATTAGGTCAAAGTGTGTCCCAAATGCCGGCAAATTTGGAAATCAAGGAATTTTCCAACCAACTTCAAATTTTGCATGCTCCAAACTGTATATATTCCGCACTTGTCATGCAAAATTGACAGATTTTCGCTGGGAAATGACGGAGAAATTTCAGAGTTTAGGGAAAGCGCAGCTCGGCTACGTGGTTATTCTTCTAACCGTGGCTGTTGGGACACCCTGCGCTGCGCTTGTGTACATTTGTACGGCCGTTGACTCACCCCAGATTGTGACGGGAATTAGGTCAAAGTGTGTCCCAAATGCCGGCAAATTTGGAAATCAAGGAATTTTCCAACCAACTTCAAATTTTGCATGCTCCAAACTGTATATATTCCGCACTTGTCATGCAAAATTGACAGATTTTCGCTGGGAAATGACGGAGAAATTTCAGAGTTTAGGGAAAGCGCAGCTCGGCTACGTGGTTATTCTTCTAACCGTGGCTGTTGGGACACCCTGCGCTGCGCTTGTGTACATTTGTACGGCCGTTGACTCACCCCAGATTGTGACGGGAATTAGGTCAAAGTGTGTCCCAAATGCCGGCAAATTTGGAAATCAAGGAATTTTCCAACCAACTTCAAATTTTGCATGCTCCAAACTGTATATATTCCGCACTTGTCATGCAAAATTGACAGATTTTCGCTGGGAAATGACGGAGAAATTTCAGAGTTTAGGGAAAGCGCAGCTCGGCTACGTGGTTATTCTTCTAACCGTGGCTGTTGGGACACCCTGCGCTGCGCTTGTGTACATTTGTACGGCCGTTGACTCACCCCAGATTGTGACGGGAATTAGGTCAAAGTGTGTCCCAAATGCCGGCAAATTTGGAAATCAAGGAATTTTCCAACCAACTTCAAATTTTGCATGCTCCAAACTGTATATATTCCGCACTTGTCATGCAAAATTGACAGATTTTCGCTGGGAAATGACGGAGAAATTTCAGAGTTTAGGGAAAGCGCAGCTCGGCTACGTGGTTATTCTTCTAACCGTGGCTGTTGGGACACCCTGCGCTGCGCTTGTGTACATTTGTACGGCCGTTGACTCACCCCAGATTGTGACGGGAATTAGGTCAAAGTGTGTCCCAAATGCCGGCAAATTTGGAAATCAAGGAATTTTCCAACCAACTTCAAATTTTGCATGCTCCAAACTGTATATATTCCGCACTTGTCATGCAAAATTGACAGATTTTCGCTGGGAAATGACGGAGAAATTTCAGAGTTTAGGGAAAGCGCAGCTCGGCTACGTGGTTATTCTTCTAACCGTGGCTGTTGGGACACCCTGCGCTGCGCTTGTGTACATTTGTACGGCCGTTGACTCACCCCAGATTGTGACGGGAATTAGGTCAAAGTGTGTCCCAAATGCCGGCAAATTTGGAAATCAAGGAATTTTCCAACCAACTTCAAATTTTGCATGCTCCAAACTGTATATATTCCGCACTTGTCATGCAAAATTGACAGATTTTCGCTGGGAAATGACGGAGAAATTTCAGAGTTTAGGGAAAGCGCAGCTCGGCTACGTGGTTATTCTTCTAACCGTGGCTGTTGGGACACCCTGCGCTGCGCTTGTGTACATTTGTACGGCCGTTGACTCACCCCAGATTGTGACGGGAATTAGGTCAAAGTGTGTCCCAAATGCCGGCAAATTTGGAAATCAAGGAATTTTCCAACCAACTTCAAATTTTGCATGCTCCAAACTGTATATATTCCGCACTTGTCATGCAAAATTGACAGATTTTCGCTGGGAAATGACGGAGAAATTTCAGAGTTTAGGGAAAGCGCAGCTCGGCTACGTGGTTATTCTTCTAACCGTGGCTGTTGGGACACCCTGCGCTGCGCTTGTGTACATTTGTACGGCCGTTGACTCACCCCAGATTGTGACGGGAATTAGGTCAAAGTGTGTCCCAAATGCCGGCAAATTTGGAAATCAAGGAATTTTCCAACCAACTTCAAATTTTGCATGCTCCAAACTGTATATATTCCGCACTTGTCATGCAAAATTGACAGATTTTCGCTGGGAAATGACGGAGAAATTTCAGAGTTTAGGGAAAGCGCAGCTCGGCTACGTGGTTATTCTTCTAACCGTGGCTGTTGGGACACCCTGCGCTGCGCTTGTGTACATTTGTACGGCCGTTGACTCACCCCAGATTGTGACGGGAATTAGGTCAAAGTGTGTCCCAAATGCCGGCAAATTTGGAAATCAAGGAATTTTCCAACCAACTTCAAATTTTGCATGCTCCAAACTGTATATATTCCGCACTTGTCATGCAAAATTGACAGATTTTCGCTGGGAAATGACGGAGAAATTTCAGAGTTTAGGGAAAGCGCAGCTCGGCTACGTGGTTATTCTTCTAACCGTGGCTGTTGGGACACCCTGCGCTGCGCTTGTGTACATTTGTACGGCCGTTGACTCACCCCAGATTGTGACGGGAATTAGGTCAAAGTGTGTCCCAAATGCCGGCAAATTTGGAAATCAAGGAATTTTCCAACCAACTTCAAATTTTGCATGCTCCAAACTGTATATATTCCGCACTTGTCATGCAAAATTGACAGATTTTCGCTGGGAAATGACGGAGAAATTTCAGAGTTTAGGGAAAGCGCAGCTCGGCTACGTGGTTATTCTTCTAACCGTGGCTGTTGGGACACCCTGCGCTGCGCTTGTGTACATTTGTACGGCCGTTGACTCACCCCAGATTGTGACGGGAATTAGGTCAAAGTGTGTCCCAAATGCCGGCAAATTTGGAAATCAAGGAATTTTCCAACCAACTTCAAATTTTGCATGCTCCAAACTGTATATATTCCGCACTTGTCATGCAAAATTGACAGATTTTCGCTGGGAAATGACGGAGAAATTTCAGAGTTTAGGGAAAGCGCAGCTCGGCTACGTGGTTATTCTTCTAACCGTGGCTGTTGGGACACCCTGCGCTGCGCTTGTGTACATTTGTACGGCCGTTGACTCACCCCAGATTGTGACGGGAATTAGGTCAAAGTGTGTCCCAAATGCCGGCAAATTTGGAAATCAAGGAATTTTCCAACCAACTTCAAATTTTGCATGCTCCAAACTGTATATATTCCGCACTTGTCATGCAAAATTGACAGATTTTCGCTGGGAAATGACGGAGAAATTTCAGAGTTTAGGGAAAGCGCAGCTCGGCTACGTGGTTATTCTTCTAACCGTGGCTGTTGGGACACCCTGCGCTGCGCTTGTGTACATTTGTACGGCCGTTGACTCACCCCAGATTGTGACGGGAATTAGGTCAAAGTGTGTCCCAAATGCCGGCAAATTTGGAAATCAAGGAATTTTCCAACCAACTTCAAATTTTGCATGCTCCAAACTGTATATATTCCGCACTTGTCATGCAAAATTGACAGATTTTCGCTGGGAAATGACGGAGAAATTTCAGAGTTTAGGGAAAGCGCAGCTCGGCTACGTGGTTATTCTTCTAACCGTGGCTGTTGGGACACCCTGCGCTGCGCTTGTGTACATTTGTACGGCCGTTGACTCACCCCAGATTGTGACGGGAATTAGGTCAAAGTGTGTCCCAAATGCCGGCAAATTTGGAAATCAAGGAATTTTCCAACCAACTTCAAATTTTGCATGCTCCAAACTGTATATATTCCGCACTTGTCATGCAAAATTGACAGATTTTCGCTGGGAAATGACGGAGAAATTTCAGAGTTTAGGGAAAGCGCAGCTCGGCTACGTGGTTATTCTTCTAACCGTGGCTGTTGGGACACCCTGCGCTGCGCTTGTGTACATTTGTACGGCCGTTGACTCACCCCAGATTGTGACGGGAATTAGGTCAAAGTGTGTCCCAAATGCCGGCAAATTTGGAAATCAAGGAATTTTCCAACCAACTTCAAATTTTGCATGCTCCAAACTGTATATATTCCGCACTTGTCATGCAAAATTGACAGATTTTCGCTGGGAAATGACGGAGAAATTTCAGAGTTTAGGGAAAGCGCAGCTCGGCTACGTGGTTATTCTTCTAACCGTGGCTGTTGGGACACCCTGCGCTGCGCTTGTGTACATTTGTACGGCCGTTGACTCACCCCAGATTGTGACGGGAATTAGGTCAAAGTGTGTCCCAAATGCCGGCAAATTTGGAAATCAAGGAATTTTCCAACCAACTTCAAATTTTGCATGCTCCAAACTGTATATATTCCGCACTTGTCATGCAAAATTGACAGATTTTCGCTGGGAAATGACGGAGAAATTTCAGAGTTTAGGGAAAGCGCAGCTCGGCTACGTGGTTATTCTTCTAACCGTGGCTGTTGGGACACCCTGCGCTGCGCTTGTGTACATTTGTACGGCCGTTGACTCACCCCAGATTGTGACGGGAATTAGGTCAAAGTGTGTCCCAAATGCCGGCAAATTTGGAAATCAAGGAATTTTCCAACCAACTTCAAATTTTGCATGCTCCAAACTGTATATATTCCGCACTTGTCATGCAAAATTGACAGATTTTCGCTGGGAAATGACGGAGAAATTTCAGAGTTTAGGGAAAGCGCAGCTCGGCTACGTGGTTATTCTTCTAACCGTGGCTGTTGGGACACCCTGCGCTGCGCTTGTGTACATTTGTACGGCCGTTGACTCACCCCAGATTGTGACGGGAATTAGGTCAAAGTGTGTCCCAAATGCCGGCAAATTTGGAAATCAAGGAATTTTCCAACCAACTTCAAATTTTGCATGCTCCAAACTGTATATATTCCGCACTTGTCATGCAAAATTGACAGATTTTCGCTGGGAAATGACGGAGAAATTTCAGAGTTTAGGGAAAGCGCAGCTCGGCTACGTGGTTATTCTTCTAACCGTGGCTGTTGGGACACCCTGCGCTGCGCTTGTGTACATTTGTACGGCCGTTGACTCACCCCAGATTGTGACGGGAATTAGGTCAAAGTGTGTCCCAAATGCCGGCAAATTTGGAAATCAAGGAATTTTCCAACCAACTTCAAATTTTGCATGCTCCAAACTGTATATATTCCGCACTTGTCATGCAAAATTGACAGATTTTCGCTGGGAAATGACGGAGAAATTTCAGAGTTTAGGGAAAGCGCAGCTCGGCTACGTGGTTATTCTTCTAACCGTGGCTGTTGGGACACCCTGCGCTGCGCTTGTGTACATTTGTACGGCCGTTGACTCACCCCAGATTGTGACGGGAATTAGGTCAAAGTGTGTCCCAAATGCCGGCAAATTTGGAAATCAAGGAATTTTCCAACCAACTTCAAATTTTGCATGCTCCAAACTGTATATATTCCGCACTTGTCATGCAAAATTGACAGATTTTCGCTGGGAAATGACGGAGAAATTTCAGAGTTTAGGGAAAGCGCAGCTCGGCTACGTGGTTATTCTTCTAACCGTGGCTGTTGGGACACCCTGCGCTGCGCTTGTGTACATTTGTACGGCCGTTGACTCACCCCAGATTGTGACGGGAATTAGGTCAAAGTGTGTCCCAAATGCCGGCAAATTTGGAAATCAAGGAATTTTCCAACCAACTTCAAATTTTGCATGCTCCAAACTGTATATATTCCGCACTTGTCATGCAAAATTGACAGATTTTCGCTGGGAAATGACGGAGAAATTTCAGAGTTTAGGGAAAGCGCAGCTCGGCTACGTGGTTATTCTTCTAACCGTGGCTGTTGGGACACCCTGCGCTGCGCTTGTGTACATTTGTACGGCCGTTGACTCACCCCAGATTGTGACGGGAATTAGGTCAAAGTGTGTCCCAAATGCCGGCAAATTTGGAAATCAAGGAATTTTCCAACCAACTTCAAATTTTGCATGCTCCAAACTGTATATATTCCGCACTTGTCATGCAAAATTGACAGATTTTCGCTGGGAAATGACGGAGAAATTTCAGAGTTTAGGGAAAGCGCAGCTCGGCTACGTGGTTATTCTTCTAACCGTGGCTGTTGGGACACCCTGCGCTGCGCTTGTGTACATTTGTACGGCCGTTGACTCACCCCAGATTGTGACGGGAATTAGGTCAAAGTGTGTCCCAAATGCCGGCAAATTTGGAAATCAAGGAATTTTCCAACCAACTTCAAATTTTGCATGCTCCAAACTGTATATATTCCGCACTTGTCATGCAAAATTGACAGATTTTCGCTGGGAAATGACGGAGAAATTTCAGAGTTTAGGGAAAGCGCAGCTCGGCTACGTGGTTATTCTTCTAACCGTGGCTGTTGGGACACCCTGCGCTGCGCTTGTGTACATTTGTACGGCCGTTGACTCACCCCAGATTGTGACGGGAATTAGGTCAAAGTGTGTCCCAAATGCCGGCAAATTTGGAAATCAAGGAATTTTCCAACCAACTTCAAATTTTGCATGCTCCAAACTGTATATATTCCGCACTTGTCATGCAAAATTGACAGATTTTCGCTGGGAAATGACGGAGAAATTTCAGAGTTTAGGGAAAGCGCAGCTCGGCTACGTGGTTATTCTTCTAACCGTGGCTGTTGGGACACCCTGCGCTGCGCTTGTGTACATTTGTACGGCCGTTGACTCACCCCAGATTGTGACGGGAATTAGGTCAAAGTGTGTCCCAAATGCCGGCAAATTTGGAAATCAAGGAATTTTCCAACCAACTTCAAATTTTGCATGCTCCAAACTGTATATATTCCGCACTTGTCATGCAAAATTGACAGATTTTCGCTGGGAAATGACGGAGAAATTTCAGAGTTTAGGGAAAGCGCAGCTCGGCTACGTGGTTATTCTTCTAACCGTGGCTGTTGGGACACCCTGCGCTGCGCTTGTGTACATTTGTACGGCCGTTGACTCACCCCAGATTGTGACGGGAATTAGGTCAAAGTGTGTCCCAAATGCCGGCAAATTTGGAAATCAAGGAATTTTCCAACCAACTTCAAATTTTGCATGCTCCAAACTGTATATATTCCGCACTTGTCATGCAAAATTGACAGATTTTCGCTGGGAAATGACGGAGAAATTTCAGAGTTTAGGGAAAGCGCAGCTCGGCTACGTGGTTATTCTTCTAACCGTGGCTGTTGGGACACCCTGCGCTGCGCTTGTGTACATTTGTACGGCCGTTGACTCACCCCAGATTGTGACGGGAATTAGGTCAAAGTGTGTCCCAAATGCCGGCAAATTTGGAAATCAAGGAATTTTCCAACCAACTTCAAATTTTGCATGCTCCAAACTGTATATATTCCGCACTTGTCATGCAAAATTGACAGATTTTCGCTGGGAAATGACGGAGAAATTTCAGAGTTTAGGGAAAGCGCAGCTCGGCTACGTGGTTATTCTTCTAACCGTGGCTGTTGGGACACCCTGCGCTGCGCTTGTGTACATTTGTACGGCCGTTGACTCACCCCAGATTGTGACGGGAATTAGGTCAAAGTGTGTCCCAAATGCCGGCAAATTTGGAAATCAAGGAATTTTCCAACCAACTTCAAATTTTGCATGCTCCAAACTGTATATATTCCGCACTTGTCATGCAAAATTGACAGATTTTCGCTGGGAAATGACGGAGAAATTTCAGAGTTTAGGGAAAGCGCAGCTCGGCTACGTGGTTATTCTTCTAACCGTGGCTGTTGGGACACCCTGCGCTGCGCTTGTGTACATTTGTACGGCCGTTGACTCACCCCAGATTGTGACGGGAATTAGGTCAAAGTGTGTCCCAAATGCCGGCAAATTTGGAAATCAAGGAATTTTCCAACCAACTTCAAATTTTGCATGCTCCAAACTGTATATATTCCGCACTTGTCATGCAAAATTGACAGATTTTCGCTGGGAAATGACGGAGAAATTTCAGAGTTTAGGGAAAGCGCAGCTCGGCTACGTGGTTATTCTTCTAACCGTGGCTGTTGGGACACCCTGCGCTGCGCTTGTGTACATTTGTACGGCCGTTGACTCACCCCAGATTGTGACGGGAATTAGGTCAAAGTGTGTCCCAAATGCCGGCAAATTTGGAAATCAAGGAATTTTCCAACCAACTTCAAATTTTGCATGCTCCAAACTGTATATATTCCGCACTTGTCATGCAAAATTGACAGATTTTCGCTGGGAAATGACGGAGAAATTTCAGAGTTTAGGGAAAGCGCAGCTCGGCTACGTGGTTATTCTTCTAACCGTGGCTGTTGGGACACCCTGCGCTGCGCTTGTGTACATTTGTACGGCCGTTGACTCACCCCAGATTGTGACGGGAATTAGGTCAAAGTGTGTCCCAAATGCCGGCAAATTTGGAAATCAAGGAATTTTCCAACCAACTTCAAATTTTGCATGCTCCAAACTGTATATATTCCGCACTTGTCATGCAAAATTGACAGATTTTCGCTGGGAAATGACGGAGAAATTTCAGAGTTTAGGGAAAGCGCAGCTCGGCTACGTGGTTATTCTTCTAACCGTGGCTGTTGGGACACCCTGCGCTGCGCTTGTGTACATTTGTACGGCCGTTGACTCACCCCAGATTGTGACGGGAATTAGGTCAAAGTGTGTCCCAAATGCCGGCAAATTTGGAAATCAAGGAATTTTCCAACCAACTTCAAATTTTGCATGCTCCAAACTGTATATATTCCGCACTTGTCATGCAAAATTGACAGATTTTCGCTGGGAAATGACGGAGAAATTTCAGAGTTTAGGGAAAGCGCAGCTCGGCTACGTGGTTATTCTTCTAACCGTGGCTGTTGGGACACCCTGCGCTGCGCTTGTGTACATTTGTACGGCCGTTGACTCACCCCAGATTGTGACGGGAATTAGGTCAAAGTGTGTCCCAAATGCCGGCAAATTTGGAAATCAAGGAATTTTCCAACCAACTTCAAATTTTGCATGCTCCAAACTGTATATATTCCGCACTTGTCATGCAAAATTGACAGATTTTCGCTGGGAAATGACGGAGAAATTTCAGAGTTTAGGGAAAGCGCAGCTCGGCTACGTGGTTATTCTTCTAACCGTGGCTGTTGGGACACCCTGCGCTGCGCTTGTGTACATTTGTACGGCCGTTGACTCACCCCAGATTGTGACGGGAATTAGGTCAAAGTGTGTCCCAAATGCCGGCAAATTTGGAAATCAAGGAATTTTCCAACCAACTTCAAATTTTGCATGCTCCAAACTGTATATATTCCGCACTTGTCATGCAAAATTGACAGATTTTCGCTGGGAAATGACGGAGAAATTTCAGAGTTTAGGGAAAGCGCAGCTCGGCTACGTGGTTATTCTTCTAACCGTGGCTGTTGGGACACCCTGCGCTGCGCTTGTGTACATTTGTACGGCCGTTGACTCACCCCAGATTGTGACGGGAATTAGGTCAAAGTGTGTCCCAAATGCCGGCAAATTTGGAAATCAAGGAATTTTCCAACCAACTTCAAATTTTGCATGCTCCAAACTGTATATATTCCGCACTTGTCATGCAAAATTGACAGATTTTCGCTGGGAAATGACGGAGAAATTTCAGAGTTTAGGGAAAGCGCAGCTCGGCTACGTGGTTATTCTTCTAACCGTGGCTGTTGGGACACCCTGCGCTGCGCTTGTGTACATTTGTACGGCCGTTGACTCACCCCAGATTGTGACGGGAATTAGGTCAAAGTGTGTCCCAAATGCCGGCAAATTTGGAAATCAAGGAATTTTCCAACCAACTTCAAATTTTGCATGCTCCAAACTGTATATATTCCGCACTTGTCATGCAAAATTGACAGATTTTCGCTGGGAAATGACGGAGAAATTTCAGAGTTTAGGGAAAGCGCAGCTCGGCTACGTGGTTATTCTTCTAACCGTGGCTGTTGGGACACCCTGCGCTGCGCTTGTGTACATTTGTACGGCCGTTGACTCACCCCAGATTGTGACGGGAATTAGGTCAAAGTGTGTCCCAAATGCCGGCAAATTTGGAAATCAAGGAATTTTCCAACCAACTTCAAATTTTGCATGCTCCAAACTGTATATATTCCGCACTTGTCATGCAAAATTGACAGATTTTCGCTGGGAAATGACGGAGAAATTTCAGAGTTTAGGGAAAGCGCAGCTCGGCTACGTGGTTATTCTTCTAACCGTGGCTGTTGGGACACCCTGCGCTGCGCTTGTGTACATTTGTACGGCCGTTGACTCACCCCAGATTGTGACGGGAATTAGGTCAAAGTGTGTCCCAAATGCCGGCAAATTTGGAAATCAAGGAATTTTCCAACCAACTTCAAATTTTGCATGCTCCAAACTGTATATATTCCGCACTTGTCATGCAAAATTGACAGATTTTCGCTGGGAAATGACGGAGAAATTTCAGAGTTTAGGGAAAGCGCAGCTCGGCTACGTGGTTATTCTTCTAACCGTGGCTGTTGGGACACCCTGCGCTGCGCTTGTGTACATTTGTACGGCCGTTGACTCACCCCAGATTGTGACGGGAATTAGGTCAAAGTGTGTCCCAAATGCCGGCAAATTTGGAAATCAAGGAATTTTCCAACCAACTTCAAATTTTGCATGCTCCAAACTGTATATATTCCGCACTTGTCATGCAAAATTGACAGATTTTCGCTGGGAAATGACGGAGAAATTTCAGAGTTTAGGGAAAGCGCAGCTCGGCTACGTGGTTATTCTTCTAACCGTGGCTGTTGGGACACCCTGCGCTGCGCTTGTGTACATTTGTACGGCCGTTGACTCACCCCAGATTGTGACGGGAATTAGGTCAAAGTGTGTCCCAAATGCCGGCAAATTTGGAAATCAAGGAATTTTCCAACCAACTTCAAATTTTGCATGCTCCAAACTGTATATATTCCGCACTTGTCATGCAAAATTGACAGATTTTCGCTGGGAAATGACGGAGAAATTTCAGAGTTTAGGGAAAGCGCAGCTCGGCTACGTGGTTATTCTTCTAACCGTGGCTGTTGGGACACCCTGCGCTGCGCTTGTGTACATTTGTACGGCCGTTGACTCACCCCAGATTGTGACGGGAATTAGGTCAAAGTGTGTCCCAAATGCCGGCAAATTTGGAAATCAAGGAATTTTCCAACCAACTTCAAATTTTGCATGCTCCAAACTGTATATATTCCGCACTTGTCATGCAAAATTGACAGATTTTCGCTGGGAAATGACGGAGAAATTTCAGAGTTTAGGGAAAGCGCAGCTCGGCTACGTGGTTATTCTTCTAACCGTGGCTGTTGGGACACCCTGCGCTGCGCTTGTGTACATTTGTACGGCCGTTGACTCACCCCAGATTGTGACGGGAATTAGGTCAAAGTGTGTCCCAAATGCCGGCAAATTTGGAAATCAAGGAATTTTCCAACCAACTTCAAATTTTGCATGCTCCAAACTGTATATATTCCGCACTTGTCATGCAAAATTGACAGATTTTCGCTGGGAAATGACGGAGAAATTTCAGAGTTTAGGGAAAGCGCAGCTCGGCTACGTGGTTATTCTTCTAACCGTGGCTGTTGGGACACCCTGCGCTGCGCTTGTGTACATTTGTACGGCCGTTGACTCACCCCAGATTGTGACGGGAATTAGGTCAAAGTGTGTCCCAAATGCCGGCAAATTTGGAAATCAAGGAATTTTCCAACCAACTTCAAATTTTGCATGCTCCAAACTGTATATATTCCGCACTTGTCATGCAAAATTGACAGATTTTCGCTGGGAAATGACGGAGAAATTTCAGAGTTTAGGGAAAGCGCAGCTCGGCTACGTGGTTATTCTTCTAACCGTGGCTGTTGGGACACCCTGCGCTGCGCTTGTGTACATTTGTACGGCCGTTGACTCACCCCAGATTGTGACGGGAATTAGGTCAAAGTGTGTCCCAAATGCCGGCAAATTTGGAAATCAAGGAATTTTCCAACCAACTTCAAATTTTGCATGCTCCAAACTGTATATATTCCGCACTTGTCATGCAAAATTGACAGATTTTCGCTGGGAAATGACGGAGAAATTTCAGAGTTTAGGGAAAGCGCAGCTCGGCTACGTGGTTATTCTTCTAACCGTGGCTGTTGGGACACCCTGCGCTGCGCTTGTGTACATTTGTACGGCCGTTGACTCACCCCAGATTGTGACGGGAATTAGGTCAAAGTGTGTCCCAAATGCCGGCAAATTTGGAAATCAAGGAATTTTCCAACCAACTTCAAATTTTGCATGCTCCAAACTGTATATATTCCGCACTTGTCATGCAAAATTGACAGATTTTCGCTGGGAAATGACGGAGAAATTTCAGAGTTTAGGGAAAGCGCAGCTCGGCTACGTGGTTATTCTTCTAACCGTGGCTGTTGGGACACCCTGCGCTGCGCTTGTGTACATTTGTACGGCCGTTGACTCACCCCAGATTGTGACGGGAATTAGGTCAAAGTGTGTCCCAAATGCCGGCAAATTTGGAAATCAAGGAATTTTCCAACCAACTTCAAATTTTGCATGCTCCAAACTGTATATATTCCGCACTTGTCATGCAAAATTGACAGATTTTCGCTGGGAAATGACGGAGAAATTTCAGAGTTTAGGGAAAGCGCAGCTCGGCTACGTGGTTATTCTTCTAACCGTGGCTGTTGGGACACCCTGCGCTGCGCTTGTGTACATTTGTACGGCCGTTGACTCACCCCAGATTGTGACGGGAATTAGGTCAAAGTGTGTCCCAAATGCCGGCAAATTTGGAAATCAAGGAATTTTCCAACCAACTTCAAATTTTGCATGCTCCAAACTGTATATATTCCGCACTTGTCATGCAAAATTGACAGATTTTCGCTGGGAAATGACGGAGAAATTTCAGAGTTTAGGGAAAGCGCAGCTCGGCTACGTGGTTATTCTTCTAACCGTGGCTGTTGGGACACCCTGCGCTGCGCTTGTGTACATTTGTACGGCCGTTGACTCACCCCAGATTGTGACGGGAATTAGGTCAAAGTGTGTCCCAAATGCCGGCAAATTTGGAAATCAAGGAATTTTCCAACCAACTTCAAATTTTGCATGCTCCAAACTGTATATATTCCGCACTTGTCATGCAAAATTGACAGATTTTCGCTGGGAAATGACGGAGAAATTTCAGAGTTTAGGGAAAGCGCAGCTCGGCTACGTGGTTATTCTTCTAACCGTGGCTGTTGGGACACCCTGCGCTGCGCTTGTGTACATTTGTACGGCCGTTGACTCACCCCAGATTGTGACGGGAATTAGGTCAAAGTGTGTCCCAAATGCCGGCAAATTTGGAAATCAAGGAATTTTCCAACCAACTTCAAATTTTGCATGCTCCAAACTGTATATATTCCGCACTTGTCATGCAAAATTGACAGATTTTCGCTGGGAAATGACGGAGAAATTTCAGAGTTTAGGGAAAGCGCAGCTCGGCTACGTGGTTATTCTTCTAACCGTGGCTGTTGGGACACCCTGCGCTGCGCTTGTGTACATTTGTACGGCCGTTGACTCACCCCAGATTGTGACGGGAATTAGGTCAAAGTGTGTCCCAAATGCCGGCAAATTTGGAAATCAAGGAATTTTCCAACCAACTTCAAATTTTGCATGCTCCAAACTGTATATATTCCGCACTTGTCATGCAAAATTGACAGATTTTCGCTGGGAAATGACGGAGAAATTTCAGAGTTTAGGGAAAGCGCAGCTCGGCTACGTGGTTATTCTTCTAACCGTGGCTGTTGGGACACCCTGCGCTGCGCTTGTGTACATTTGTACGGCCGTTGACTCACCCCAGATTGTGACGGGAATTAGGTCAAAGTGTGTCCCAAATGCCGGCAAATTTGGAAATCAAGGAATTTTCCAACCAACTTCAAATTTTGCATGCTCCAAACTGTATATATTCCGCACTTGTCATGCAAAATTGACAGATTTTCGCTGGGAAATGACGGAGAAATTTCAGAGTTTAGGGAAAGCGCAGCTCGGCTACGTGGTTATTCTTCTAACCGTGGCTGTTGGGACACCCTGCGCTGCGCTTGTGTACATTTGTACGGCCGTTGACTCACCCCAGATTGTGACGGGAATTAGGTCAAAGTGTGTCCCAAATGCCGGCAAATTTGGAAATCAAGGAATTTTCCAACCAACTTCAAATTTTGCATGCTCCAAACTGTATATATTCCGCACTTGTCATGCAAAATTGACAGATTTTCGCTGGGAAATGACGGAGAAATTTCAGAGTTTAGGGAAAGCGCAGCTCGGCTACGTGGTTATTCTTCTAACCGTGGCTGTTGGGACACCCTGCGCTGCGCTTGTGTACATTTGTACGGCCGTTGACTCACCCCAGATTGTGACGGGAATTAGGTCAAAGTGTGTCCCAAATGCCGGCAAATTTGGAAATCAAGGAATTTTCCAACCAACTTCAAATTTTGCATGCTCCAAACTGTATATATTCCGCACTTGTCATGCAAAATTGACAGATTTTCGCTGGGAAATGACGGAGAAATTTCAGAGTTTAGGGAAAGCGCAGCTCGGCTACGTGGTTATTCTTCTAACCGTGGCTGTTGGGACACCCTGCGCTGCGCTTGTGTACATTTGTACGGCCGTTGACTCACCCCAGATTGTGACGGGAATTAGGTCAAAGTGTGTCCCAAATGCCGGCAAATTTGGAAATCAAGGAATTTTCCAACCAACTTCAAATTTTGCATGCTCCAAACTGTATATATTCCGCACTTGTCATGCAAAATTGACAGATTTTCGCTGGGAAATGACGGAGAAATTTCAGAGTTTAGGGAAAGCGCAGCTCGGCTACGTGGTTATTCTTCTAACCGTGGCTGTTGGGACACCCTGCGCTGCGCTTGTGTACATTTGTACGGCCGTTGACTCACCCCAGATTGTGACGGGAATTAGGTCAAAGTGTGTCCCAAATGCCGGCAAATTTGGAAATCAAGGAATTTTCCAACCAACTTCAAATTTTGCATGCTCCAAACTGTATATATTCCGCACTTGTCATGCAAAATTGACAGATTTTCGCTGGGAAATGACGGAGAAATTTCAGAGTTTAGGGAAAGCGCAGCTCGGCTACGTGGTTATTCTTCTAACCGTGGCTGTTGGGACACCCTGCGCTGCGCTTGTGTACATTTGTACGGCCGTTGACTCACCCCAGATTGTGACGGGAATTAGGTCAAAGTGTGTCCCAAATGCCGGCAAATTTGGAAATCAAGGAATTTTCCAACCAACTTCAAATTTTGCATGCTCCAAACTGTATATATTCCGCACTTGTCATGCAAAATTGACAGATTTTCGCTGGGAAATGACGGAGAAATTTCAGAGTTTAGGGAAAGCGCAGCTCGGCTACGTGGTTATTCTTCTAACCGTGGCTGTTGGGACACCCTGCGCTGCGCTTGTGTACATTTGTACGGCCGTTGACTCACCCCAGATTGTGACGGGAATTAGGTCAAAGTGTGTCCCAAATGCCGGCAAATTTGGAAATCAAGGAATTTTCCAACCAACTTCAAATTTTGCATGCTCCAAACTGTATATATTCCGCACTTGTCATGCAAAATTGACAGATTTTCGCTGGGAAATGACGGAGAAATTTCAGAGTTTAGGGAAAGCGCAGCTCGGCTACGTGGTTATTCTTCTAACCGTGGCTGTTGGGACACCCTGCGCTGCGCTTGTGTACATTTGTACGGCCGTTGACTCACCCCAGATTGTGACGGGAATTAGGTCAAAGTGTGTCCCAAATGCCGGCAAATTTGGAAATCAAGGAATTTTCCAACCAACTTCAAATTTTGCATGCTCCAAACTGTATATATTCCGCACTTGTCATGCAAAATTGACAGATTTTCGCTGGGAAATGACGGAGAAATTTCAGAGTTTAGGGAAAGCGCAGCTCGGCTACGTGGTTATTCTTCTAACCGTGGCTGTTGGGACACCCTGCGCTGCGCTTGTGTACATTTGTACGGCCGTTGACTCACCCCAGATTGTGACGGGAATTAGGTCAAAGTGTGTCCCAAATGCCGGCAAATTTGGAAATCAAGGAATTTTCCAACCAACTTCAAATTTTGCATGCTCCAAACTGTATATATTCCGCACTTGTCATGCAAAATTGACAGATTTTCGCTGGGAAATGACGGAGAAATTTCAGAGTTTAGGGAAAGCGCAGCTCGGCTACGTGGTTATTCTTCTAACCGTGGCTGTTGGGACACCCTGCGCTGCGCTTGTGTACATTTGTACGGCCGTTGACTCACCCCAGATTGTGACGGGAATTAGGTCAAAGTGTGTCCCAAATGCCGGCAAATTTGGAAATCAAGGAATTTTCCAACCAACTTCAAATTTTGCATGCTCCAAACTGTATATATTCCGCACTTGTCATGCAAAATTGACAGATTTTCGCTGGGAAATGACGGAGAAATTTCAGAGTTTAGGGAAAGCGCAGCTCGGCTACGTGGTTATTCTTCTAACCGTGGCTGTTGGGACACCCTGCGCTGCGCTTGTGTACATTTGTACGGCCGTTGACTCACCCCAGATTGTGACGGGAATTAGGTCAAAGTGTGTCCCAAATGCCGGCAAATTTGGAAATCAAGGAATTTTCCAACCAACTTCAAATTTTGCATGCTCCAAACTGTATATATTCCGCACTTGTCATGCAAAATTGACAGATTTTCGCTGGGAAATGACGGAGAAATTTCAGAGTTTAGGGAAAGCGCAGCTCGGCTACGTGGTTATTCTTCTAACCGTGGCTGTTGGGACACCCTGCGCTGCGCTTGTGTACATTTGTACGGCCGTTGACTCACCCCAGATTGTGACGGGAATTAGGTCAAAGTGTGTCCCAAATGCCGGCAAATTTGGAAATCAAGGAATTTTCCAACCAACTTCAAATTTTGCATGCTCCAAACTGTATATATTCCGCACTTGTCATGCAAAATTGACAGATTTTCGCTGGGAAATGACGGAGAAATTTCAGAGTTTAGGGAAAGCGCAGCTCGGCTACGTGGTTATTCTTCTAACCGTGGCTGTTGGGACACCCTGCGCTGCGCTTGTGTACATTTGTACGGCCGTTGACTCACCCCAGATTGTGACGGGAATTAGGTCAAAGTGTGTCCCAAATGCCGGCAAATTTGGAAATCAAGGAATTTTCCAACCAACTTCAAATTTTGCATGCTCCAAACTGTATATATTCCGCACTTGTCATGCAAAATTGACAGATTTTCGCTGGGAAATGACGGAGAAATTTCAGAGTTTAGGGAAAGCGCAGCTCGGCTACGTGGTTATTCTTCTAACCGTGGCTGTTGGGACACCCTGCGCTGCGCTTGTGTACATTTGTACGGCCGTTGACTCACCCCAGATTGTGACGGGAATTAGGTCAAAGTGTGTCCCAAATGCCGGCAAATTTGGAAATCAAGGAATTTTCCAACCAACTTCAAATTTTGCATGCTCCAAACTGTATATATTCCGCACTTGTCATGCAAAATTGACAGATTTTCGCTGGGAAATGACGGAGAAATTTCAGAGTTTAGGGAAAGCGCAGCTCGGCTACGTGGTTATTCTTCTAACCGTGGCTGTTGGGACACCCTGCGCTGCGCTTGTGTACATTTGTACGGCCGTTGACTCACCCCAGATTGTGACGGGAATTAGGTCAAAGTGTGTCCCAAATGCCGGCAAATTTGGAAATCAAGGAATTTTCCAACCAACTTCAAATTTTGCATGCTCCAAACTGTATATATTCCGCACTTGTCATGCAAAATTGACAGATTTTCGCTGGGAAATGACGGAGAAATTTCAGAGTTTAGGGAAAGCGCAGCTCGGCTACGTGGTTATTCTTCTAACCGTGGCTGTTGGGACACCCTGCGCTGCGCTTGTGTACATTTGTACGGCCGTTGACTCACCCCAGATTGTGACGGGAATTAGGTCAAAGTGTGTCCCAAATGCCGGCAAATTTGGAAATCAAGGAATTTTCCAACCAACTTCAAATTTTGCATGCTCCAAACTGTATATATTCCGCACTTGTCATGCAAAATTGACAGATTTTCGCTGGGAAATGACGGAGAAATTTCAGAGTTTAGGGAAAGCGCAGCTCGGCTACGTGGTTATTCTTCTAACCGTGGCTGTTGGGACACCCTGCGCTGCGCTTGTGTACATTTGTACGGCCGTTGACTCACCCCAGATTGTGACGGGAATTAGGTCAAAGTGTGTCCCAAATGCCGGCAAATTTGGAAATCAAGGAATTTTCCAACCAACTTCAAATTTTGCATGCTCCAAACTGTATATATTCCGCACTTGTCATGCAAAATTGACAGATTTTCGCTGGGAAATGACGGAGAAATTTCAGAGTTTAGGGAAAGCGCAGCTCGGCTACGTGGTTATTCTTCTAACCGTGGCTGTTGGGACACCCTGCGCTGCGCTTGTGTACATTTGTACGGCCGTTGACTCACCCCAGATTGTGACGGGAATTAGGTCAAAGTGTGTCCCAAATGCCGGCAAATTTGGAAATCAAGGAATTTTCCATGTCATGCAAAATTGACAGATTTGGCTGAAAAATGACGGAGAAATTTCAGGTATTAGGGAAAAGCGGCAGTCTCGGCTACGTGGTTATTCTTCAAAACGTGGCTGTTGGACAACCCCTGCGCTGCGCTTGTGTACAATTTGAACGGCCGATGACTCTACCCCGATTGTGACGGCGAATTAGGTCAAAGTGTGTCCCAAAAGCCGGCAAAATTTGGAAAATCAAGGAATTTTCAACCAAACTTCAAATTTGCAAGCTCCAAATGTATAGTATTCCGCATTGTCATGCAAAATTGACAGATTTTCTCTGGAAATGACGGAGAAAGGAAAATTCAGAGTTTAGGAAGGAAAGGGCGCAGCTCGGCTTACGTTGTGTTATTCTTTCTAACCGTGGTGTTGGGACACCCTGCGCTGCGCTTGTGTACATTTGTACGGCCGTTGACTCACCCGATTTTGTTACGGGAATTACGGTCAAAGAGTGTCCCAAATGCCGGCCAAATTTGGAAATCAAGGATTTATCCAACCAACTTCAATGATTTTGCATGCTCGCACAAAACTGTATATATTCCGCACATGTCATGCAAAATGACAGATTTTCGTCTGGGAAAAGACGGAGAAGAAATTTCAGACGTTTAGTGGAAAGCGCCAGCTCCGGCTAACGTGGTTATTCTTCTAACCGTGGCTGTTTGGGACACCCTGCGCTGCCGCTTGTGAACATTTGTACGGCCGTGACCTCACCCCAGATTGTGACGGGAATTAGGTCAAAGTGTGTCCCAAATGCCGGCAAACTTTGGAAACAAGAATTTCTCCCAACCAACTTCAAATTTGCATGCTCTCAACTGTATATATTCCGCAACTTGTCATGCAAAATTGACAGATTTTCTCGCTGGGAAATGACGGAGAAATTTCAGAGTTTAGGGAAAGCGCAGCTCGGCTACGTGGTTATTGTTCTAACCGTCGCTGTTGGGACACCCTGCCCTGCGCTGCGCTTGTGCTACATTTGTCACGGCCGTTGACTCACCCCAAGCTTTGTGACGGGACTTAGGTCAAAGTGCTGTCCCAATGCCGCAAATTTGAAATCAAGGAATATTCCAACCACACTTCAAATTTTGCATGCTACTCCCAAACTGTATATATTCCGCACATGTCATGCAAAATTGACAGATTTTCGCTGGAAATGACGGAGAAATTTCAGAGTTTAGGGAAAGCGCAGCTCGGCTACGTGGTTATTCTTCTAACCGTGGCTGTTGGGACACCTGCGCTGCGCTTGTGTACATTTGTACGGCCGTGACTCACCCCAGATTGTGACGGAATTAGGTCAAAGTGTGTCCCAAATGCCGGCAAATTTGGAAATCAAGGAATTTTCCAACCAACTTCAAATTTTGCATGCTCCAAACTGTATATATTCCGCACTTGGTCATGCAAAATTGACAGATTTTCGCTGGGAATGACGAGAGAAATTTCAGAGTTTAGGGAAAGCGCAGCTCGGCTACGATGGTTTATTCTTCTAACCGTGGCTGTTGGGACACCCTGCGCTGCGCTTGTGTACATTTGTACGGCGTTGACTCACCCCCAGATTGTGACGGGAATTAGGTCAAAGTGTGTCCCAAATGCCGGCAAATTGGAAATCAAGAATTTTCCAACCAACTTCAAATTTTGCATGCTCCAAACTGTATATATTCCGCACTTGTCATGCAAAATTGACAGATTTTCGCTGGGAAATGACGGAGAAATTTCAGAGTTTAGGGAAAGCGCAGCTCGGCTACGTGGTTATTCTTCTAACCGTGGCTGTTGGGACACCTGCGCTGCGCTTGTGTACATTTGTTACGGCCGTTGACTCACCCCAGATTGTGACGGGAATTAGGTCAAAGTGATGTCCCAAATGCCGGCAATTTGGAAAGCAAGGAATTTTCCAACCAACTTCAAATTTTGCATGCTCCCAAACTGTATATATTCCGCACTTGTCATGCAAAATTGACAGATTTTCGCTGGGAAATGACGGAGAAAATTTCAGAGTTTAGGGAAAGCGCCAGCTCGGCTACGTGGTTATTCTTCTAACCGTGGCTGTTGGGGAACACCCTGCGCTGCGCTTGTGTACATTTGTACGGCCGTTGACTCACCCCAGATTGTGACGGGAATTAGGTCAAAGTGTGTCCAAATGCCGGCAAATTTGGAAATCAAGGAATTTTCCAACCAACTTCAATTTTGCATGCTCCAAACTGTATATATTCCGCACTTGTCATGCAAAATTGACAGATTTTCGCTGGGAAATGACGGAGAAATTTCAGATGTTTAGGGAAAGCGCAGCTCGGCTACGTGGTTATTCTTCTAACCGTGGCTGTTGGGACACCCTGCGCTGCGCTTGTGTACATTTGTACGGCCGTTGACTCACCCCAGATTGTGACGGGAATTAGGTCAAAGTGTGTCCCAAATGCCGGCAAATTTGGAAATCAAGGAATTTTCCAACAACTTCAAATTTTGCATGCTCCAAACTGTATATATTCCGCACTTGTCATGCAAAATTGACAGATTTTCGCTGGGAAATGACGGAGAAATTTCAGAGTTTAGGGAAAGCGCAGCTCGGCTACGTGTTTATTCTTCTAACCGTGGCTGTTGGGACACCCTGCGCTGCGCTTGTGTACATTTGTACGGCCGTTGACTCACCCCAGATTGTGACGGGAATTAGGTCAAAGTGTGTCCCAAATGCCGGCAAATTTGGAAATCAAGGAATTTTCCAACCAACTTCAAATTTTGCATGCTCCAAACTGTATATATTCCGCACTTGTCATGCAAAATTGACAGATTTTCGCTGGGAAATGACGGAGAAATTTCAGAGTTTAGGGAAAGCGCAGCTCGGCTACGTGGTTATTCTTCTAACCGTGGCTGTTGGGACACCCTGCGCTGCGCTTGTGTACATTTGTACGGCCGTTGACTCACCCCAGATTGTGACGGGAATTAGGTCAAAGTGTGTCCCAAATGCCGGCAAATTTGGAAATCAAGGAATTTTCCAACCAACTTCAAATTTTGCATGCTCCAAACTGTATATATTCCGCACTTGTCATGCAAAATTGACAGATTTTCGCTGGGAAATGACGGAGAAATTTCAGAGTTTAGGGAAAGCGCAGCTCGGCTACGTGGTTATTCTTCTAACCGTGGCTGTTGGGACACCCTGCGCTGCGCTTGTGTACATTTGTACGGCCGTTGACTCACCCCAGATTGTGACGGGAATTAGGTCAAAGTGTGTCCCAAATGCCGGCAAATTTGGAAATCAAGGAATTTTCCAACCAACTTCAAATTTTGCATGCTCCAAACTGTATATATTCCGCACTTGTCATGCAAAATTGACAGATTTTCGCTGGGAAATGACGGAGAAATTTCAGAGTTTAGGGAAAGCGCAGCTCGGCTACGTGGTTATTCTTCTAACCGTGGCTGTTGGGACACCCTGCGCTGCGCTTGTGTACATTTGTACGGCCGTTGACTCACCCCAGATTGTGACGGGAATTAGGTCAAAGTGTGTCCCAAATGCCGGCAAATTTGGAAATCAAGGAATTTTCCAACCAACTTCAAATTTTGCATGCTCCAAACTGTATATATTCCGCACTTGTCATGCAAAATTGACAGATTTTCGCTGGGAAATGACGGAGAAATTTCAGAGTTTAGGGAAAGCGCAGCTCGGCTACGTGGTTATTCTTCTAACCGTGGCTGTTGGGACACCCTGCGCTGCGCTTGTGTACATTTGTACGGCCGTTGACTCACCCCAGATTGTGACGGGAATTAGGTCAAAGTGTGTCCCAAATGCCGGCAAATTTGGAAATCAAGGAATTTTCCAACCAACTTCAAATTTTGCATGCTCCAAACTGTATATATTCCGCACTTGTCATGCAAAATTGACAGATTTTCGCTGGGAAATGACGGAGAAATTTCAGAGTTTAGGGAAAGCGCAGCTCGGCTACGTGGTTATTCTTCTAACCGTGGCTGTTGGGACACCCTGCGCTGCGCTTGTGTACATTTGTACGGCCGTTGACTCACCCCAGATTGTGACGGGAATTAGGTCAAAGTGTGTCCCAAATGCCGGCAAATTTGGAAATCAAGGAATTTTCCAACCAACTTCAAATTTTGCATGCTCCAAACTGTATATATTCCGCACTTGTCATGCAAAATTGACAGATTTTCGCTGGGAAATGACGGAGAAATTTCAGAGTTTAGGGAAAGCGCAGCTCGGCTACGTGGTTATTCTTCTAACCGTGGCTGTTGGGACACCCTGCGCTGCGCTTGTGTACATTTGTACGGCCGTTGACTCACCCCAGATTGTGACGGGAATTAGGTCAAAGTGTGTCCCAAATGCCGGCAAATTTGGAAATCAAGGAATTTTCCAACCAACTTCAAATTTTGCATGCTCCAAACTGTATATATTCCGCACTTGTCATGCAAAATTGACAGATTTTCGCTGGGAAATGACGGAGAAATTTCAGAGTTTAGGGAAAGCGCAGCTCGGCTACGTGGTTATTCTTCTAACCGTGGCTGTTGGGACACCCTGCGCTGCGCTTGTGTACATTTGTACGGCCGTTGACTCACCCCAGATTGTGACGGGAATTAGGTCAAAGTGTGTCCCAAATGCCGGCAAATTTGGAAATCAAGGAATTTTCCAACCAACTTCAAATTTTGCATGCTCCAAACTGTATATATTCCGCACTTGTCATGCAAAATTGACAGATTTTCGCTGGGAAATGACGGAGAAATTTCAGAGTTTAGGGAAAGCGCAGCTCGGCTACGTGGTTATTCTTCTAACCGTGGCTGTTGGGACACCCTGCGCTGCGCTTGTGTACATTTGTACGGCCGTTGACTCACCCCAGATTGTGACGGGAATTAGGTCAAAGTGTGTCCCAAATGCCGGCAAATTTGGAAATCAAGGAATTTTCCAACCAACTTCAAATTTTGCATGCTCCAAACTGTATATATTCCGCACTTGTCATGCAAAATTGACAGATTTTCGCTGGGAAATGACGGAGAAATTTCAGAGTTTAGGGAAAGCGCAGCTCGGCTACGTGGTTATTCTTCTAACCGTGGCTGTTGGGACACCCTGCGCTGCGCTTGTGTACATTTGTACGGCCGTTGACTCACCCCAGATTGTGACGGGAATTAGGTCAAAGTGTGTCCCAAATGCCGGCAAATTTGGAAATCAAGGAATTTTCCAACCAACTTCAAATTTTGCATGCTCCAAACTGTATATATTCCGCACTTGTCATGCAAAATTGACAGATTTTCGCTGGGAAATGACGGAGAAATTTCAGAGTTTAGGGAAAGCGCAGCTCGGCTACGTGGTTATTCTTCTAACCGTGGCTGTTGGGACACCCTGCGCTGCGCTTGTGTACATTTGTACGGCCGTTGACTCACCCCAGATTGTGACGGGAATTAGGTCAAAGTGTGTCCCAAATGCCGGCAAATTTGGAAATCAAGGAATTTTCCAACCAACTTCAAATTTTGCATGCTCCAAACTGTATATATTCCGCACTTGTCATGCAAAATTGACAGATTTTCGCTGGGAAATGACGGAGAAATTTCAGAGTTTAGGGAAAGCGCAGCTCGGCTACGTGGTTATTCTTCTAACCGTGGCTGTTGGGACACCCTGCGCTGCGCTTGTGTACATTTGTACGGCCGTTGACTCACCCCAGATTGTGACGGGAATTAGGTCAAAGTGTGTCCCAAATGCCGGCAAATTTGGAAATCAAGGAATTTTCCAACCAACTTCAAATTTTGCATGCTCCAAACTGTATATATTCCGCACTTGTCATGCAAAATTGACAGATTTTCGCTGGGAAATGACGGAGAAATTTCAGAGTTTAGGGAAAGCGCAGCTCGGCTACGTGGTTATTCTTCTAACCGTGGCTGTTGGGACACCCTGCGCTGCGCTTGTGTACATTTGTACGGCCGTTGACTCACCCCAGATTGTGACGGGAATTAGGTCAAAGTGTGTCCCAAATGCCGGCAAATTTGGAAATCAAGGAATTTTCCAACCAACTTCAAATTTTGCATGCTCCAAACTGTATATATTCCGCACTTGTCATGCAAAATTGACAGATTTTCGCTGGGAAATGACGGAGAAATTTCAGAGTTTAGGGAAAGCGCAGCTCGGCTACGTGGTTATTCTTCTAACCGTGGCTGTTGGGACACCCTGCGCTGCGCTTGTGTACATTTGTACGGCCGTTGACTCACCCCAGATTGTGACGGGAATTAGGTCAAAGTGTGTCCCAAATGCCGGCAAATTTGGAAATCAAGGAATTTTCCAACCAACTTCAAATTTTGCATGCTCCAAACTGTATATATTCCGCACTTGTCATGCAAAATTGACAGATTTTCGCTGGGAAATGACGGAGAAATTTCAGAGTTTAGGGAAAGCGCAGCTCGGCTACGTGGTTATTCTTCTAACCGTGGCTGTTGGGACACCCTGCGCTGCGCTTGTGTACATTTGTACGGCCGTTGACTCACCCCAGATTGTGACGGGAATTAGGTCAAAGTGTGTCCCAAATGCCGGCAAATTTGGAAATCAAGGAATTTTCCAACCAACTTCAAATTTTGCATGCTCCAAACTGTATATATTCCGCACTTGTCATGCAAAATTGACAGATTTTCGCTGGGAAATGACGGAGAAATTTCAGAGTTTAGGGAAAGCGCAGCTCGGCTACGTGGTTATTCTTCTAACCGTGGCTGTTGGGACACCCTGCGCTGCGCTTGTGTACATTTGTACGGCCGTTGACTCACCCCAGATTGTGACGGGAATTAGGTCAAAGTGTGTCCCAAATGCCGGCAAATTTGGAAATCAAGGAATTTTCCAACCAACTTCAAATTTTGCATGCTCCAAACTGTATATATTCCGCACTTGTCATGCAAAATTGACAGATTTTCGCTGGGAAATGACGGAGAAATTTCAGAGTTTAGGGAAAGCGCAGCTCGGCTACGTGGTTATTCTTCTAACCGTGGCTGTTGGGACACCCTGCGCTGCGCTTGTGTACATTTGTACGGCCGTTGACTCACCCCAGATTGTGACGGGAATTAGGTCAAAGTGTGTCCCAAATGCCGGCAAATTTGGAAATCAAGGAATTTTCCAACCAACTTCAAATTTTGCATGCTCCAAACTGTATATATTCCGCACTTGTCATGCAAAATTGACAGATTTTCGCTGGGAAATGACGGAGAAATTTCAGAGTTTAGGGAAAGCGCAGCTCGGCTACGTGGTTATTCTTCTAACCGTGGCTGTTGGGACACCCTGCGCTGCGCTTGTGTACATTTGTACGGCCGTTGACTCACCCCAGATTGTGACGGGAATTAGGTCAAAGTGTGTCCCAAATGCCGGCAAATTTGGAAATCAAGGAATTTTCCAACCAACTTCAAATTTTGCATGCTCCAAACTGTATATATTCCGCACTTGTCATGCAAAATTGACAGATTTTCGCTGGGAAATGACGGAGAAATTTCAGAGTTTAGGGAAAGCGCAGCTCGGCTACGTGGTTATTCTTCTAACCGTGGCTGTTGGGACACCCTGCGCTGCGCTTGTGTACATTTGTACGGCCGTTGACTCACCCCAGATTGTGACGGGAATTAGGTCAAAGTGTGTCCCAAATGCCGGCAAATTTGGAAATCAAGGAATTTTCCAACCAACTTCAAATTTTGCATGCTCCAAACTGTATATATTCCGCACTTGTCATGCAAAATTGACAGATTTTCGCTGGGAAATGACGGAGAAATTTCAGAGTTTAGGGAAAGCGCAGCTCGGCTACGTGGTTATTCTTCTAACCGTGGCTGTTGGGACACCCTGCGCTGCGCTTGTGTACATTTGTACGGCCGTTGACTCACCCCAGATTGTGACGGGAATTAGGTCAAAGTGTGTCCCAAATGCCGGCAAATTTGGAAATCAAGGAATTTTCCAACCAACTTCAAATTTTGCATGCTCCAAACTGTATATATTCCGCACTTGTCATGCAAAATTGACAGATTTTCGCTGGGAAATGACGGAGAAATTTCAGAGTTTAGGGAAAGCGCAGCTCGGCTACGTGGTTATTCTTCTAACCGTGGCTGTTGGGACACCCTGCGCTGCGCTTGTGTACATTTGTACGGCCGTTGACTCACCCCAGATTGTGACGGGAATTAGGTCAAAGTGTGTCCCAAATGCCGGCAAATTTGGAAATCAAGGAATTTTCCAACCAACTTCAAATTTTGCATGCTCCAAACTGTATATATTCCGCACTTGTCATGCAAAATTGACAGATTTTCGCTGGGAAATGACGGAGAAATTTCAGAGTTTAGGGAAAGCGCAGCTCGGCTACGTGGTTATTCTTCTAACCGTGGCTGTTGGGACACCCTGCGCTGCGCTTGTGTACATTTGTACGGCCGTTGACTCACCCCAGATTGTGACGGGAATTAGGTCAAAGTGTGTCCCAAATGCCGGCAAATTTGGAAATCAAGGAATTTTCCAACCAACTTCAAATTTTGCATGCTCCAAACTGTATATATTCCGCACTTGTCATGCAAAATTGACAGATTTTCGCTGGGAAATGACGGAGAAATTTCAGAGTTTAGGGAAAGCGCAGCTCGGCTACGTGGTTATTCTTCTAACCGTGGCTGTTGGGACACCCTGCGCTGCGCTTGTGTACATTTGTACGGCCGTTGACTCACCCCAGATTGTGACGGGAATTAGGTCAAAGTGTGTCCCAAATGCCGGCAAATTTGGAAATCAAGGAATTTTCCAACCAACTTCAAATTTTGCATGCTCCAAACTGTATATATTCCGCACTTGTCATGCAAAATTGACAGATTTTCGCTGGGAAATGACGGAGAAATTTCAGAGTTTAGGGAAAGCGCAGCTCGGCTACGTGGTTATTCTTCTAACCGTGGCTGTTGGGACACCCTGCGCTGCGCTTGTGTACATTTGTACGGCCGTTGACTCACCCCAGATTGTGACGGGAATTAGGTCAAAGTGTGTCCCAAATGCCGGCAAATTTGGAAATCAAGGAATTTTCCAACCAACTTCAAATTTTGCATGCTCCAAACTGTATATATTCCGCACTTGTCATGCAAAATTGACAGATTTTCGCTGGGAAATGACGGAGAAATTTCAGAGTTTAGGGAAAGCGCAGCTCGGCTACGTGGTTATTCTTCTAACCGTGGCTGTTGGGACACCCTGCGCTGCGCTTGTGTACATTTGTACGGCCGTTGACTCACCCCAGATTGTGACGGGAATTAGGTCAAAGTGTGTCCCAAATGCCGGCAAATTTGGAAATCAAGGAATTTTCCAACCAACTTCAAATTTTGCATGCTCCAAACTGTATATATTCCGCACTTGTCATGCAAAATTGACAGATTTTCGCTGGGAAATGACGGAGAAATTTCAGAGTTTAGGGAAAGCGCAGCTCGGCTACGTGGTTATTCTTCTAACCGTGGCTGTTGGGACACCCTGCGCTGCGCTTGTGTACATTTGTACGGCCGTTGACTCACCCCAGATTGTGACGGGAATTAGGTCAAAGTGTGTCCCAAATGCCGGCAAATTTGGAAATCAAGGAATTTTCCAACCAACTTCAAATTTTGCATGCTCCAAACTGTATATATTCCGCACTTGTCATGCAAAATTGACAGATTTTCGCTGGGAAATGACGGAGAAATTTCAGAGTTTAGGGAAAGCGCAGCTCGGCTACGTGGTTATTCTTCTAACCGTGGCTGTTGGGACACCCTGCGCTGCGCTTGTGTACATTTGTACGGCCGTTGACTCACCCCAGATTGTGACGGGAATTAGGTCAAAGTGTGTCCCAAATGCCGGCAAATTTGGAAATCAAGGAATTTTCCAACCAACTTCAAATTTTGCATGCTCCAAACTGTATATATTCCGCACTTGTCATGCAAAATTGACAGATTTTCGCTGGGAAATGACGGAGAAATTTCAGAGTTTAGGGAAAGCGCAGCTCGGCTACGTGGTTATTCTTCTAACCGTGGCTGTTGGGACACCCTGCGCTGCGCTTGTGTACATTTGTACGGCCGTTGACTCACCCCAGATTGTGACGGGAATTAGGTCAAAGTGTGTCCCAAATGCCGGCAAATTTGGAAATCAAGGAATTTTCCAACCAACTTCAAATTTTGCATGCTCCAAACTGTATATATTCCGCACTTGTCATGCAAAATTGACAGATTTTCGCTGGGAAATGACGGAGAAATTTCAGAGTTTAGGGAAAGCGCAGCTCGGCTACGTGGTTATTCTTCTAACCGTGGCTGTTGGGACACCCTGCGCTGCGCTTGTGTACATTTGTACGGCCGTTGACTCACCCCAGATTGTGACGGGAATTAGGTCAAAGTGTGTCCCAAATGCCGGCAAATTTGGAAATCAAGGAATTTTCCAACCAACTTCAAATTTTGCATGCTCCAAACTGTATATATTCCGCACTTGTCATGCAAAATTGACAGATTTTCGCTGGGAAATGACGGAGAAATTTCAGAGTTTAGGGAAAGCGCAGCTCGGCTACGTGGTTATTCTTCTAACCGTGGCTGTTGGGACACCCTGCGCTGCGCTTGTGTACATTTGTACGGCCGTTGACTCACCCCAGATTGTGACGGGAATTAGGTCAAAGTGTGTCCCAAATGCCGGCAAATTTGGAAATCAAGGAATTTTCCAACCAACTTCAAATTTTGCATGCTCCAAACTGTATATATTCCGCACTTGTCATGCAAAATTGACAGATTTTCGCTGGGAAATGACGGAGAAATTTCAGAGTTTAGGGAAAGCGCAGCTCGGCTACGTGGTTATTCTTCTAACCGTGGCTGTTGGGACACCCTGCGCTGCGCTTGTGTACATTTGTACGGCCGTTGACTCACCCCAGATTGTGACGGGAATTAGGTCAAAGTGTGTCCCAAATGCCGGCAAATTTGGAAATCAAGGAATTTTCCAACCAACTTCAAATTTTGCATGCTCCAAACTGTATATATTCCGCACTTGTCATGCAAAATTGACAGATTTTCGCTGGGAAATGACGGAGAAATTTCAGAGTTTAGGGAAAGCGCAGCTCGGCTACGTGGTTATTCTTCTAACCGTGGCTGTTGGGACACCCTGCGCTGCGCTTGTGTACATTTGTACGGCCGTTGACTCACCCCAGATTGTGACGGGAATTAGGTCAAAGTGTGTCCCAAATGCCGGCAAATTTGGAAATCAAGGAATTTTCCAACCAACTTCAAATTTTGCATGCTCCAAACTGTATATATTCCGCACTTGTCATGCAAAATTGACAGATTTTCGCTGGGAAATGACGGAGAAATTTCAGAGTTTAGGGAAAGCGCAGCTCGGCTACGTGGTTATTCTTCTAACCGTGGCTGTTGGGACACCCTGCGCTGCGCTTGTGTACATTTGTACGGCCGTTGACTCACCCCAGATTGTGACGGGAATTAGGTCAAAGTGTGTCCCAAATGCCGGCAAATTTGGAAATCAAGGAATTTTCCAACCAACTTCAAATTTTGCATGCTCCAAACTGTATATATTCCGCACTTGTCATGCAAAATTGACAGATTTTCGCTGGGAAATGACGGAGAAATTTCAGAGTTTAGGGAAAGCGCAGCTCGGCTACGTGGTTATTCTTCTAACCGTGGCTGTTGGGACACCCTGCGCTGCGCTTGTGTACATTTGTACGGCCGTTGACTCACCCCAGATTGTGACGGGAATTAGGTCAAAGTGTGTCCCAAATGCCGGCAAATTTGGAAATCAAGGAATTTTCCAACCAACTTCAAATTTTGCATGCTCCAAACTGTATATATTCCGCACTTGTCATGCAAAATTGACAGATTTTCGCTGGGAAATGACGGAGAAATTTCAGAGTTTAGGGAAAGCGCAGCTCGGCTACGTGGTTATTCTTCTAACCGTGGCTGTTGGGACACCCTGCGCTGCGCTTGTGTACATTTGTACGGCCGTTGACTCACCCCAGATTGTGACGGGAATTAGGTCAAAGTGTGTCCCAAATGCCGGCAAATTTGGAAATCAAGGAATTTTCCAACCAACTTCAAATTTTGCATGCTCCAAACTGTATATATTCCGCACTTGTCATGCAAAATTGACAGATTTTCGCTGGGAAATGACGGAGAAATTTCAGAGTTTAGGGAAAGCGCAGCTCGGCTACGTGGTTATTCTTCTAACCGTGGCTGTTGGGACACCCTGCGCTGCGCTTGTGTACATTTGTACGGCCGTTGACTCACCCCAGATTGTGACGGGAATTAGGTCAAAGTGTGTCCCAAATGCCGGCAAATTTGGAAATCAAGGAATTTTCCAACCAACTTCAAATTTTGCATGCTCCAAACTGTATATATTCCGCACTTGTCATGCAAAATTGACAGATTTTCGCTGGGAAATGACGGAGAAATTTCAGAGTTTAGGGAAAGCGCAGCTCGGCTACGTGGTTATTCTTCTAACCGTGGCTGTTGGGACACCCTGCGCTGCGCTTGTGTACATTTGTACGGCCGTTGACTCACCCCAGATTGTGACGGGAATTAGGTCAAAGTGTGTCCCAAATGCCGGCAAATTTGGAAATCAAGGAATTTTCCAACCAACTTCAAATTTTGCATGCTCCAAACTGTATATATTCCGCACTTGTCATGCAAAATTGACAGATTTTCGCTGGGAAATGACGGAGAAATTTCAGAGTTTAGGGAAAGCGCAGCTCGGCTACGTGGTTATTCTTCTAACCGTGGCTGTTGGGACACCCTGCGCTGCGCTTGTGTACATTTGTACGGCCGTTGACTCACCCCAGATTGTGACGGGAATTAGGTCAAAGTGTGTCCCAAATGCCGGCAAATTTGGAAATCAAGGAATTTTCCAACCAACTTCAAATTTTGCATGCTCCAAACTGTATATATTCCGCACTTGTCATGCAAAATTGACAGATTTTCGCTGGGAAATGACGGAGAAATTTCAGAGTTTAGGGAAAGCGCAGCTCGGCTACGTGGTTATTCTTCTAACCGTGGCTGTTGGGACACCCTGCGCTGCGCTTGTGTACATTTGTACGGCCGTTGACTCACCCCAGATTGTGACGGGAATTAGGTCAAAGTGTGTCCCAAATGCCGGCAAATTTGGAAATCAAGGAATTTTCCAACCAACTTCAAATTTTGCATGCTCCAAACTGTATATATTCCGCACTTGTCATGCAAAATTGACAGATTTTCGCTGGGAAATGACGGAGAAATTTCAGAGTTTAGGGAAAGCGCAGCTCGGCTACGTGGTTATTCTTCTAACCGTGGCTGTTGGGACACCCTGCGCTGCGCTTGTGTACATTTGTACGGCCGTTGACTCACCCCAGATTGTGACGGGAATTAGGTCAAAGTGTGTCCCAAATGCCGGCAAATTTGGAAATCAAGGAATTTTCCAACCAACTTCAAATTTTGCATGCTCCAAACTGTATATATTCCGCACTTGTCATGCAAAATTGACAGATTTTCGCTGGGAAATGACGGAGAAATTTCAGAGTTTAGGGAAAGCGCAGCTCGGCTACGTGGTTATTCTTCTAACCGTGGCTGTTGGGACACCCTGCGCTGCGCTTGTGTACATTTGTACGGCCGTTGACTCACCCCAGATTGTGACGGGAATTAGGTCAAAGTGTGTCCCAAATGCCGGCAAATTTGGAAATCAAGGAATTTTCCAACCAACTTCAAATTTTGCATGCTCCAAACTGTATATATTCCGCACTTGTCATGCAAAATTGACAGATTTTCGCTGGGAAATGACGGAGAAATTTCAGAGTTTAGGGAAAGCGCAGCTCGGCTACGTGGTTATTCTTCTAACCGTGGCTGTTGGGACACCCTGCGCTGCGCTTGTGTACATTTGTACGGCCGTTGACTCACCCCAGATTGTGACGGGAATTAGGTCAAAGTGTGTCCCAAATGCCGGCAAATTTGGAAATCAAGGAATTTTCCAACCAACTTCAAATTTTGCATGCTCCAAACTGTATATATTCCGCACTTGTCATGCAAAATTGACAGATTTTCGCTGGGAAATGACGGAGAAATTTCAGAGTTTAGGGAAAGCGCAGCTCGGCTACGTGGTTATTCTTCTAACCGTGGCTGTTGGGACACCCTGCGCTGCGCTTGTGTACATTTGTACGGCCGTTGACTCACCCCAGATTGTGACGGGAATTAGGTCAAAGTGTGTCCCAAATGCCGGCAAATTTGGAAATCAAGGAATTTTCCAACCAACTTCAAATTTTGCATGCTCCAAACTGTATATATTCCGCACTTGTCATGCAAAATTGACAGATTTTCGCTGGGAAATGACGGAGAAATTTCAGAGTTTAGGGAAAGCGCAGCTCGGCTACGTGGTTATTCTTCTAACCGTGGCTGTTGGGACACCCTGCGCTGCGCTTGTGTACATTTGTACGGCCGTTGACTCACCCCAGATTGTGACGGGAATTAGGTCAAAGTGTGTCCCAAATGCCGGCAAATTTGGAAATCAAGGAATTTTCCAACCAACTTCAAATTTTGCATGCTCCAAACTGTATATATTCCGCACTTGTCATGCAAAATTGACAGATTTTCGCTGGGAAATGACGGAGAAATTTCAGAGTTTAGGGAAAGCGCAGCTCGGCTACGTGGTTATTCTTCTAACCGTGGCTGTTGGGACACCCTGCGCTGCGCTTGTGTACATTTGTACGGCCGTTGACTCACCCCAGATTGTGACGGGAATTAGGTCAAAGTGTGTCCCAAATGCCGGCAAATTTGGAAATCAAGGAATTTTCCAACCAACTTCAAATTTTGCATGCTCCAAACTGTATATATTCCGCACTTGTCATGCAAAATTGACAGATTTTCGCTGGGAAATGACGGAGAAATTTCAGAGTTTAGGGAAAGCGCAGCTCGGCTACGTGGTTATTCTTCTAACCGTGGCTGTTGGGACACCCTGCGCTGCGCTTGTGTACATTTGTACGGCCGTTGACTCACCCCAGATTGTGACGGGAATTAGGTCAAAGTGTGTCCCAAATGCCGGCAAATTTGGAAATCAAGGAATTTTCCAACCAACTTCAAATTTTGCATGCTCCAAACTGTATATATTCCGCACTTGTCATGCAAAATTGACAGATTTTCGCTGGGAAATGACGGAGAAATTTCAGAGTTTAGGGAAAGCGCAGCTCGGCTACGTGGTTATTCTTCTAACCGTGGCTGTTGGGACACCCTGCGCTGCGCTTGTGTACATTTGTACGGCCGTTGACTCACCCCAGATTGTGACGGGAATTAGGTCAAAGTGTGTCCCAAATGCCGGCAAATTTGGAAATCAAGGAATTTTCCAACCAACTTCAAATTTTGCATGCTCCAAACTGTATATATTCCGCACTTGTCATGCAAAATTGACAGATTTTCGCTGGGAAATGACGGAGAAATTTCAGAGTTTAGGGAAAGCGCAGCTCGGCTACGTGGTTATTCTTCTAACCGTGGCTGTTGGGACACCCTGCGCTGCGCTTGTGTACATTTGTACGGCCGTTGACTCACCCCAGATTGTGACGGGAATTAGGTCAAAGTGTGTCCCAAATGCCGGCAAATTTGGAAATCAAGGAATTTTCCAACCAACTTCAAATTTTGCATGCTCCAAACTGTATATATTCCGCACTTGTCATGCAAAATTGACAGATTTTCGCTGGGAAATGACGGAGAAATTTCAGAGTTTAGGGAAAGCGCAGCTCGGCTACGTGGTTATTCTTCTAACCGTGGCTGTTGGGACACCCTGCGCTGCGCTTGTGTACATTTGTACGGCCGTTGACTCACCCCAGATTGTGACGGGAATTAGGTCAAAGTGTGTCCCAAATGCCGGCAAATTTGGAAATCAAGGAATTTTCCAACCAACTTCAAATTTTGCATGCTCCAAACTGTATATATTCCGCACTTGTCATGCAAAATTGACAGATTTTCGCTGGGAAATGACGGAGAAATTTCAGAGTTTAGGGAAAGCGCAGCTCGGCTACGTGGTTATTCTTCTAACCGTGGCTGTTGGGACACCCTGCGCTGCGCTTGTGTACATTTGTACGGCCGTTGACTCACCCCAGATTGTGACGGGAATTAGGTCAAAGTGTGTCCCAAATGCCGGCAAATTTGGAAATCAAGGAATTTTCCAACCAACTTCAAATTTTGCATGCTCCAAACTGTATATATTCCGCACTTGTCATGCAAAATTGACAGATTTTCGCTGGGAAATGACGGAGAAATTTCAGAGTTTAGGGAAAGCGCAGCTCGGCTACGTGGTTATTCTTCTAACCGTGGCTGTTGGGACACCCTGCGCTGCGCTTGTGTACATTTGTACGGCCGTTGACTCACCCCAGATTGTGACGGGAATTAGGTCAAAGTGTGTCCCAAATGCCGGCAAATTTGGAAATCAAGGAATTTTCCAACCAACTTCAAATTTTGCATGCTCCAAACTGTATATATTCCGCACTTGTCATGCAAAATTGACAGATTTTCGCTGGGAAATGACGGAGAAATTTCAGAGTTTAGGGAAAGCGCAGCTCGGCTACGTGGTTATTCTTCTAACCGTGGCTGTTGGGACACCCTGCGCTGCGCTTGTGTACATTTGTACGGCCGTTGACTCACCCCAGATTGTGACGGGAATTAGGTCAAAGTGTGTCCCAAATGCCGGCAAATTTGGAAATCAAGGAATTTTCCAACCAACTTCAAATTTTGCATGCTCCAAACTGTATATATTCCGCACTTGTCATGCAAAATTGACAGATTTTCGCTGGGAAATGACGGAGAAATTTCAGAGTTTAGGGAAAGCGCAGCTCGGCTACGTGGTTATTCTTCTAACCGTGGCTGTTGGGACACCCTGCGCTGCGCTTGTGTACATTTGTACGGCCGTTGACTCACCCCAGATTGTGACGGGAATTAGGTCAAAGTGTGTCCCAAATGCCGGCAAATTTGGAAATCAAGGAATTTTCCAACCAACTTCAAATTTTGCATGCTCCAAACTGTATATATTCCGCACTTGTCATGCAAAATTGACAGATTTTCGCTGGGAAATGACGGAGAAATTTCAGAGTTTAGGGAAAGCGCAGCTCGGCTACGTGGTTATTCTTCTAACCGTGGCTGTTGGGACACCCTGCGCTGCGCTTGTGTACATTTGTACGGCCGTTGACTCACCCCAGATTGTGACGGGAATTAGGTCAAAGTGTGTCCCAAATGCCGGCAAATTTGGAAATCAAGGAATTTTCCAACCAACTTCAAATTTTGCATGCTCCAAACTGTATATATTCCGCACTTGTCATGCAAAATTGACAGATTTTCGCTGGGAAATGACGGAGAAATTTCAGAGTTTAGGGAAAGCGCAGCTCGGCTACGTGGTTATTCTTCTAACCGTGGCTGTTGGGACACCCTGCGCTGCGCTTGTGTACATTTGTACGGCCGTTGACTCACCCCAGATTGTGACGGGAATTAGGTCAAAGTGTGTCCCAAATGCCGGCAAATTTGGAAATCAAGGAATTTTCCAACCAACTTCAAATTTTGCATGCTCCAAACTGTATATATTCCGCACTTGTCATGCAAAATTGACAGATTTTCGCTGGGAAATGACGGAGAAATTTCAGAGTTTAGGGAAAGCGCAGCTCGGCTACGTGGTTATTCTTCTAACCGTGGCTGTTGGGACACCCTGCGCTGCGCTTGTGTACATTTGTACGGCCGTTGACTCACCCCAGATTGTGACGGGAATTAGGTCAAAGTGTGTCCCAAATGCCGGCAAATTTGGAAATCAAGGAATTTTCCAACCAACTTCAAATTTTGCATGCTCCAAACTGTATATATTCCGCACTTGTCATGCAAAATTGACAGATTTTCGCTGGGAAATGACGGAGAAATTTCAGAGTTTAGGGAAAGCGCAGCTCGGCTACGTGGTTATTCTTCTAACCGTGGCTGTTGGGACACCCTGCGCTGCGCTTGTGTACATTTGTACGGCCGTTGACTCACCCCAGATTGTGACGGGAATTAGGTCAAAGTGTGTCCCAAATGCCGGCAAATTTGGAAATCAAGGAATTTTCCAACCAACTTCAAATTTTGCATGCTCCAAACTGTATATATTCCGCACTTGTCATGCAAAATTGACAGATTTTCGCTGGGAAATGACGGAGAAATTTCAGAGTTTAGGGAAAGCGCAGCTCGGCTACGTGGTTATTCTTCTAACCGTGGCTGTTGGGACACCCTGCGCTGCGCTTGTGTACATTTGTACGGCCGTTGACTCACCCCAGATTGTGACGGGAATTAGGTCAAAGTGTGTCCCAAATGCCGGCAAATTTGGAAATCAAGGAATTTTCCAACCAACTTCAAATTTTGCATGCTCCAAACTGTATATATTCCGCACTTGTCATGCAAAATTGACAGATTTTCGCTGGGAAATGACGGAGAAATTTCAGAGTTTAGGGAAAGCGCAGCTCGGCTACGTGGTTATTCTTCTAACCGTGGCTGTTGGGACACCCTGCGCTGCGCTTGTGTACATTTGTACGGCCGTTGACTCACCCCAGATTGTGACGGGAATTAGGTCAAAGTGTGTCCCAAATGCCGGCAAATTTGGAAATCAAGGAATTTTCCAACCAACTTCAAATTTTGCATGCTCCAAACTGTATATATTCCGCACTTGTCATGCAAAATTGACAGATTTTCGCTGGGAAATGACGGAGAAATTTCAGAGTTTAGGGAAAGCGCAGCTCGGCTACGTGGTTATTCTTCTAACCGTGGCTGTTGGGACACCCTGCGCTGCGCTTGTGTACATTTGTACGGCCGTTGACTCACCCCAGATTGTGACGGGAATTAGGTCAAAGTGTGTCCCAAATGCCGGCAAATTTGGAAATCAAGGAATTTTCCAACCAACTTCAAATTTTGCATGCTCCAAACTGTATATATTCCGCACTTGTCATGCAAAATTGACAGATTTTCGCTGGGAAATGACGGAGAAATTTCAGAGTTTAGGGAAAGCGCAGCTCGGCTACGTGGTTATTCTTCTAACCGTGGCTGTTGGGACACCCTGCGCTGCGCTTGTGTACATTTGTACGGCCGTTGACTCACCCCAGATTGTGACGGGAATTAGGTCAAAGTGTGTCCCAAATGCCGGCAAATTTGGAAATCAAGGAATTTTCCAACCAACTTCAAATTTTGCATGCTCCAAACTGTATATATTCCGCACTTGTCATGCAAAATTGACAGATTTTCGCTGGGAAATGACGGAGAAATTTCAGAGTTTAGGGAAAGCGCAGCTCGGCTACGTGGTTATTCTTCTAACCGTGGCTGTTGGGACACCCTGCGCTGCGCTTGTGTACATTTGTACGGCCGTTGACTCACCCCAGATTGTGACGGGAATTAGGTCAAAGTGTGTCCCAAATGCCGGCAAATTTGGAAATCAAGGAATTTTCCAACCAACTTCAAATTTTGCATGCTCCAAACTGTATATATTCCGCACTTGTCATGCAAAATTGACAGATTTTCGCTGGGAAATGACGGAGAAATTTCAGAGTTTAGGGAAAGCGCAGCTCGGCTACGTGGTTATTCTTCTAACCGTGGCTGTTGGGACACCCTGCGCTGCGCTTGTGTACATTTGTACGGCCGTTGACTCACCCCAGATTGTGACGGGAATTAGGTCAAAGTGTGTCCCAAATGCCGGCAAATTTGGAAATCAAGGAATTTTCCAACCAACTTCAAATTTTGCATGCTCCAAACTGTATATATTCCGCACTTGTCATGCAAAATTGACAGATTTTCGCTGGGAAATGACGGAGAAATTTCAGAGTTTAGGGAAAGCGCAGCTCGGCTACGTGGTTATTCTTCTAACCGTGGCTGTTGGGACACCCTGCGCTGCGCTTGTGTACATTTGTACGGCCGTTGACTCACCCCAGATTGTGACGGGAATTAGGTCAAAGTGTGTCCCAAATGCCGGCAAATTTGGAAATCAAGGAATTTTCCAACCAACTTCAAATTTTGCATGCTCCAAACTGTATATATTCCGCACTTGTCATGCAAAATTGACAGATTTTCGCTGGGAAATGACGGAGAAATTTCAGAGTTTAGGGAAAGCGCAGCTCGGCTACGTGGTTATTCTTCTAACCGTGGCTGTTGGGACACCCTGCGCTGCGCTTGTGTACATTTGTACGGCCGTTGACTCACCCCAGATTGTGACGGGAATTAGGTCAAAGTGTGTCCCAAATGCCGGCAAATTTGGAAATCAAGGAATTTTCCAACCAACTTCAAATTTTGCATGCTCCAAACTGTATATATTCCGCACTTGTCATGCAAAATTGACAGATTTTCGCTGGGAAATGACGGAGAAATTTCAGAGTTTAGGGAAAGCGCAGCTCGGCTACGTGGTTATTCTTCTAACCGTGGCTGTTGGGACACCCTGCGCTGCGCTTGTGTACATTTGTACGGCCGTTGACTCACCCCAGATTGTGACGGGAATTAGGTCAAAGTGTGTCCCAAATGCCGGCAAATTTGGAAATCAAGGAATTTTCCAACCAACTTCAAATTTTGCATGCTCCAAACTGTATATATTCCGCACTTGTCATGCAAAATTGACAGATTTTCGCTGGGAAATACGGAGAAATTTCAGAGTTTAGGGAAAGCGCAGCTCGGCTACGTGGTTATTCTTCTAACCGTGGCTGTTGGGACACCCTGCGCTGCGCTTGTGTACATTTGTACGGCCGTTGACTCACCCCAGATTGTGACGGGAATTAGGTCAAAGTGTGTCCCAAATGCCGGCAAATTTGGAAATCAAGGAATTTTCCAACCAACTTCAAATTTTGCATGCTCCAAACTGTATATATTCCGCACTTGTCATGCAAAATTGACAGATTTTCGCTGGGAAATGACGGAGAAATTTCAGAGTTTAGGGAAAGCGCAGCTCGGCTACGTGGTTATTCTTCTAACCGTGGCTGTTGGGACACCCTGCGCTGCGCTTGTGTACATTTGTACGGCCGTTGACTCACCCCAGATTGTGACGGGAATTAGGTCAAAGTGTGTCCCAAATGCCGGCAAATTTGGAAATCAAGGAATTTTCCAACCAACTTCAAATTTTGCATGCTCCAAACTGTATATATTCCGCACTTGTCATGCAAAATTGACAGATTTTCGCTGGGAAATGACGGAGAAATTTCAGAGTTTAGGGAAAGCGCAGCTCGGCTACGTGGTTATTCTTCTAACCGTGGCTGTTGGGACATCCCTGCGCTGCGCTTGTGTACATTTGTACGGCCGTTGACTCACCCCAGATTGTGACGGGAATTAGGTCAAAGTGTGTCCCAAATGCCGGCAAATTTGGAAATCAAGGAATTTTCCAACCAACTTCAAATTTTGCATGCTCCAAACTGTATATATTCCGCACTTGTCATGCAAAATTGACAGATTTTCGCTGGGAAATGACGGAGAAATTTCAGAGTTTAGGGAAAGCGCAGCTCGGCTACGTGGTTATTCTTCTAACCGTGGCTGTTGGGACACCCTGCGCTGCGCTTGTGTACATTTGTACGGCCGTTGACTCACCCCAGATTGTGACGGGAATTAGGTCAAAGTGTGTCCCAAATGCCGGCAAATTTGGAAATCAAGGAATTTTCCAACCAACTTCAAATTTTGCATGCTCCAAACTGTATATATTCCGCACTTGTCATGCAAAATTGACAGATTTTCGCTGGGAAATGACGGAGAAATTTCAGAGTTTAGGGAAAGCGCAGCTCGGCTACGTGGTTATTCTTCTAACCGTGGCTGTTGGGACACCCTGCGCTGCGCTTGTGTACATTTGTACGGCCGTTGACTCACCCCAGATTGTGACGGGAATTAGGTCAAAGTGTGTCCCAAATGCCGGCAAATTTGGAAATCAAGGAATTTTCCAACCAACTTCAAATTTTGCATGCTCCAAACTGTATATATTCCGCACTTGTCATGCAAAATTGACAGATTTTCGCTGGGAAATGACGGAGAAATTTCAGAGTTTAGGGAAAGCGCAGCTCGGCTACGTGGTTATTCTTCTAACCGTGGCTGTTGGGACACCCTGCGCTGCGCTTGTGTACATTTGTACGGCCGTTGACTCACCCCAGATTGTGACGGGAATTAGGTCAAAGTGTGTCCCAAATGCCGGCAAATTTGGAAATCAAGGAATTTTCCAACCAACTTCAAATTTTGCATGCTCCAAACTGTATATATTCCGCACTTGTCATGCAAAATTGACAGATTTTCGCTGGGAAATGACGGAGAAATTTCAGAGTTTAGGGAAAGCGCAGCTCGGCTACGTGGTTATTCTTCTAACCGTGGCTGTTGGGACACCCTGCGCTGCGCTTGTGTACATTTGTACGGCCGTTGACTCACCCCAGATTGTGACGGGAATTAGGTCAAAGTGTGTCCCAAATGCCGGCAAATTTGGAAATCAAGGAATTTTCCAACCAACTTCAAATTTTGCATGCTCCAAACTGTATATATTCCGCACTTGTCATGCAAAATTGACAGATTTTCGCTGGGAAATGACGGAGAAATTTCAGAGTTTAGGGAAAGCGCAGCTCGGCTACGTGGTTATTCTTCTAACCGTGGCTGTTGGGACACCCTGCGCTGCGCTTGTGTACATTTGTACGGCCGTTGACTCACCCCAGATTGTGACGGGAATTAGGTCAAAGTGTGTCCCAAATGCCGGCAAATTTGGAAATCAAGGAATTTTCCAACCAACTTCAAATTTTGCATGCTCCAAACTGTATATATTCCGCACTTGTCATGCAAAATTGACAGATTTTCGCTGGGAAATGACGGAGAAATTTCAGAGTTTAGGGAAAGCGCAGCTCGGCTACGTGGTTATTCTTCTAACCGTGGCTGTTGGGACACCCTGCGCTGCGCTTGTGTACATTTGTACGGCCGTTGACTCACCCCAGATTGTGACGGGAATTAGGTCAAAGTGTGTCCCAAATGCCGGCAAATTTGGAAATCAAGGAATTTTCCAACCAACTTCAAATTTTGCATGCTCCAAACTGTATATATTCCGCACTTGTCATGCAAAATTGACAGATTTTCGCTGGGAAATGACGGAGAAATTTCAGAGTTTAGGGAAAGCGCAGCTCGGCTACGTGGTTATTCTTCTAACCGTGGCTGTTGGGACACCCTGCGCTGCGCTTGTGTACATTTGTACGGCCGTTGACTCACCCCAGATTGTGACGGGAATTAGGTCAAAGTGTGTCCCAAATGCCGGCAAATTTGGAAATCAAGGAATTTTCCAACCAACTTCAAATTTTGCATGCTCCAAACTGTATATATTCCGCACTTGTCATGCAAAATTGACAGATTTTCGCTGGGAAATGACGGAGAAATTTCAGAGTTTAGGGAAAGCGCAGCTCGGCTACGTGGTTATTCTTCTAACCGTGGCTGTTGGGACACCCTGCGCTGCGCTTGTGTACATTTGTACGGCCGTTGACTCACCCCAGATTGTGACGGGAATTAGGTCAAAGTGTGTCCCAAATGCCGGCAAATTTGGAAATCAAGGAATTTTCCAACCAACTTCAAATTTTGCATGCTCCAAACTGTATATATTCCGCACTTGTCATGCAAAATTGACAGATTTTCGCTGGGAAATGACGGAGAAATTTCAGAGTTTAGGGAAAGCGCAGCTCGGCTACGTGGTTATTCTTCTAACCGTGGCTGTTGGGACACCCTGCGCTGCGCTTGTGTACATTTGTACGGCCGTTGACTCACCCCAGATTGTGACGGGAATTAGGTCAAAGTGTGTCCCAAATGCCGGCAAATTTGGAAATCAAGGAATTTTCCAACCAACTTCAAATTTTGCATGCTCCAAACTGTATATATTCCGCACTTGTCATGCAAAATTGACAGATTTTCGCTGGGAAATGACGGAGAAATTTCAGAGTTTAGGGAAAGCGCAGCTCGGCTACGTGGTTATTCTTCTAACCGTGGCTGTTGGGACACCCTGCGCTGCGCTTGTGTACATTTGTACGGCCGTTGACTCACCCCAGATTGTGACGGGAATTAGGTCAAAGTGTGTCCCAAATGCCGGCAAATTTGGAAATCAAGGAATTTTCCAACCAACTTCAAATTTTGCATGCTCCAAACTGTATATATTCCGCACTTGTCATGCAAAATTGACAGATTTTCGCTGGGAAATGACGGAGAAATTTCAGAGTTTAGGGAAAGCGCAGCTCGGCTACGTGGTTATTCTTCTAACCGTGGCTGTTGGGACACCCTGCGCTGCGCTTGTGTACATTTGTACGGCCGTTGACTCACCCCAGATTGTGACGGGAATTAGGTCAAAGTGTGTCCCAAATGCCGGCAAATTTGGAAATCAAGGAATTTTCCAACCAACTTCAAATTTTGCATGCTCCAAACTGTATATATTCCGCACTTGTCATGCAAAATTGACAGATTTTCGCTGGGAAATGACGGAGAAATTTCAGAGTTTAGGGAAAGCGCAGCTCGGCTACGTGGTTATTCTTCTAACCGTGGCTGTTGGGACACCCTGCGCTGCGCTTGTGTACATTTGTACGGCCGTTGACTCACCCCAGATTGTGACGGGAATTAGGTCAAAGTGTGTCCCAAATGCCGGCAAATTTGGAAATCAAGGAATTTTCCAACCAACTTCAAATTTTGCATGCTCCAAACTGTATATATTCCGCACTTGTCATGCAAAATTGACAGATTTTCGCTGGGAAATGACGGAGAAATTTCAGAGTTTAGGGAAAGCGCAGCTCGGCTACGTGGTTATTCTTCTAACCGTGGCTGTTGGGACATCCCTGCGCTGCGCTTGTGTACATTTGTACGGCCGTTGACTCACCCCAGATTGTGACGGGAATTAGGTCAAAGTGTGTCCCAAATGCCGGCAAATTTGGAAATCAAGGAATTTTCCAACCAACTTCAAATTTTGCATGCTCCAAACTGTATATATTCCGCACTTGTCATGCAAAATTGACAGATTTTCGCTGGGAAATGACGGAGAAATTTCAGAGTTTAGGGAAAGCGCAGCTCGGCTACGTGGTTATTCTTCTAACCGTGGCTGTTGGGACACCCTGCGCTGCGCTTGTGTACATTTGTACGGCCGTTGACTCACCCCAGATTGTGACGGGAATTAGGTCAAAGTGTGTCCCAAATGCCGGCAAATTTGGAAATCAAGGAATTTTCCAACCAACTTCAAATTTTGCATGCTCCAAACTGTATATATTCCGCACTTGTCATGCAAAATTGACAGATTTTCGCTGGGAAATGACGGAGAAATTTCAGAGTTTAGGGAAAGCGCAGCTCGGCTACGTGGTTATTCTTCTAACCGTGGCTGTTGGGACACCCTGCGCTGCGCTTGTGTACATTTGTACGGCCGTTGACTCACCCCAGATTGTGACGGGAATTAGGTCAAAGTGTGTCCCAAATGCCGGCAAATTTGGAAATCAAGGAATTTTCCAACCAACTTCAAATTTTGCATGCTCCAAACTGTATATATTCCGCACTTGTCATGCAAAATTGACAGATTTTCGCTGGGAAATGACGGAGAAATTTCAGAGTTTAGGGAAAGCGCAGCTCGGCTACGTGGTTATTCTTCTAACCGTGGCTGTTGGGACACCCTGCGCTGCGCTTGTGTACATTTGTACGGCCGTTGACTCACCCCAGATTGTGACGGGAATTAGGTCAAAGTGTGTCCCAAATGCCGGCAAATTTGGAAATCAAGGAATTTTCCAACCAACTTCAAATTTTGCATGCTCCAAACTGTATATATTCCGCACTTGTCATGCAAAATTGACAGATTTTCGCTGGGAAATGACGGAGAAATTTCAGAGTTTAGGGAAAGCGCAGCTCGGCTACGTGGTTATTCTTCTAACCGTGGCTGTTGGGACACCCTGCGCTGCGCTTGTGTACATTTGTACGGCCGTTGACTCACCCCAGATTGTGACGGGAATTAGGTCAAAGTGTGTCCCAAATGCCGGCAAATTTGGAAATCAAGGAATTTTCCAACCAACTTCAAATTTTGCATGCTCCAAACTGTATATATTCCGCACTTGTCATGCAAAATTGACAGATTTTCGCTGGGAAATGACGGAGAAATTTCAGAGTTTAGGGAAAGCGCAGCTCGGCTACGTGGTTATTCTTCTAACCGTGGCTGTTGGGACACCCTGCGCTGCGCTTGTGTACATTTGTACGGCCGTTGACTCACCCCAGATTGTGACGGGAATTAGGTCAAAGTGTGTCCCAAATGCCGGCAAATTTGGAAATCAAGGAATTTTCCAACCAACTTCAAATTTTGCATGCTCCAAACTGTATATATTCCGCACTTGTCATGCAAAATTGACAGATTTTCGCTGGGAAATGACGGAGAAATTTCAGAGTTTAGGGAAAGCGCAGCTCGGCTACGTGGTTATTCTTCTAACCGTGGCTGTTGGGACACCCTGCGCTGCGCTTGTGTACATTTGTACGGCCGTTGACTCACCCCAGATTGTGACGGGAATTAGGTCAAAGTGTGTCCCAAATGCCGGCAAATTTGGAAATCAAGGAATTTTCCAACCAACTTCAAATTTTGCATGCTCCAAACTGTATATATTCCGCACTTGTCATGCAAAATTGACAGATTTTCGCTGGGAAATGACGGAGAAATTTCAGAGTTTAGGGAAAGCGCAGCTCGGCTACGTGGTTATTCTTCTAACCGTGGCTGTTGGGACACCCTGCGCTGCGCTTGTGTACATTTGTACGGCCGTTGACTCACCCCAGATTGTGACGGGAATTAGGTCAAAGTGTGTCCCAAATGCCGGCAAATTTGGAAATCAAGGAATTTTCCAACCAACTTCAAATTTTGCATGCTCCAAACTGTATATATTCCGCACTTGTCATGCAAAATTGACAGATTTTCGCTGGGAAATGACGGAGAAATTTCAGAGTTTAGGGAAAGCGCAGCTCGGCTACGTGGTTATTCTTCTAACCGTGGCTGTTGGGACACCCTGCGCTGCGCTTGTGTACATTTGTACGGCCGTTGACTCACCCCAGATTGTGACGGGAATTAGGTCAAAGTGTGTCCCAAATGCCGGCAAATTTGGAAATCAAGGAATTTTCCAACCAACTTCAAATTTTGCATGCTCCAAACTGTATATATTCCGCACTTGTCATGCAAAATTGACAGATTTTCGCTGGGAAATGACGGAGAAATTTCAGAGTTTAGGGAAAGCGCAGCTCGGCTACGTGGTTATTCTTCTAACCGTGGCTGTTGGGACACCCTGCGCTGCGCTTGTGTACATTTGTACGGCCGTTGACTCACCCCAGATTGTGACGGGAATTAGGTCAAAGTGTGTCCCAAATGCCGGCAAATTTGGAAATCAAGGAATTTTCCAACCAACTTCAAATTTTGCATGCTCCAAACTGTATATATTCCGCACTTGTCATGCAAAATTGACAGATTTTCGCTGGGAAATGACGGAGAAATTTCAGAGTTTAGGGAAAGCGCAGCTCGGCTACGTGGTTATTCTTCTAACCGTGGCTGTTGGGACACCCTGCGCTGCGCTTGTGTACATTTGTACGGCCGTTGACTCACCCCAGATTGTGACGGGAATTAGGTCAAAGTGTGTCCCAAATGCCGGCAAATTTGGAAATCAAGGAATTTTCCAACCAACTTCAAATTTTGCATGCTCCAAACTGTATATATTCCGCACTTGTCATGCAAAATTGACAGATTTTCGCTGGGAAATGACGGAGAAATTTCAGAGTTTAGGGAAAGCGCAGCTCGGCTACGTGGTTATTCTTCTAACCGTGGCTGTTGGGACACCCTGCGCTGCGCTTGTGTACATTTGTACGGCCGTTGACTCACCCCAGATTGTGACGGGAATTAGGTCAAAGTGTGTCCCAAATGCCGGCAAATTTGGAAATCAAGGAATTTTCCAACCAACTTCAAATTTTGCATGCTCCAAACTGTATATATTCCGCACTTGTCATGCAAAATTGACAGATTTTCGCTGGGAAATGACGGAGAAATTTCAGAGTTTAGGGAAAGCGCAGCTCGGCTACGTGGTTATTCTTCTAACCGTGGCTGTTGGGACACCCTGCGCTGCGCTTGTGTACATTTGTACGGCCGTTGACTCACCCCAGATTGTGACGGGAATTAGGTCAAAGTGTGTCCCAAATGCCGGCAAATTTGGAAATCAAGGAATTTTCCAACCAACTTCAAATTTTGCATGCTCCAAACTGTATATATTCCGCACTTGTCATGCAAAATTGACAGATTTTCGCTGGGAAATGACGGAGAAATTTCAGAGTTTAGGGAAAGCGCAGCTCGGCTACGTGGTTATTCTTCTAACCGTGGCTGTTGGGACACCCTGCGCTGCGCTTGTGTACATTTGTACGGCCGTTGACTCACCCCAGATTGTGACGGGAATTAGGTCAAAGTGTGTCCCAAATGCCGGCAAATTTGGAAATCAAGGAATTTTCCAACCACTTCAAATTTTGCATGCTCCAAACTGTATATATTCCGCACTTGTCATGCAAAATTGACAGATTTTCGCTGGGAAATGACGGAGAAATTTCAGAGTTTAGGGAAAGCGCAGCTCGGCTACGTGGTTATTCTTCTAACCGTGGCTGTTGGGACACCCTGCGCTGCGCTTGTGTACATTTGTACGGCCGTTGACTCACTCCCAGATTGTGACGGGAATTAGGTCAAAGTGTGTCCCAAATGCCGGCAAATTTGGAAATCAAGGAATTTTCCAACCAACTTCAAATTTTGCATGCTCCAAACTGTATATATTCCGCACTTGTCATGCAAAATTGACAGATTTTCGCTGGGAAATGACGGAGAAATTTCAGAGTTTAGGGAAAGCGCAGCTCGGCTACGTGGTTATTCTTCTAACCGTGGCTGTTGGGACACCCTGCGCTGCGCTTGTGTACATTTGTACGGCCGTTGACTCACCCCAGATTGTGACGGGAATTAGGTCAAAGTGTGTCCCAAATGCCGGCAAATTTGGAAATCAAGGAATTTTCCAACCAACTTCAAATTTTGCATGCTCCAAACTGTATATATTCCGCACTTGTCATGCAAAATTGACAGATTTTCGCTGGGAAATGACGGAGAAATTTCAGAGTTTAGGGAAAGCGCAGCTCGGCTACGTGGTTATTCTTCTAACCGTGGCTGTTGGGACACCCTGCGCTGCGCTTGTGTACATTTGTACGGCCGTTGACTCACCCCAGATTGTGACGGGAATTAGGTCAAAGTGTGTCCCAAATGCCGGCAAATTTGGAAATCAAGGAATTTTCCAACCAACTTCAAATTTTGCATGCTCCAAACTGTATATATTCCGCACTTGTCATGCAAAATTGACAGATTTTCGCTGGGAAATGACGGAGAAATTTCAGAGTTTAGGGAAAGCGCAGCTCGGCTACGTGGTTATTCTTCTAACCGTGGCTGTTGGGACACCCTGCGCTGCGCTTGTGTACATTTGTACGGCCGTTGACTCACCCCAGATTGTGACGGGAATTAGGTCAAAGTGTGTCCCAAATGCCGGCAAATTTGGAAATCAAGGAATTTTCCAACCAACTTCAAATTTTGCATGCTCCAAACTGTATATATTCCGCACTTGTCATGCAAAATTGACAGATTTTCGCTGGGAAATGACGGAGAAATTTCAGAGTTTAGGGAAAGCGCAGCTCGGCTACGTGGTTATTCTTCTAACCGTGGCTGTTGGGACACCCTGCGCTGCGCTTGTGTACATTTGTACGGCCGTTGACTCACCCCAGATTGTGACGGGAATTAGGTCAAAGTGTGTCCCAAATGCCGGCAAATTTGGAAATCAAGGAATTTTCCAACCAACTTCAAATTTTGCATGCTCCAAACTGTATATATTCCGCACTTGTCATGCAAAATTGACAGATTTTCGCTGGGAAATGACGGAGAAATTTCAGAGTTTAGGGAAAGCGCAGCTCGGCTACGTGGTTATTCTTCTAACCGTGGCTGTTGGGACACCCTGCGCTGCGCTTGTGTACATTTGTACGGCCGTTGACTCACCCCAGATTGTGACGGGAATTAGGTCAAAGTGTGTCCCAAATGCCGGCAAATTTGGAAATCAAGGAATTTTCCAACCAACTTCAAATTTTGCATGCTCCAAACTGTATATATTCCGCACTTGTCATGCAAAATTGACAGATTTTCGCTGGGAAATGACGGAGAAATTTCAGAGTTTAGGGAAAGCGCAGCTCGGCTACGTGGTTATTCTTCTAACCGTGGCTGTTGGGACACCCTGCGCTGCGCTTGTGTACATTTGTACGGCCGTTGACTCACCCCAGATTGTGACGGGAATTAGGTCAAAGTGTGTCCCAAATGCCGGCAAATTTGGAAATCAAGGAATTTTCCAACCAACTTCAAATTTTGCATGCTCCAAACTGTATATATTCCGCACTTGTCATGCAAAATTGACAGATTTTCGCTGGGAAATGACGGAGAAATTTCAGAGTTTAGGGAAAGCGCAGCTCGGCTACGTGGTTATTCTTCTAACCGTGGCTGTTGGGACACCCTGCGCTGCGCTTGTGTACATTTGTACGGCCGTTGACTCACCCCAGATTGTGACGGGAATTAGGTCAAAGTGTGTCCCAAATGCCGGCAAATTTGGAAATCAAGGAATTTTCCAACCAACTTCAAATTTTGCATGCTCCAAACTGTATATATTCCGCACTTGTCATGCAAAATTGACAGATTTTCGCTGGGAAATGACGGAGAAATTTCAGAGTTTAGGGAAAGCGCAGCTCGGCTACGTGGTTATTCTTCTAACCGTGGCTGTTGGGACACCCTGCGCTGCGCTTGTGTACATTTGTACGGCCGTTGACTCACCCCAGATTGTGACGGGAATTAGGTCAAAGTGTGTCCCAAATGCCGGCAAATTTGGAAATCAAGGAATTTTCCAACCAACTTCAAATTTTGCATGCTCCAAACTGTATATATTCCGCACTTGTCATGCAAAATTGACAGATTTTCGCTGGGAAATGACGGAGAAATTTCAGAGTTTAGGGAAAGCGCAGCTCGGCTACGTGGTTATTCTTCTAACCGTGGCTGTTGGGACACCCTGCGCTGCGCTTGTGTACATTTGTACGGCCGTTGACTCACCCCAGATTGTGACGGGAATTAGGTCAAAGTGTGTCCCAAATGCCGGCAAATTTGGAAATCAAGGAATTTTCCAACCAACTTCAAATTTTGCATGCTCCAAACTGTATATATTCCGCACTTGTCATGCAAAATTGACAGATTTTCGCTGGGAAATGACGGAGAAATTTCAGAGTTTAGGGAAAGCGCAGCTCGGCTACGTGGTTATTCTTCTAACCGTGGCTGTTGGGACACCCTGCGCTGCGCTTGTGTACATTTGTACGGCCGTTGACTCACCCCAGATTGTGACGGGAATTAGGTCAAAGTGTGTCCCAAATGCCGGCAAATTTGGAAATCAAGGAATTTTCCAACCAACTTCAAATTTTGCATGCTCCAAACTGTATATATTCCGCACTTGTCATGCAAAATTGACAGATTTTCGCTGGGAAATGACGGAGAAATTTCAGAGTTTAGGGAAAGCGCAGCTCGGCTACGTGGTTATTCTTCTAACCGTGGCTGTTGGGACACCCTGCGCTGCGCTTGTGTACATTTGTACGGCCGTTGACTCACCCCAGATTGTGACGGGAATTAGGTCAAAGTGTGTCCCAAATGCCGGCAAATTTGGAAATCAAGGAATTTTCCAACCAACTTCAAATTTTGCATGCTCCAAACTGTATATATTCCGCACTTGTCATGCAAAATTGACAGATTTTCGCTGGGAAATGACGGAGAAATTTCAGAGTTTAGGGAAAGCGCAGCTCGGCTACGTGGTTATTCTTCTAACCGTGGCTGTTGGGACACCCTGCGCTGCGCTTGTGTACATTTGTACGGCCGTTGACTCACCCCAGATTGTGACGGGAATTAGGTCAAAGTGTGTCCCAAATGCCGGCAAATTTGGAAATCAAGGAATTTTCCAACCAACTTCAAATTTTGCATGCTCCAAACTGTATATATTCCGCACTTGTCATGCAAAATTGACAGATTTTCGCTGGGAAATGACGGAGAAATTTCAGAGTTTAGGGAAAGCGCAGCTCGGCTACGTGGTTATTCTTCTAACCGTGGCTGTTGGGACACCCTGCGCTGCGCTTGTGTACATTTGTACGGCCGTTGACTCACCCCAGATTGTGACGGGAATTAGGTCAAAGTGTGTCCCAAATGCCGGCAAATTTGGAAATCAAGGAATTTTCCAACCAACTTCAAATTTTGCATGCTCCAAACTGTATATATTCCGCACTTGTCATGCAAAATTGACAGATTTTCGCTGGGAAATGACGGAGAAATTTCAGAGTTTAGGGAAAGCGCAGCTCGGCTACGTGGTTATTCTTCTAACCGTGGCTGTTGGGACACCCTGCGCTGCGCTTGTGTACATTTGTACGGCCGTTGACTCACCCCAGATTGTGACGGGAATTAGGTCAAAGTGTGTCCCAAATGCCGGCAAATTTGGAAATCAAGGAATTTTCCAACCAACTTCAAATTTTGCATGCTCCAAACTGTATATATTCCGCACTTGTCATGCAAAATTGACAGATTTTCGCTGGGAAATGACGGAGAAATTTCAGAGTTTAGGGAAAGCGCAGCTCGGCTACGTGGTTATTCTTCTAACCGTGGCTGTTGGGACACCCTGCGCTGCGCTTGTGTACATTTGTACGGCCGTTGACTCACCCCAGATTGTGACGGGAATTAGGTCAAAGTGTGTCCCAAATGCCGGCAAATTTGGAAATCAAGGAATTTTCCAACCAACTTCAAATTTTGCATGCTCCAAACTGTATATATTCCGCACTTGTCATGCAAAATTGACAGATTTTCGCTGGGAAATGACGGAGAAATTTCAGAGTTTAGGGAAAGCGCAGCTCGGCTACGTGGTTATTCTTCTAACCGTGGCTGTTGGGACACCCTGCGCTGCGCTTGTGTACATTTGTACGGCCGTTGACTCACCCCAGATTGTGACGGGAATTAGGTCAAAGTGTGTCCCAAATGCCGGCAAATTTGGAAATCAAGGAATTTTCCAACCAACTTCAAATTTTGCATGCTCCAAACTGTATATATTCCGCACTTGTCATGCAAAATTGACAGATTTTCGCTGGGAAATGACGGAGAAATTTCAGAGTTTAGGGAAAGCGCAGCTCGGCTACGTGGTTATTCTTCTAACCGTGGCTGTTGGGACACCCTGCGCTGCGCTTGTGTACATTTGTACGGCCGTTGACTCACCCCAGATTGTGACGGGAATTAGGTCAAAGTGTGTCCCAAATGCCGGCAAATTTGGAAATCAAGGAATTTTCCAACCAACTTCAAATTTTGCATGCTCCAAACTGTATATATTCCGCACTTGTCATGCAAAATTGACAGATTTTCGCTGGGAAATGACGGAGAAATTTCAGAGTTTAGGGAAAGCGCAGCTCGGCTACGTGGTTATTCTTCTAACCGTGGCTGTTGGGACACCCTGCGCTGCGCTTGTGTACATTTGTACGGCCGTTGACTCACCCCAGATTGTGACGGGAATTAGGTCAAAGTGTGTCCCAAATGCCGGCAAATTTGGAAATCAAGGAATTTTCCAACCAACTTCAAATTTTGCATGCTCCAAACTGTATATATTCCGCACTTGTCATGCAAAATTGACAGATTTTCGCTGGGAAATGACGGAGAAATTTCAGAGTTTAGGGAAAGCGCAGCTCGGCTACGTGGTTATTCTTCTAACCGTGGCTGTTGGGACACCCTGCGCTGCGCTTGTGTACATTTGTACGGCCGTTGACTCACCCCAGATTGTGACGGGAATTAGGTCAAAGTGTGTCCCAAATGCCGGCAAATTTGGAAATCAAGGAATTTTCCAACCAACTTCAAATTTTGCATGCTCCAAACTGTATATATTCCGCACTTGTCATGCAAAATTGACAGATTTTCGCTGGGAAATGACGGAGAAATTTCAGAGTTTAGGGAAAGCGCAGCTCGGCTACGTGGTTATTCTTCTAACCGTGGCTGTTGGGACACCCTGCGCTGCGCTTGTGTACATTTGTACGGCCGTTGACTCACCCCAGATTGTGACGGGAATTAGGTCAAAGTGTGTCCCAAATGCCGGCAAATTTGGAAATCAAGGAATTTTCCAACCAACTTCAAATTTTGCATGCTCCAAACTGTATATATTCCGCACTTGTCATGCAAAATTGACAGATTTTCGCTGGGAAATGACGGAGAAATTTCAGAGTTTAGGGAAAGCGCAGCTCGGCTACGTGGTTATTCTTCTAACCGTGGCTGTTGGGACACCCTGCGCTGCGCTTGTGTACATTTGTACGGCCGTTGACTCACCCCAGATTGTGACGGGAATTAGGTCAAAGTGTGTCCCAAATGCCGGCAAATTTGGAAATCAAGGAATTTTCCAACCAACTTCAAATTTTGCATGCTCCAAACTGTATATATTCCGCACTTGTCATGCAAAATTGACAGATTTTCGCTGGGAAATGACGGAGAAATTTCAGAGTTTAGGGAAAGCGCAGCTCGGCTACGTGGTTATTCTTCTAACCGTGGCTGTTGGGACACCCTGCGCTGCGCTTGTGTACATTTGTACGGCCGTTGACTCACCCCAGATTGTGACGGGAATTAGGTCAAAGTGTGTCCCAAATGCCGGCAAATTTGGAAATCAAGGAATTTTCCAACCAACTTCAAATTTTGCATGCTCCAAACTGTATATATTCCGCACTTGTCATGCAAAATTGACAGATTTTCGCTGGGAAATGACGGAGAAATTTCAGAGTTTAGGGAAAGCGCAGCTCGGCTACGTGGTTATTCTTCTAACCGTGGCTGTTGGGACACCCTGCGCTGCGCTTGTGTACATTTGTACGGCCGTTGACTCACCCCAGATTGTGACGGGAATTAGGTCAAAGTGTGTCCCAAATGCCGGCAAATTTGGAAATCAAGGAATTTTCCAACCAACTTCAAATTTTGCATGCTCCAAACTGTATATATTCCGCACTTGTCATGCAAAATTGACAGATTTTCGCTGGGAAATGACGGAGAAATTTCAGAGTTTAGGGAAAGCGCAGCTCGGCTACGTGGTTATTCTTCTAACCGTGGCTGTTGGGACACCCTGCGCTGCGCTTGTGTACATTTGTACGGCCGTTGACTCACCCCAGATTGTGACGGGAATTAGGTCAAAGTGTGTCCCAAATGCCGGCAAATTTGGAAATCAAGGAATTTTCCAACCAACTTCAAATTTTGCATGCTCCAAACTGTATATATTCCGCACTTGTCATGCAAAATTGACAGATTTTCGCTGGGAAATGACGGAGAAATTTCAGAGTTTAGGGAAAGCGCAGCTCGGCTACGTGGTTATTCTTCTAACCGTGGCTGTTGGGACACCCTGCGCTGCGCTTGTGTACATTTGTACGGCCGTTGACTCACCCCAGATTGTGACGGGAATTAGGTCAAAGTGTGTCCCAAATGCCGGCAAATTTGGAAATCAAGGAATTTTCCAACCAACTTCAAATTTTGCATGCTCCAAACTGTATATATTCCGCACTTGTCATGCAAAATTGACAGATTTTCGCTGGGAAATGACGGAGAAATTTCAGAGTTTAGGGAAAGCGCAGCTCGGCTACGTGGTTATTCTTCTAACCGTGGCTGTTGGGACACCCTGCGCTGCGCTTGTGTACATTTGTACGGCCGTTGACTCACCCCAGATTGTGACGGGAATTAGGTCAAAGTGTGTCCCAAATGCCGGCAAATTTGGAAATCAAGGAATTTTCCAACCAACTTCAAATTTTGCATGCTCCAAACTGTATATATTCCGCACTTGTCATGCAAAATTGACAGATTTTCGCTGGGAAATGACGGAGAAATTTCAGAGTTTAGGGAAAGCGCAGCTCGGCTACGTGGTTATTCTTCTAACCGTGGCTGTTGGGACACCCTGCGCTGCGCTTGTGTACATTTGTACGGCCGTTGACTCACCCCAGATTGTGACGGGAATTAGGTCAAAGTGTGTCCCAAATGCCGGCAAATTTGGAAATCAAGGAATTTTCCAACCAACTTCAAATTTTGCATGCTCCAAACTGTATATATTCCGCACTTGTCATGCAAAATTGACAGATTTTCGCTGGGAAATGACGGAGAAATTTCAGAGTTTAGGGAAAGCGCAGCTCGGCTACGTGGTTATTCTTCTAACCGTGGCTGTTGGGACACCCTGCGCTGCGCTTGTGTACATTTGTACGGCCGTTGACTCACCCCAGATTGTGACGGGAATTAGGTCAAAGTGTGTCCCAAATGCCGGCAAATTTGGAAATCAAGGAATTTTCCAACCAACTTCAAATTTTGCATGCTCCAAACTGTATATATTCCGCACTTGTCATGCAAAATTGACAGATTTTCGCTGGGAAATGACGGAGAAATTTCAGAGTTTAGGGAAAGCGCAGCTCGGCTACGTGGTTATTCTTCTAACCGTGGCTGTTGGGACACCCTGCGCTGCGCTTGTGTACATTTGTACGGCCGTTGACTCACCCCAGATTGTGACGGGAATTAGGTCAAAGTGTGTCCCAAATGCCGGCAAATTTGGAAATCAAGGAATTTTCCAACCAACTTCAAATTTTGCATGCTCCAAACTGTATATATTCCGCACTTGTCATGCAAAATTGACAGATTTTCGCTGGGAAATGACGGAGAAATTTCAGAGTTTAGGGAAAGCGCAGCTCGGCTACGTGGTTATTCTTCTAACCGTGGCTGTTGGGACACCCTGCGCTGCGCTTGTGTACATTTGTACGGCCGTTGACTCACCCCAGATTGTGACGGGAATTAGGTCAAAGTGTGTCCCAAATGCCGGCAAATTTGGAAATCAAGGAATTTTCCAACCAACTTCAAATTTTGCATGCTCCAAACTGTATATATTCCGCACTTGTCATGCAAAATTGACAGATTTTCGCTGGGAAATGACGGAGAAATTTCAGAGTTTAGGGAAAGCGCAGCTCGGCTACGTGGTTATTCTTCTAACCGTGGCTGTTGGGACACCCTGCGCTGCGCTTGTGTACATTTGTACGGCCGTTGACTCACCCCAGATTGTGACGGGAATTAGGTCAAAGTGTGTCCCAAATGCCGGCAAATTTGGAAATCAAGGAATTTTCCAACCAACTTCAAATTTTGCATGCTCCAAACTGTATATATTCCGCACTTGTCATGCAAAATTGACAGATTTTCGCTGGGAAATGACGGAGAAATTTCAGAGTTTAGGGAAAGCGCAGCTCGGCTACGTGGTTATTCTTCTAACCGTGGCTGTTGGGACACCCTGCGCTGCGCTTGTGTACATTTGTACGGCCGTTGACTCACCCCAGATTGTGACGGGAATTAGGTCAAAGTGTGTCCCAAATGCCGGCAAATTTGGAAATCAAGGAATTTTCCAACCAACTTCAAATTTTGCATGCTCCAAACTGTATATATTCCGCACTTGTCATGCAAAATTGACAGATTTTCGCTGGGAAATGACGGAGAAATTTCAGAGTTTAGGGAAAGCGCAGCTCGGCTACGTGGTTATTCTTCTAACCGTGGCTGTTGGGACACCCTGCGCTGCGCTTGTGTACATTTGTACGGCCGTTGACTCACCCCAGATTGTGACGGGAATTAGGTCAAAGTGTGTCCCAAATGCCGGCAAATTTGGAAATCAAGGAATTTTCCAACCAACTTCAAATTTTGCATGCTCCAAACTGTATATATTCCGCACTTGTCATGCAAAATTGACAGATTTTCGCTGGGAAATGACGGAGAAATTTCAGAGTTTAGGGAAAGCGCAGCTCGGCTACGTGGTTATTCTTCTAACCGTGGCTGTTGGGACACCCTGCGCTGCGCTTGTGTACATTTGTACGGCCGTTGACTCACCCCAGATTGTGACGGGAATTAGGTCAAAGTGTGTCCCAAATGCCGGCAAATTTGGAAATCAAGGAATTTTCCAACCAACTTCAAATTTTGCATGCTCCAAACTGTATATATTCCGCACTTGTCATGCAAAATTGACAGATTTTCGCTGGGAAATGACGGAGAAATTTCAGAGTTTAGGGAAAGCGCAGCTCGGCTACGTGGTTATTCTTCTAACCGTGGCTGTTGGGACACCCTGCGCTGCGCTTGTGTACATTTGTACGGCCGTTGACTCACCCCAGATTGTGACGGGAATTAGGTCAAAGTGTGTCCCAAATGCCGGCAAATTTGGAAATCAAGGAATTTTCCAACCAACTTCAAATTTTGCATGCTCCAAACTGTATATATTCCGCACTTGTCATGCAAAATTGACAGATTTTCGCTGGGAAATGACGGAGAAATTTCAGAGTTTAGGGAAAGCGCAGCTCGGCTACGTGGTTATTCTTCTAACCGTGGCTGTTGGGACACCCTGCGCTGCGCTTGTGTACATTTGTACGGCCGTTGACTCACCCCAGATTGTGACGGGAATTAGGTCAAAGTGTGTCCCAAATGCCGGCAAATTTGGAAATCAAGGAATTTTCCAACCAACTTCAAATTTTGCATGCTCCAAACTGTATATATTCCGCACTTGTCATGCAAAATTGACAGATTTTCGCTGGGAAATGACGGAGAAATTTCAGAGTTTAGGGAAAGCGCAGCTCGGCTACGTGGTTATTCTTCTAACCGTGGCTGTTGGGACACCCTGCGCTGCGCTTGTGTACATTTGTACGGCCGTTGACTCACCCCAGATTGTGACGGGAATTAGGTCAAAGTGTGTCCCAAATGCCGGCAAATTTGGAAATCAAGGAATTTTCCAACCAACTTCAAATTTTGCATGCTCCAAACTGTATATATTCCGCACTTGTCATGCAAAATTGACAGATTTTCGCTGGGAAATGACGGAGAAATTTCAGAGTTTAGGGAAAGCGCAGCTCGGCTACGTGGTTATTCTTCTAACCGTGGCTGTTGGGACACCCTGCGCTGCGCTTGTGTACATTTGTACGGCCGTTGACTCACCCCAGATTGTGACGGGAATTAGGTCAAAGTGTGTCCCAAATGCCGGCAAATTTGGAAATCAAGGAATTTTCCAACCAACTTCAAATTTTGCATGCTCCAAACTGTATATATTCCGCACTTGTCATGCAAAATTGACAGATTTTCGCTGGGAAATGACGGAGAAATTTCAGAGTTTAGGGAAAGCGCAGCTCGGCTACGTGGTTATTCTTCTAACCGTGGCTGTTGGGACACCCTGCGCTGCGCTTGTGTACATTTGTACGGCCGTTGACTCACCCCAGATTGTGACGGGAATTAGGTCAAAGTGTGTCCCAAATGCCGGCAAATTTGGAAATCAAGGAATTTTCCAACCAACTTCAAATTTTGCATGCTCCAAACTGTATATATTCCGCACTTGTCATGCAAAATTGACAGATTTTCGCTGGGAAATGACGGAGAAATTTCAGAGTTTAGGGAAAGCGCAGCTCGGCTACGTGGTTATTCTTCTAACCGTGGCTGTTGGGACACCCTGCGCTGCGCTTGTGTACATTTGTACGGCCGTTGACTCACCCCAGATTGTGACGGGAATTAGGTCAAAGTGTGTCCCAAATGCCGGCAAATTTGGAAATCAAGGAATTTTCCAACCAACTTCAAATTTTGCATGCTCCAAACTGTATATATTCCGCACTTGTCATGCAAAATTGACAGATTTTCGCTGGGAAATGACGGAGAAATTTCAGAGTTTAGGGAAAGCGCAGCTCGGCTACGTGGTTATTCTTCTAACCGTGGCTGTTGGGACACCCTGCGCTGCGCTTGTGTACATTTGTACGGCCGTTGACTCACCCCAGATTGTGACGGGAATTAGGTCAAAGTGTGTCCCAAATGCCGGCAAATTTGGAAATCAAGGAATTTTCCAACCAACTTCAAATTTTGCATGCTCCAAACTGTATATATTCCGCACTTGTCATGCAAAATTGACAGATTTTCGCTGGGAAATGACGGAGAAATTTCAGAGTTTAGGGAAAGCGCAGCTCGGCTACGTGGTTATTCTTCTAACCGTGGCTGTTGGGACACCCTGCGCTGCGCTTGTGTACATTTGTACGGCCGTTGACTCACCCCAGATTGTGACGGGAATTAGGTCAAAGTGTGTCCCAAATGCCGGCAAATTTGGAAATCAAGGAATTTTCCAACCAACTTCAAATTTTGCATGCTCCAAACTGTATATATTCCGCACTTGTCATGCAAAATTGACAGATTTTCGCTGGGAAATGACGGAGAAATTTCAGAGTTTAGGGAAAGCGCAGCTCGGCTACGTGGTTATTCTTCTAACCGTGGCTGTTGGGACACCCTGCGCTGCGCTTGTGTACATTTGTACGGCCGTTGACTCACCCCAGATTGTGACGGGAATTAGGTCAAAGTGTGTCCCAAATGCCGGCAAATTTGGAAATCAAGGAATTTTCCAACCAACTTCAAATTTTGCATGCTCCAAACTGTATATATTCCGCACTTGTCATGCAAAATTGACAGATTTTCGCTGGGAAATGACGGAGAAATTTCAGAGTTTAGGGAAAGCGCAGCTCGGCTACGTGGTTATTCTTCTAACCGTGGCTGTTGGGACACCCTGCGCTGCGCTTGTGTACATTTGTACGGCCGTTGACTCACCCCAGATTGTGACGGGAATTAGGTCAAAGTGTGTCCCAAATGCCGGCAAATTTGGAAATCAAGGAATTTTCCAACCAACTTCAAATTTTGCATGCTCCAAACTGTATATATTCCGCACTTGTCATGCAAAATTGACAGATTTTCGCTGGGAAATGACGGAGAAATTTCAGAGTTTAGGGAAAGCGCAGCTCGGCTACGTGGTTATTCTTCTAACCGTGGCTGTTGGGACACCCTGCGCTGCGCTTGTGTACATTTGTACGGCCGTTGACTCACCCCAGATTGTGACGGGAATTAGGTCAAAGTGTGTCCCAAATGCCGGCAAATTTGGAAATCAAGGAATTTTCCAACCAACTTCAAATTTTGCATGCTCCAAACTGTATATATTCCGCACTTGTCATGCAAAATTGACAGATTTTCGCTGGGAAATGACGGAGAAATTTCAGAGTTTAGGGAAAGCGCAGCTCGGCTACGTGGTTATTCTTCTAACCGTGGCTGTTGGGACACCCTGCGCTGCGCTTGTGTACATTTGTACGGCCGTTGACTCACCCCAGATTGTGACGGGAATTAGGTCAAAGTGTGTCCCAAATGCCGGCAAATTTGGAAATCAAGGAATTTTCCAACCAACTTCAAATTTTGCATGCTCCAAACTGTATATATTCCGCACTTGTCATGCAAAATTGACAGATTTTCGCTGGGAAATGACGGAGAAATTTCAGAGTTTAGGGAAAGCGCAGCTCGGCTACGTGGTTATTCTTCTAACCGTGGCTGTTGGGACACCCTGCGCTGCGCTTGTGTACATTTGTACGGCCGTTGACTCACCCCAGATTGTGACGGGAATTAGGTCAAAGTGTGTCCCAAATGCCGGCAAATTTGGAAATCAAGGAATTTTCCAACCAACTTCAAATTTTGCATGCTCCAAACTGTATATATTCCGCACTTGTCATGCAAAATTGACAGATTTTCGCTGGGAAATGACGGAGAAATTTCAGAGTTTAGGGAAAGCGCAGCTCGGCTACGTGGTTATTCTTCTAACCGTGGCTGTTGGGACACCCTGCGCTGCGCTTGTGTACATTTGTACGGCCGTTGACTCACCCCAGATTGTGACGGGAATTAGGTCAAAGTGTGTCCCAAATGCCGGCAAATTTGGAAATCAAGGAATTTTCCAACCAACTTCAAATTTTGCATGCTCCAAACTGTATATATTCCGCACTTGTCATGCAAAATTGACAGATTTTCGCTGGGAAATGACGGAGAAATTTCAGAGTTTAGGGAAAGCGCAGCTCGGCTACGTGGTTATTCTTCTAACCGTGGCTGTTGGGACACCCTGCGCTGCGCTTGTGTACATTTGTACGGCCGTTGACTCACCCCAGATTGTGACGGGAATTAGGTCAAAGTGTGTCCCAAATGCCGGCAAATTTGGAAATCAAGGAATTTTCCAACCAACTTCAAATTTTGCATGCTCCAAACTGTATATATTCCGCACTTGTCATGCAAAATTGACAGATTTTCGCTGGGAAATGACGGAGAAATTTCAGAGTTTAGGGAAAGCGCAGCTCGGCTACGTGGTTATTCTTCTAACCGTGGCTGTTGGGACACCCTGCGCTGCGCTTGTGTACATTTGTACGGCCGTTGACTCACCCCAGATTGTGACGGGAATTAGGTCAAAGTGTGTCCCAAATGCCGGCAAATTTGGAAATCAAGGAATTTTCCAACCAACTTCAAATTTTGCATGCTCCAAACTGTATATATTCCGCACTTGTCATGCAAAATTGACAGATTTTCGCTGGGAAATGACGGAGAAATTTCAGAGTTTAGGGAAAGCGCAGCTCGGCTACGTGGTTATTCTTCTAACCGTGGCTGTTGGGACACCCTGCGCTGCGCTTGTGTACATTTGTACGGCCGTTGACTCACCCCAGATTGTGACGGGAATTAGGTCAAAGTGTGTCCCAAATGCCGGCAAATTTGGAAATCAAGGAATTTTCCAACCAACTTCAAATTTTGCATGCTCCAAACTGTATATATTCCGCACTTGTCATGCAAAATTGACAGATTTTCGCTGGGAAATGACGGAGAAATTTCAGAGTTTAGGGAAAGCGCAGCTCGGCTACGTGGTTATTCTTCTAACCGTGGCTGTTGGGACACCCTGCGCTGCGCTTGTGTACATTTGTACGGCCGTTGACTCACCCCAGATTGTGACGGGAATTAGGTCAAAGTGTGTCCCAAATGCCGGCAAATTTGGAAATCAAGGAATTTTCCAACCAACTTCAAATTTTGCATGCTCCAAACTGTATATATTCCGCACTTGTCATGCAAAATTGACAGATTTTCGCTGGGAAATGACGGAGAAATTTCAGAGTTTAGGGAAAGCGCAGCTCGGCTACGTGGTTATTCTTCTAACCGTGGCTGTTGGGACACCCTGCGCTGCGCTTGTGTACATTTGTACGGCCGTTGACTCACCCCAGATTGTGACGGGAATTAGGTCAAAGTGTGTCCCAAATGCCGGCAAATTTGGAAATCAAGGAATTTTCCAACCAACTTCAAATTTTGCATGCTCCAAACTGTATATATTCCGCACTTGTCATGCAAAATTGACAGATTTTCGCTGGGAAATGACGGAGAAATTTCAGAGTTTAGGGAAAGCGCAGCTCGGCTACGTGGTTATTCTTCTAACCGTGGCTGTTGGGACACCCTGCGCTGCGCTTGTGTACATTTGTACGGCCGTTGACTCACCCCAGATTGTGACGGGAATTAGGTCAAAGTGTGTCCCAAATGCCGGCAAATTTGGAAATCAAGGAATTTTCCAACCAACTTCAAATTTTGCATGCTCCAAACTGTATATATTCCGCACTTGTCATGCAAAATTGACAGATTTTCGCTGGGAAATGACGGAGAAATTTCAGAGTTTAGGGAAAGCGCAGCTCGGCTACGTGGTTATTCTTCTAACCGTGGCTGTTGGGACACCCTGCGCTGCGCTTGTGTACATTTGTACGGCCGTTGACTCACCCCAGATTGTGACGGGAATTAGGTCAAAGTGTGTCCCAAATGCCGGCAAATTTGGAAATCAAGGAATTTTCCAACCAACTTCAAATTTTGCATGCTCCAAACTGTATATATTCCGCACTTGTCATGCAAAATTGACAGATTTTCGCTGGGAAATGACGGAGAAATTTCAGAGTTTAGGGAAAGCGCAGCTCGGCTACGTGGTTATTCTTCTAACCGTGGCTGTTGGGACACCCTGCGCTGCGCTTGTGTACATTTGTACGGCCGTTGACTCACCCCAGATTGTGACGGGAATTAGGTCAAAGTGTGTCCCAAATGCCGGCAAATTTGGAAATCAAGGAATTTTCCAACCAACTTCAAATTTTGCATGCTCCAAACTGTATATATTCCGCACTTGTCATGCAAAATTGACAGATTTTCGCTGGGAAATGACGGAGAAATTTCAGAGTTTAGGGAAAGCGCAGCTCGGCTACGTGGTTATTCTTCTAACCGTGGCTGTTGGGACACCCTGCGCTGCGCTTGTGTACATTTGTACGGCCGTTGACTCACCCCAGATTGTGACGGGAATTAGGTCAAAGTGTGTCCCAAATGCCGGCAAATTTGGAAATCAAGGAATTTTCCAACCAACTTCAAATTTTGCATGCTCCAAACTGTATATATTCCGCACTTGTCATGCAAAATTGACAGATTTTCGCTGGGAAATGACGGAGAAATTTCAGAGTTTAGGGAAAGCGCAGCTCGGCTACGTGGTTATTCTTCTAACCGTGGCTGTTGGGACACCCTGCGCTGCGCTTGTGTACATTTGTACGGCCGTTGACTCACCCCAGATTGTGACGGGAATTAGGTCAAAGTGTGTCCCAAATGCCGGCAAATTTGGAAATCAAGGAATTTTCCAACCAACTTCAAATTTTGCATGCTCCAAACTGTATATATTCCGCACTTGTCATGCAAAATTGACAGATTTTCGCTGGGAAATGACGGAGAAATTTCAGAGTTTAGGGAAAGCGCAGCTCGGCTACGTGGTTATTCTTCTAACCGTGGCTGTTGGGACACCCTGCGCTGCGCTTGTGTACATTTGTACGGCCGTTGACTCACCCCAGATTGTGACGGGAATTAGGTCAAAGTGTGTCCCAAATGCCGGCAAATTTGGAAATCAAGGAATTTTCCAACCAACTTCAAATTTTGCATGCTCCAAACTGTATATATTCCGCACTTGTCATGCAAAATTGACAGATTTTCGCTGGGAAATGACGGAGAAATTTCAGAGTTTAGGGAAAGCGCAGCTCGGCTACGTGGTTATTCTTCTAACCGTGGCTGTTGGGACACCCTGCGCTGCGCTTGTGTACATTTGTACGGCCGTTGACTCACCCCAGATTGTGACGGGAATTAGGTCAAAGTGTGTCCCAAATGCCGGCAAATTTGGAAATCAAGGAATTTTCCAACCAACTTCAAATTTTGCATGCTCCAAACTGTATATATTCCGCACTTGTCATGCAAAATTGACAGATTTTCGCTGGGAAATGACGGAGAAATTTCAGAGTTTAGGGAAAGCGCAGCTCGGCTACGTGGTTATTCTTCTAACCGTGGCTGTTGGGACACCCTGCGCTGCGCTTGTGTACATTTGTACGGCCGTTGACTCACCCCAGATTGTGACGGGAATTAGGTCAAAGTGTGTCCCAAATGCCGGCAAATTTGGAAATCAAGGAATTTTCCAACCAACTTCAAATTTTGCATGCTCCAAACTGTATATATTCCGCACTTGTCATGCAAAATTGACAGATTTTCGCTGGGAAATGACGGAGAAATTTCAGAGTTTAGGGAAAGCGCAGCTCGGCTACGTGGTTATTCTTCTAACCGTGGCTGTTGGGACACCCTGCGCTGCGCTTGTGTACATTTGTACGGCCGTTGACTCACCCCAGATTGTGACGGGAATTAGGTCAAAGTGTGTCCCAAATGCCGGCAAATTTGGAAATCAAGGAATTTTCCAACCAACTTCAAATTTTGCATGCTCCAAACTGTATATATTCCGCACTTGTCATGCAAAATTGACAGATTTTCGCTGGGAAATGACGGAGAAATTTCAGAGTTTAGGGAAAGCGCAGCTCGGCTACGTGGTTATTCTTCTAACCGTGGCTGTTGGGACACCCTGCGCTGCGCTTGTGTACATTTGTACGGCCGTTGACTCACCCCAGATTGTGACGGGAATTAGGTCAAAGTGTGTCCCAAATGCCGGCAAATTTGGAAATCAAGGAATTTTCCAACCAACTTCAAATTTTGCATGCTCCAAACTGTATATATTCCGCACTTGTCATGCAAAATTGACAGATTTTCGCTGGGAAATGACGGAGAAATTTCAGAGTTTAGGGAAAGCGCAGCTCGGCTACGTGGTTATTCTTCTAACCGTGGCTGTTGGGACACCCTGCGCTGCGCTTGTGTACATTTGTACGGCCGTTGACTCACCCCAGATTGTGACGGGAATTAGGTCAAAGTGTGTCCCAAATGCCGGCAAATTTGGAAATCAAGGAATTTTCCAACCAACTTCAAATTTTGCATGCTCCAAACTGTATATATTCCGCACTTGTCATGCAAAATTGACAGATTTTCGCTGGGAAATGACGGAGAAATTTCAGAGTTTAGGGAAAGCGCAGCTCGGCTACGTGGTTATTCTTCTAACCGTGGCTGTTGGGACACCCTGCGCTGCGCTTGTGTACATTTGTACGGCCGTTGACTCACCCCAGATTGTGACGGGAATTAGGTCAAAGTGTGTCCCAAATGCCGGCAAATTTGGAAATCAAGGAATTTTCCAACCAACTTCAAATTTTGCATGCTCCAAACTGTATATATTCCGCACTTGTCATGCAAAATTGACAGATTTTCGCTGGGAAATGACGGAGAAATTTCAGAGTTTAGGGAAAGCGCAGCTCGGCTACGTGGTTATTCTTCTAACCGTGGCTGTTGGGACACCCTGCGCTGCGCTTGTGTACATTTGTCCGGCCGTTGACTCACCCCAGATTGTGACGGGAATTAGGTCAAAGTGTGTCCCAAATGCCGGCAAATTTGGAAATCAAGGAATTTTCCAACCAACTTCAAATTTTGCATGCTCCAAACTGTATATATTCCGCACTTGTCATGCAAAATTGACAGATTTTCGCTGGGAAATGACGGAGAAATTTCAGAGTTTAGGGAAAGCGCAGCTCGGCTACGTGGTTATTCTTCTAACCGTGGCTGTTGGGACACCCTGCGCTGCGCTTGTGTACATTTGTACGGCCGTTGACTCACCCCAGATTGTGACGGGAATTAGGTCAAAGTGTGTCCCAAATGCCGGCAAATTTGGAAATCAAGGAATTTTCCAACCAACTTCAAATTTTGCATGCTCCAAACTGTATATATTCCGCACTTGTCATGCAAAATTGACAGATTTTCGCTGGGAAATGACGGAGAAATTTCAGAGTTTAGGGAAAGCGCAGCTCGGCTACGTGGTTATTCTTCTAACCGTGGCTGTTGGGACACCCTGCGCTGCGCTTGTGTACATTTGTACGGCCGTTGACTCACCCCAGATTGTGACGGGAATTAGGTCAAAGTGTGTCCCAAATGCCGGCAAATTTGGAAATCAAGGAATTTTCCAACCAACTTCAAATTTTGCATGCTCCAAACTGTATATATTCCGCACTTGTCATGCAAAATTGACAGATTTTCGCTGGGAAATGACGGAGAAATTTCAGAGTTTAGGGAAAGCGCAGCTCGGCTACGTGGTTATTCTTCTAACCGTGGCTGTTGGGACACCCTGCGCTGCGCTTGTGTACATTTGTACGGCCGTTGACTCACCCCAGATTGTGACGGGAATTAGGTCAAAGTGTGTCCCAAATGCCGGCAAATTTGGAAATCAAGGAATTTTCCAACCAACTTCAAATTTTGCATGCTCCAAACTGTATATATTCCGCACTTGTCATGCAAAATTGACAGATTTTCGCTGGGAAATGACGGAGAAATTTCAGAGTTTAGGGAAAGCGCAGCTCGGCTACGTGGTTATTCTTCTAACCGTGGCTGTTGGGACACCCTGCGCTGCGCTTGTGTACATTTGTACGGCCGTTGACTCACCCCAGATTGTGACGGGAATTAGGTCAAAGTGTGTCCCAAATGCCGGCAAATTTGGAAATCAAGGAATTTTCCAACCAACTTCAAATTTTGCATGCTCCAAACTGTATATATTCCGCACTTGTCATGCAAAATTGACAGATTTTCGCTGGGAAATGACGGAGAAATTTCAGAGTTTAGGGAAAGCGCAGCTCGGCTACGTGGTTATTCTTCTAACCGTGGCTGTTGGGACACCCTGCGCTGCGCTTGTGTACATTTGTACGGCCGTTGACTCACCCCAGATTGTGACGGGAATTAGGTCAAAGTGTGTCCCAAATGCCGGCAAATTTGGAAATCAAGGAATTTTCCAACCAACTTCAAATTTTGCATGCTCCAAACTGTATATATTCCGCACTTGTCATGCAAAATTGACAGATTTTCGCTGGGAAATGACGGAGAAATTTCAGAGTTTAGGGAAAGCGCAGCTCGGCTACGTGGTTATTCTTCTAACCGTGGCTGTTGGGACACCCTGCGCTGCGCTTGTGTACATTTGTACGGCCGTTGACTCACCCCAGATTGTGACGGGAATTAGGTCAAAGTGTGTCCCAAATGCCGGCAAATTTGGAAATCAAGGAATTTTCCAACCAACTTCAAATTTTGCATGCTCCAAACTGTATATATTCCGCACTTGTCATGCAAAATTGACAGATTTTCGCTGGGAAATGACGGAGAAATTTCAGAGTTTAGGGAAAGCGCAGCTCGGCTACGTGGTTATTCTTCTAACCGTGGCTGTTGGGACACCCTGCGCTGCGCTTGTGTACATTTGTACGGCCGTTGACTCACCCCAGATTGTGACGGGAATTAGGTCAAAGTGTGTCCCAAATGCCGGCAAATTTGGAAATCAAGGAATTTTCCAACCAACTTCAAATTTTGCATGCTCCAAACTGTATATATTCCGCACTTGTCATGCAAAATTGACAGATTTTCGCTGGGAAATGACGGAGAAATTTCAGAGTTTAGGGAAAGCGCAGCTCGGCTACGTGGTTATTCTTCTAACCGTGGCTGTTGGGACACCCTGCGCTGCGCTTGTGTACATTTGTACGGCCGTTGACTCACCCCAGATTGTGACGGGAATTAGGTCAAAGTGTGTCCCAAATGCCGGCAAATTTGGAAATCAAGGAATTTTCCAACCAACTTCAAATTTTGCATGCTCCAAACTGTATATATTCCGCACTTGTCATGCAAAATTGACAGATTTTCGCTGGGAAATGACGGAGAAATTTCAGAGTTTAGGGAAAGCGCAGCTCGGCTACGTGGTTATTCTTCTAACCGTGGCTGTTGGGACACCCTGCGCTGCGCTTGTGTACATTTGTACGGCCGTTGACTCACCCCAGATTGTGACGGGAATTAGGTCAAAGTGTGTCCCAAATGCCGGCAAATTTGGAAATCAAGGAATTTTCCAACCAACTTCAAATTTTGCATGCTCCAAACTGTATATATTCCGCACTTGTCATGCAAAATTGACAGATTTTCGCTGGGAAATGACGGAGAAATTTCAGAGTTTAGGGAAAGCGCAGCTCGGCTACGTGGTTATTCTTCTAACCGTGGCTGTTGGGACACCCTGCGCTGCGCTTGTGTACATTTGTACGGCCGTTGACTCACCCCAGATTGTGACGGGAATTAGGTCAAAGTGTGTCCCAAATGCCGGCAAATTTGGAAATCAAGGAATTTTCCAACCAACTTCAAATTTTGCATGCTCCAAACTGTATATATTCCGCACTTGTCATGCAAAATTGACAGATTTTCGCTGGGAAATGACGGAGAAATTTCAGAGTTTAGGGAAAGCGCAGCTCGGCTACGTGGTTATTCTTCTAACCGTGGCTGTTGGGACACCCTGCGCTGCGCTTGTGTACATTTGTACGGCCGTTGACTCACCCCAGATTGTGACGGGAATTAGGTCAAAGTGTGTCCCAAATGCCGGCAAATTTGGAAATCAAGGAATTTTCCAACCAACTTCAAATTTTGCATGCTCCAAACTGTATATATTCCGCACTTGTCATGCAAAATTGACAGATTTTCGCTGGGAAATGACGGAGAAATTTCAGAGTTTAGGGAAAGCGCAGCTCGGCTACGTGGTTATTCTTCTAACCGTGGCTGTTGGGACACCCTGCGCTGCGCTTGTGTACATTTGTACGGCCGTTGACTCACCCCAGATTGTGACGGGAATTAGGTCAAAGTGTGTCCCAAATGCCGGCAAATTTGGAAATCAAGGAATTTTCCAACCAACTTCAAATTTTGCATGCTCCAAACTGTATATATTCCGCACTTGTCATGCAAAATTGACAGATTTTCGCTGGGAAATGACGGAGAAATTTCAGAGTTTAGGGAAAGCGCAGCTCGGCTACGTGGTTATTCTTCTAACCGTGGCTGTTGGGACACCCTGCGCTGCGCTTGTGTACATTTGTACGGCCGTTGACTCACCCCAGATTGTGACGGGAATTAGGTCAAAGTGTGTCCCAAATGCCGGCAAATTTGGAAATCAAGGAATTTTCCAACCAACTTCAAATTTTGCATGCTCCAAACTGTATATATTCCGCACTTGTCATGCAAAATTGACAGATTTTCGCTGGGAAATGACGGAGAAATTTCAGAGTTTAGGGAAAGCGCAGCTCGGCTACGTGGTTATTCTTCTAACCGTGGCTGTTGGGACACCCTGCGCTGCGCTTGTGTACATTTGTACGGCCGTTGACTCACCCCAGATTGTGACGGGAATTAGGTCAAAGTGTGTCCCAAATGCCGGCAAATTTGGAAATCAAGGAATTTTCCAACCAACTTCAAATTTTGCATGCTCCAAACTGTATATATTCCGCACTTGTCATGCAAAATTGACAGATTTTCGCTGGGAAATGACGGAGAAATTTCAGAGTTTAGGGAAAGCGCAGCTCGGCTACGTGGTTATTCTTCTAACCGTGGCTGTTGGGACACCCTGCGCTGCGCTTGTGTACATTTGTACGGCCGTTGACTCACCCCAGATTGTGACGGGAATTAGGTCAAAGTGTGTCCCAAATGCCGGCAAATTTGGAAATCAAGGAATTTTCCAACCAACTTCAAATTTTGCATGCTCCAAACTGTATATATTCCGCACTTGTCATGCAAAATTGACAGATTTTCGCTGGGAAATGACGGAGAAATTTCAGAGTTTAGGGAAAGCGCAGCTCGGCTACGTGGTTATTCTTCTAACCGTGGCTGTTGGGACACCCTGCGCTGCGCTTGTGTACATTTGTACGGCCGTTGACTCACCCCAGATTGTGACGGGAATTAGGTCAAAGTGTGTCCCAAATGCCGGCAAATTTGGAAATCAAGGAATTTTCCAACCAACTTCAAATTTTGCATGCTCCAAACTGTATATATTCCGCACTTGTCATGCAAAATTGACAGATTTTCGCTGGGAAATGACGGAGAAATTTCAGAGTTTAGGGAAAGCGCAGCTCGGCTACGTGGTTATTCTTCTAACCGTGGCTGTTGGGACACCCTGCGCTGCGCTTGTGTACATTTGTACGGCCGTTGACTCACCCCAGATTGTGACGGGAATTAGGTCAAAGTGTGTCCCAAATGCCGGCAAATTTGGAAATCAAGGAATTTTCCAACCAACTTCAAATTTTGCATGCTCCAAACTGTATATATTCCGCACTTGTCATGCAAAATTGACAGATTTTCGCTGGGAAATGACGGAGAAATTTCAGAGTTTAGGGAAAGCGCAGCTCGGCTACGTGGTTATTCTTCTAACCGTGGCTGTTGGGACACCCTGCGCTGCGCTTGTGTACATTTGTACGGCCGTTGACTCACCCCAGATTGTGACGGGAATTAGGTCAAAGTGTGTCCCAAATGCCGGCAAATTTGGAAATCAAGGAATTTTCCAACCAACTTCAAATTTTGCATGCTCCAAACTGTATATATTCCGCACTTGTCATGCAAAATTGACAGATTTTCGCTGGGAAATGACGGAGAAATTTCAGAGTTTAGGGAAAGCGCAGCTCGGCTACGTGGTTATTCTTCTAACCGTGGCTGTTGGGACACCCTGCGCTGCGCTTGTGTACATTTGTACGGCCGTTGACTCACCCCAGATTGTGACGGGAATTAGGTCAAAGTGTGTCCCAAATGCCGGCAAATTTGGAAATCAAGGAATTTTCCAACCAACTTCAAATTTTGCATGCTCCAAACTGTATATATTCCGCACTTGTCATGCAAAATTGACAGATTTTCGCTGGGAAATGACGGAGAAATTTCAGAGTTTAGGGAAAGCGCAGCTCGGCTACGTGGTTATTCTTCTAACCGTGGCTGTTGGGACACCCTGCGCTGCGCTTGTGTACATTTGTACGGCCGTTGACTCACCCCAGATTGTGACGGGAATTAGGTCAAAGTGTGTCCCAAATGCCGGCAAATTTGGAAATCAAGGAATTTTCCAACCAACTTCAAATTTTGCATGCTCCAAACTGTATATATTCCGCACTTGTCATGCAAAATTGACAGATTTTCGCTGGGAAATGACGGAGAAATTTCAGAGTTTAGGGAAAGCGCAGCTCGGCTACGTGGTTATTCTTCTAACCGTGGCTGTTGGGACACCCTGCGCTGCGCTTGTGTACATTTGTACGGCCGTTGACTCACCCCAGATTGTGACGGGAATTAGGTCAAAGTGTGTCCCAAATGCCGGCAAATTTGGAAATCAAGGAATTTTCCAACCAACTTCAAATTTTGCATGCTCCAAACTGTATATATTCCGCACTTGTCATGCAAAATTGACAGATTTTCGCTGGGAAATGACGGAGAAATTTCAGAGTTTAGGGAAAGCGCAGCTCGGCTACGTGGTTATTCTTCTAACCGTGGCTGTTGGGACACCCTGCGCTGCGCTTGTGTACATTTGTACGGCCGTTGACTCACCCCAGATTGTGACGGGAATTAGGTCAAAGTGTGTCCCAAATGCCGGCAAATTTGGAAATCAAGGAATTTTCCAACCAACTTCAAATTTTGCATGCTCCAAACTGTATATATTCCGCACTTGTCATGCAAAATTGACAGATTTTCGCTGGGAAATGACGGAGAAATTTCAGAGTTTAGGGAAAGCGCAGCTCGGCTACGTGGTTATTCTTCTAACCGTGGCTGTTGGGACACCCTGCGCTGCGCTTGTGTACATTTGTACGGCCGTTGACTCACCCCAGATTGTGACGGGAATTAGGTCAAAGTGTGTCCCAAATGCCGGCAAATTTGGAAATCAAGGAATTTTCCAACCAACTTCAAATTTTGCATGCTCCAAACTGTATATATTCCGCACTTGTCATGCAAAATTGACAGATTTTCGCTGGGAAATGACGGAGAAATTTCAGAGTTTAGGGAAAGCGCAGCTCGGCTACGTGGTTATTCTTCTAACCGTGGCTGTTGGGACACCCTGCGCTGCGCTTGTGTACATTTGTACGGCCGTTGACTCACCCCAGATTGTGACGGGAATTAGGTCAAAGTGTGTCCCAAATGCCGGCAAATTTGGAAATCAAGGAATTTTCCAACCAACTTCAAATTTTGCATGCTCCAAACTGTATATATTCCGCACTTGTCATGCAAAATTGACAGATTTTCGCTGGGAAATGACGGAGAAATTTCAGAGTTTAGGGAAAGCGCAGCTCGGCTACGTGGTTATTCTTCTAACCGTGGCTGTTGGGACACCCTGCGCTGCGCTTGTGTACATTTGTACGGCCGTTGACTCACCCCAGATTGTGACGGGAATTAGGTCAAAGTGTGTCCCAAATGCCGGCAAATTTGGAAATCAAGGAATTTTCCAACCAACTTCAAATTTTGCATGCTCCAAACTGTATATATTCCGCACTTGTCATGCAAAATTGACAGATTTTCGCTGGGAAATGACGGAGAAATTTCAGAGTTTAGGGAAAGCGCAGCTCGGCTACGTGGTTATTCTTCTAACCGTGGCTGTTGGGACACCCTGCGCTGCGCTTGTGTACATTTGTCCGGCCGTTGACTCACCCCAGATTGTGACGGGAATTAGGTCAAAGTGTGTCCCAAATGCCGGCAAATTTGGAAATCAAGGAATTTTCCAACCAACTTCAAATTTTGCATGCTCCAAACTGTATATATTCCGCACTTGTCATGCAAAATTGACAGATTTTCGCTGGGAAATGACGGAGAAATTTCAGAGTTTAGGGAAAGCGCAGCTCGGCTACGTGGTTATTCTTCTAACCGTGGCTGTTGGGACACCCTGCGCTGCGCTTGTGTACATTTGTACGGCCGTTGACTCACCCCAGATTGTGACGGGAATTAGGTCAAAGTGTGTCCCAAATGCCGGCAAATTTGGAAATCAAGGAATTTTCCAACCAACTTCAAATTTTGCATGCTCCAAACTGTATATATTCCGCACTTGTCATGCAAAATTGACAGATTTTCGCTGGGAAATGACGGAGAAATTTCAGAGTTTAGGGAAAGCGCAGCTCGGCTACGTGGTTATTCTTCTAACCGTGGCTGTTGGGACACCCTGCGCTGCGCTTGTGTACATTTGTACGGCCGTTGACTCACCCCAGATTGTGACGGGAATTAGGTCAAAGTGTGTCCCAAATGCCGGCAAATTTGGAAATCAAGGAATTTTCCAACCAACTTCAAATTTTGCATGCTCCAAACTGTATATATTCCGCACTTGTCATGCAAAATTGACAGATTTTCGCTGGGAAATGACGGAGAAATTTCAGAGTTTAGGGAAAGCGCAGCTCGGCTACGTGGTTATTCTTCTAACCGTGGCTGTTGGGACACCCTGCGCTGCGCTTGTGTACATTTGTACGGCCGTTGACTCACCCCAGATTGTGACGGGAATTAGGTCAAAGTGTGTCCCAAATGCCGGCAAATTTGGAAATCAAGGAATTTTCCAACCAACTTCAAATTTTGCATGCTCCAAACTGTATATATTCCGCACTTGTCATGCAAAATTGACAGATTTTCGCTGGGAAATGACGGAGAAATTTCAGAGTTTAGGGAAAGCGCAGCTCGGCTACGTGGTTATTCTTCTAACCGTGGCTGTTGGGACACCCTGCGCTGCGCTTGTGTACATTTGTACGGCCGTTGACTCACCCCAGATTGTGACGGGAATTAGGTCAAAGTGTGTCCCAAATGCCGGCAAATTTGGAAATCAAGGAATTTTCCAACCAACTTCAAATTTTGCATGCTCCAAACTGTATATATTCCGCACTTGTCATGCAAAATTGACAGATTTTCGCTGGGAAATGACGGAGAAATTTCAGAGTTTAGGGAAAGCGCAGCTCGGCTACGTGGTTATTCTTCTAACCGTGGCTGTTGGGACACCCTGCGCTGCGCTTGTGTACATTTGTACGGCCGTTGACTCACCCCAGATTGTGACGGGAATTAGGTCAAAGTGTGTCCCAAATGCCGGCAAATTTGGAAATCAAGGAATTTTCCAACCAACTTCAAATTTTGCATGCTCCAAACTGTATATATTCCGCACTTGTCATGCAAAATTGACAGATTTTCGCTGGGAAATGACGGAGAAATTTCAGAGTTTAGGGAAAGCGCAGCTCGGCTACGTGGTTATTCTTCTAACCGTGGCTGTTGGGACACCCTGCGCTGCGCTTGTGTACATTTGTACGGCCGTTGACTCACCCCAGATTGTGACGGGAATTAGGTCAAAGTGTGTCCCAAATGCCGGCAAATTTGGAAATCAAGGAATTTTCCAACCAACTTCAAATTTTGCATGCTCCAAACTGTATATATTCCGCACTTGTCATGCAAAATTGACAGATTTTCGCTGGGAAATGACGGAGAAATTTCAGAGTTTAGGGAAAGCGCAGCTCGGCTACGTGGTTATTCTTCTAACCGTGGCTGTTGGGACACCCTGCGCTGCGCTTGTGTACATTTGTACGGCCGTTGACTCACCCCAGATTGTGACGGGAATTAGGTCAAAGTGTGTCCCAAATGCCGGCAAATTTGGAAATCAAGGAATTTTCCAACCAACTTCAAATTTTGCATGCTCCAAACTGTATATATTCCGCACTTGTCATGCAAAATTGACAGATTTTCGCTGGGAAATGACGGAGAAATTTCAGAGTTTAGGGAAAGCGCAGCTCGGCTACGTGGTTATTCTTCTAACCGTGGCTGTTGGGACACCCTGCGCTGCGCTTGTGTACATTTGTACGGCCGTTGACTCACCCCAGATTGTGACGGGAATTAGGTCAAAGTGTGTCCCAAATGCCGGCAAATTTGGAAATCAAGGAATTTTCCAACCAACTTCAAATTTTGCATGCTCCAAACTGTATATATTCCGCACTTGTCATGCAAAATTGACAGATTTTCGCTGGGAAATGACGGAGAAATTTCAGAGTTTAGGGAAAGCGCAGCTCGGCTACGTGGTTATTCTTCTAACCGTGGCTGTTGGGACACCCTGCGCTGCGCTTGTGTACATTTGTACGGCCGTTGACTCACCCCAGATTGTGACGGGAATTAGGTCAAAGTGTGTCCCAAATGCCGGCAAATTTGGAAATCAAGGAATTTTCCAACCAACTTCAAATTTTGCATGCTCCAAACTGTATATATTCCGCACTTGTCATGCAAAATTGACAGATTTTCGCTGGGAAATGACGGAGAAATTTCAGAGTTTAGGGAAAGCGCAGCTCGGCTACGTGGTTATTCTTCTAACCGTGGCTGTTGGGACACCCTGCGCTGCGCTTGTGTACATTTGTACGGCCGTTGACTCACCCCAGATTGTGACGGGAATTAGGTCAAAGTGTGTCCCAAATGCCGGCAAATTTGGAAATCAAGGAATTTTCCAACCAACTTCAAATTTTGCATGCTCCAAACTGTATATATTCCGCACTTGTCATGCAAAATTGACAGATTTTCGCTGGGAAATGACGGAGAAATTTCAGAGTTTAGGGAAAGCGCAGCTCGGCTACGTGGTTATTCTTCTAACCGTGGCTGTTGGGACACCCTGCGCTGCGCTTGTGTACATTTGTACGGCCGTTGACTCACCCCAGATTGTGACGGGAATTAGGTCAAAGTGTGTCCCAAATGCCGGCAAATTTGGAAATCAAGGAATTTTCCAACCAACTTCAAATTTTGCATGCTCCAAACTGTATATATTCCGCACTTGTCATGCAAAATTGACAGATTTTCGCTGGGAAATGACGGAGAAATTTCAGAGTTTAGGGAAAGCGCAGCTCGGCTACGTGGTTATTCTTCTAACCGTGGCTGTTGGGACACCCTGCGCTGCGCTTGTGTACATTTGTACGGCCGTTGACTCACCCCAGATTGTGACGGGAATTAGGTCAAAGTGTGTCCCAAATGCCGGCAAATTTGGAAATCAAGGAATTTTCCAACCAACTTCAAATTTTGCATGCTCCAAACTGTATATATTCCGCACTTGTCATGCAAAATTGACAGATTTTCGCTGGGAAATGACGGAGAAATTTCAGAGTTTAGGGAAAGCGCAGCTCGGCTACGTGGTTATTCTTCTAACCGTGGCTGTTGGGACACCCTGCGCTGCGCTTGTGTACATTTGTACGGCCGTTGACTCACCCCAGATTGTGACGGGAATTAGGTCAAAGTGTGTCCCAAATGCCGGCAAATTTGGAAATCAAGGAATTTTCCAACCAACTTCAAATTTTGCATGCTCCAAACTGTATATATTCCGCACTTGTCATGCAAAATTGACAGATTTTCGCTGGGAAATGACGGAGAAATTTCAGAGTTTAGGGAAAGCGCAGCTCGGCTACGTGGTTATTCTTCTAACCGTGGCTGTTGGGACACCCTGCGCTGCGCTTGTGTACATTTGTACGGCCGTTGACTCACCCCAGATTGTGACGGGAATTAGGTCAAAGTGTGTCCCAAATGCCGGCAAATTTGGAAATCAAGGAATTTTCCAACCAACTTCAAATTTTGCATGCTCCAAACTGTATATATTCCGCACTTGTCATGCAAAATTGACAGATTTTCGCTGGGAAATGACGGAGAAATTTCAGAGTTTAGGGAAAGCGCAGCTCGGCTACGTGGTTATTCTTCTAACCGTGGCTGTTGGGACACCCTGCGCTGCGCTTGTGTACATTTGTACGGCCGTTGACTCACCCCAGATTGTGACGGGAATTAGGTCAAAGTGTGTCCCAAATGCCGGCAAATTTGGAAATCAAGGAATTTTCCAACCAACTTCAAATTTTGCATGCTCCAAACTGTATATATTCCGCACTTGTCATGCAAAATTGACAGATTTTCGCTGGGAAATGACGGAGAAATTTCAGAGTTTAGGGAAAGCGCAGCTCGGCTACGTGGTTATTCTTCTAACCGTGGCTGTTGGGACACCCTGCGCTGCGCTTGTGTACATTTGTACGGCCGTTGACTCACCCCAGATTGTGACGGGAATTAGGTCAAAGTGTGTCCCAAATGCCGGCAAATTTGGAAATCAAGGAATTTTCCAACCAACTTCAAATTTTGCATGCTCCAAACTGTATATATTCCGCACTTGTCATGCAAAATTGACAGATTTTCGCTGGGAAATGACGGAGAAATTTCAGAGTTTAGGGAAAGCGCAGCTCGGCTACGTGGTTATTCTTCTAACCGTGGCTGTTGGGACACCCTGCGCTGCGCTTGTGTACATTTGTACGGCCGTTGACTCACCCCAGATTGTGACGGGAATTAGGTCAAAGTGTGTCCCAAATGCCGGCAAATTTGGAAATCAAGGAATTTTCCAACCAACTTCAAATTTTGCATGCTCCAAACTGTATATATTCCGCACTTGTCATGCAAAATTGACAGATTTTCGCTGGGAAATGACGGAGAAATTTCAGAGTTTAGGGAAAGCGCAGCTCGGCTACGTGGTTATTCTTCTAACCGTGGCTGTTGGGACACCCTGCGCTGCGCTTGTGTACATTTGTACGGCCGTTGACTCACCCCAGATTGTGACGGGAATTAGGTCAAAGTGTGTCCCAAATGCCGGCAAATTTGGAAATCAAGGAATTTTCCAACCAACTTCAAATTTTGCATGCTCCAAACTGTATATATTCCGCACTTGTCATGCAAAATTGACAGATTTTCGCTGGGAAATGACGGAGAAATTTCAGAGTTTAGGGAAAGCGCAGCTCGGCTACGTGGTTATTCTTCTAACCGTGGCTGTTGGGACACCCTGCGCTGCGCTTGTGTACATTTGTACGGCCGTTGACTCACCCCAGATTGTGACGGGAATTAGGTCAAAGTGTGTCCCAAATGCCGGCAAATTTGGAAATCAAGGAATTTTCCAACCAACTTCAAATTTTGCATGCTCCAAACTGTATATATTCCGCACTTGTCATGCAAAATTGACAGATTTTCGCTGGGAAATGACGGAGAAATTTCAGAGTTTAGGGAAAGCGCAGCTCGGCTACGTGGTTATTCTTCTAACCGTGGCTGTTGGGACACCCTGCGCTGCGCTTGTGTACATTTGTACGGCCGTTGACTCACCCCAGATTGTGACGGGAATTAGGTCAAAGTGTGTCCCAAATGCCGGCAAATTTGGAAATCAAGGAATTTTCCAACCAACTTCAAATTTTGCATGCTCCAAACTGTATATATTCCGCACTTGTCATGCAAAATTGACAGATTTTCGCTGGGAAATGACGGAGAAATTTCAGAGTTTAGGGAAAGCGCAGCTCGGCTACGTGGTTATTCTTCTAACCGTGGCTGTTGGGACACCCTGCGCTGCGCTTGTGTACATTTGTACGGCCGTTGACTCACCCCAGATTGTGACGGGAATTAGGTCAAAGTGTGTCCCAAATGCCGGCAAATTTGGAAATCAAGGAATTTTCCAACCAACTTCAAATTTTGCATGCTCCAAACTGTATATATTCCGCACTTGTCATGCAAAATTGACAGATTTTCGCTGGGAAATGACGGAGAAATTTCAGAGTTTAGGGAAAGCGCAGCTCGGCTACGTGGTTATTCTTCTAACCGTGGCTGTTGGGACACCCTGCGCTGCGCTTGTGTACATTTGTACGGCCGTTGACTCACCCCAGATTGTGACGGGAATTAGGTCAAAGTGTGTCCCAAATGCCGGCAAATTTGGAAATCAAGGAATTTTCCAACCAACTTCAAATTTTGCATGCTCCAAACTGTATATATTCCGCACTTGTCATGCAAAATTGACAGATTTTCGCTGGGAAATGACGGAGAAATTTCAGAGTTTAGGGAAAGCGCAGCTCGGCTACGTGGTTATTCTTCTAACCGTGGCTGTTGGGACACCCTGCGCTGCGCTTGTGTACATTTGTACGGCCGTTGACTCACCCCAGATTGTGACGGGAATTAGGTCAAAGTGTGTCCCAAATGCCGGCAAATTTGGAAATCAAGGAATTTTCCAACCAACTTCAAATTTTGCATGCTCCAAACTGTATATATTCCGCACTTGTCATGCAAAATTGACAGATTTTCGCTGGGAAATGACGGAGAAATTTCAGAGTTTAGGGAAAGCGCAGCTCGGCTACGTGGTTATTCTTCTAACCGTGGCTGTTGGGACACCCTGCGCTGCGCTTGTGTACATTTGTACGGCCGTTGACTCACCCCAGATTGTGACGGGAATTAGGTCAAAGTGTGTCCCAAATGCCGGCAAATTTGGAAATCAAGGAATTTTCCAACCAACTTCAAATTTTGCATGCTCCAAACTGTATATATTCCGCACTTGTCATGCAAAATTGACAGATTTTCGCTGGGAAATGACGGAGAAATTTCAGAGTTTAGGGAAAGCGCAGCTCGGCTACGTGGTTATTCTTCTAACCGTGGCTGTTGGGACACCCTGCGCTGCGCTTGTGTACATTTGTACGGCCGTTGACTCACCCCAGATTGTGACGGGAATTAGGTCAAAGTGTGTCCCAAATGCCGGCAAATTTGGAAATCAAGGAATTTTCCAACCAACTTCAAATTTTGCATGCTCCAAACTGTATATATTCCGCACTTGTCATGCAAAATTGACAGATTTTCGCTGGGAAATGACGGAGAAATTTCAGAGTTTAGGGAAAGCGCAGCTCGGCTACGTGGTTATTCTTCTAACCGTGGCTGTTGGGACACCCTGCGCTGCGCTTGTGTACATTTGTACGGCCGTTGACTCACCCCAGATTGTGACGGGAATTAGGTCAAAGTGTGTCCCAAATGCCGGCAAATTTGGAAATCAAGGAATTTTCCAACCAACTTCAAATTTTGCATGCTCCAAACTGTATATATTCCGCACTTGTCATGCAAAATTGACAGATTTTCGCTGGGAAATGACGGAGAAATTTCAGAGTTTAGGGAAAGCGCAGCTCGGCTACGTGGTTATTCTTCTAACCGTGGCTGTTGGGACACCCTGCGCTGCGCTTGTGTACATTTGTACGGCCGTTGACTCACCCCAGATTGTGACGGGAATTAGGTCAAAGTGTGTCCCAAATGCCGGCAAATTTGGAAATCAAGGAATTTTCCAACCAACTTCAAATTTTGCATGCTCCAAACTGTATATATTCCGCACTTGTCATGCAAAATTGACAGATTTTCGCTGGGAAATGACGGAGAAATTTCAGAGTTTAGGGAAAGCGCAGCTCGGCTACGTGGTTATTCTTCTAACCGTGGCTGTTGGGACACCCTGCGCTGCGCTTGTGTACATTTGTACGGCCGTTGACTCACCCCAGATTGTGACGGGAATTAGGTCAAAGTGTGTCCCAAATGCCGGCAAATTTGGAAATCAAGGAATTTTCCAACCAACTTCAAATTTTGCATGCTCCAAACTGTATATATTCCGCACTTGTCATGCAAAATTGACAGATTTTCGCTGGGAAATGACGGAGAAATTTCAGAGTTTAGGGAAAGCGCAGCTCGGCTACGTGGTTATTCTTCTAACCGTGGCTGTTGGGACACCCTGCGCTGCGCTTGTGTACATTTGTACGGCCGTTGACTCACCCCAGATTGTGACGGGAATTAGGTCAAAGTGTGTCCCAAATGCCGGCAAATTTGGAAATCAAGGAATTTTCCAACCAACTTCAAATTTTGCATGCTCCAAACTGTATATATTCCGCACTTGTCATGCAAAATTGACAGATTTTCGCTGGGAAATGACGGAGAAATTTCAGAGTTTAGGGAAAGCGCAGCTCGGCTACGTGGTTATTCTTCTAACCGTGGCTGTTGGGACACCCTGCGCTGCGCTTGTGTACATTTGTACGGCCGTTGACTCACCCCAGATTGTGACGGGAATTAGGTCAAAGTGTGTCCCAAATGCCGGCAAATTTGGAAATCAAGGAATTTTCCAACCAACTTCAAATTTTGCATGCTCCAAACTGTATATATTCCGCACTTGTCATGCAAAATTGACAGATTTTCGCTGGGAAATGACGGAGAAATTTCAGAGTTTAGGGAAAGCGCAGCTCGGCTACGTGGTTATTCTTCTAACCGTGGCTGTTGGGACACCCTGCGCTGCGCTTGTGTACATTTGTACGGCCGTTGACTCACCCCAGATTGTGACGGGAATTAGGTCAAAGTGTGTCCCAAATGCCGGCAAAGCATGCTCCAAACACTCTATATTGCGCCACTTGTCCTAAAAAATTGACAGACTTTCGCCGGGAAATGGCAGAGAAATTTCAGAGTTTAGAAAAAAAAAGGGGTTGGCGCTTCCTGGATGCTCCCGCAACCTGTGGCTGTCTGTACACACCTCTTTGGTGTATTCCTGACTGGTGCGCATGCTCAGTCCTTCGGACTGTCGTTGACTCGGCCCCAGTTTGGGACGGGAATTAGGTCAAAGTGTGGTCCAAACGTCCGGCAAATTTGGAGGTCAAAATATTCCAGACGCAACTTCAAATTTTGCATGCTCCAAACTCGTATATATTCCGCACTTGTCATGCAAAAATTGACAGACTTTTCGCTGGAAATGACGGAGAAATTTCAGAGTTTAGGAAAAGCGCAGCTCGGCTACGTGGTTATTCTTCCCTAACCGTGGCTGTCTGGGACACCCTTGTTCCGCTGGCGCTTGCTGTACCTTTCGTACGGCCGTTGACTCACCCCAGATTGTAACGGGAATTAGGTCAAAGTGTGTCCCAAATGCCGGCAAATTTGGAAATCAAGGAATTTTCCAACCAACTTCAAATTTTGCATGCTCCAAACTGTATATATTCCGCACTTGTCATGCAAAATTGACAGATTTTCGCTGGGAAATGACGGAGAAATTTCAGAGTTTAGGGAAAGCGCAGCTCGGCTACGTGGTTATTCTTCTAACCGTGGCTGTTGGGACACCCTGCGCTGCGCTTGTGTACATTTGTACGGCCGTTGACTCACCCCAGATTGTGAACGGGAATTAGGTCAAAGTGTGTCCCAAATGCCGGCAAATTTGGAAATCAAGGAATTTTCCAACCAACTTCAAATTTTGCATGCTCCAAACTGTATATATTCCGCACTTGTCATGCAAAATTGACAGATTTTCGCTGGGAAATGACGGAGAAATTTCAGAGTTTAGGGAAAGCGCAGCTCGGCTACATGGTTATTCTTCTAACCGTGGCTGTTGGGACACCCTGCGCTGCGCTTGTGTACATTTGTACGGCCGTTGACTCACCCAGATTGTGACGGGAATTAGGTCAAAGTGTGTCCCAAATGCCGGCAAATTTGGAAATCAAGGAATTTTCCAACCAACTTCAAATTTTGCATGCTCCAAACTGTATATATTCCGCACTTGTCATGCAAAATTGACAGATTTTCGCTGGGAAATGACGGAGAAATTTCAGAGTTTAGGGAAAGCGCAGCTCGGCTACGTGGTTATTCTTCTAACCGTGGCTGTTGGGACACCCTGCGCTGCGCTTGTGTACATTTGTACGGCCGTTGACTCACCCCAGATTGTGACGGGAATTAGGTCAAAGTGTGTCCCAAATGCCGGCAAATTTGGAAATCAAGGAATTTTCCAACCAACTTCAAATTTTGCATGCTCCAAACTGTATATATTCCGCACTTGTCATGCAAAATTGACAGATTTTCGCTGGGAAATGACGGAGAAATTTCAGAGTTTAGGGAAAGCGCAGCTCGGCTACGTGGTTATTCTTCTAACCGTGGCTGTTGGGACACCCTGCGCTGCGCTTGTGTACATTTGTACGGCCGTTGACTCACCCCAGATTGTGACGGGAATTAGGTCAAAGTGTGTCCCAAATGCCGGCAAATTTGGAAATCAAGGAATTTTCCAACCAACTTCAAATTTTGCATGCTCCAAACTGTATATATTCCGCACTTGTCATGCAAAATTGACAGATTTTCGCTGGGAAATGACGGAGAAATTTCAGAGTTTAGAGAAAGCGCAGCTCGGCTACGTGGTTATTCTTCTAACCGTGGCTGTTGGGACACCCTGCGCTGCGCTTGTGTACATTTGTACGGCCGTTGACTCACCCCAGATTGTGACGGGAATTAGGTCAAAGTGTGTCCCAAATGCCGGCAAATTTGGAAATCAAGGAATTTTCCAACCAACTTCAAATTTTGCATGCTCCAAACTGTATATATTCCGCACTTGTCATGCAAAATTGACAGATTTTCGCTGGGAAATGACGGAGAAATTTCAGAGTTTAGGGAAAGCGCAGCGCGGCTACGTGGTTATTCTTCTAACCGTGGCTGTTGGGACACCCTGCGCTGCGCTTGTGTACATTTGTACGGCCGTTGACTCACCCCAGATTGTGACGGGAATTAGGTCAAAGTGTGTCCCAAATGCCGGCAAATTTGGAAATCAAGGAATTTTCCAACCAACTTCAAATTTTGCATGCTCCAAACTGTATATATTCCGCACTTGTCATGCAAAATTGACAGATTTTCGCTGGGAAATGACGGAGAAATTTCAGAGTTTAGGGAAAGCGCAGCTCGGCTACGTGGTTATTCTTCTAACCGTGGCTGTTGGGACACCCTGCGCTGCGCTTGTGTACATTTGTACGGCCGTTGACTCACCCCAGATTGTGACGGGAATTAGGTCAAAGTGTGTCCCAAATGCCGGCAAATTTGGAAATCAAGGAATTTTCCAACCAACTTCAAATTTTGCATGCTCCAAACTGTATATATTCCGCACTTGTCATGCAAAATTGACAGATTTTCGCTGGGAAATGACGGAGAAATTTCAGAGTTTAGGGAAAGCGCAGCTCGGCTACGTGGTTATTCTTCTAACCGTGGCTGTTGGGACACCCTGCGCTGCGCTTGTGTACATTTGTACGGCCGTTGACTCACCCCAGATTGTGACGGGAATTAGGTCAAAGTGTGTCCCAAATGCCGGCAAATTTGGAAATCAAGGAATTTTCCAACCAACTTCAAATTTTGCATGCTCCAAACTGTATATATTCCGCACTTGTCATGCAAAATTGACAGATTTTCGCTGGGAAATGACGGAGAAATTTCAGAGTTTAGGGAAAGCGCAGCTCGGCTACGTGGTTATTCTTCTAACCGTGGCTGTTGGGACACCCTGCGCTGCGCTTGTGTACATTTGTACGGCCCGTTGACTCACCCCAGATTGTGACGGGAATTAGGTCAAAGTGTGTCCCAAATGCCGGCAAATTTGGAAATCAAGGAATTTTCCAACCAACTTCAAATTTTGCATGCTCCAAACTGTATATATTCCGCACTTGTCATGCAAAATTGACAGATTTTCGCTGGGAAATGACGGAGAAATTTCAGAGTTTAGGGAAAGCGCAGCTCGGCTACGTGGTTATTCTTCTAACCGTGGCTGTTGGGACACCCTGCGCTGCGCTTGTGTACATTTGTACGGCCGTTGACTCACCCCAGATTGTGACGGGAATTAGGTCAAAGTGTGTCCCAAATGCCGGCAAATTTGGAAATCAAGGAATTTTCCAACCAACTTCAAATTTTGCATGCTCCAAACTGTATATATTCCGCACTTGTCATGCAAAATTGACAGATTTTCGCTGGGAAATGACGGAGAAATTTCAGAGTTTAGGGAAAGCGCAGCTCGGCTACGTGGTTATTCTTCTAACCGTGGCTGTTGGGACACCCCTGCGCTGCGCTTGTGTACATTTGTCCGGCCGTTGACTCACCCCAGATTGTGACGGGAATTAGGTCAAAGTGTGTCCCAAATGCCGGCAAATTTGGAAATCAAGGAATTTTCCAACCAACTTCAAATTTTGCATGCTCCAAACTGTATATATTCCGCACTTGTCATGCAAAATTGACAGATTTTCGCTGGGAAATGACGGAGAAATTTCAGAGTTTAGGGAAAGCGCAGCTCGGCTACGTGGTTATTCTTCTAACCGTGGCTGTTGGGACACCCTGCGCTGCGCTTGTGTACATTTGTCCGGCCGTTGACTCACCCCAGATTGTGACGGGAATTAGGTCAAAGTGTGTCCCAAATGCCGGCAAATTTGGAAATCAAGGAATTTTCCAACCAACTTCAAATTTTGCATGCTCCAAACTGTATATATTCCGCACTTGTCATGCAAAATTGACAGATTTTCGCTGGGAAATGACGGAGAAATTTCAGAGTTTAGGGAAAGCGCAGCTCGGCTACGTGGTTATTCTTCTAACCGTGGCTGTTGGGACACCCTGCGCTGCGCTTGTGTACATTTGTACGGCCGTTGACTCACCCCAGATTGTGACGGGAATTAGGTCAAAGTGTGTCCCAAATGCCGGCAAATTTGGAAATCAAGGAATTTTCCAACCAACTTCAAATTTTGCATGCTCCAAACTGTATATATTCCGCACTTGTCATGCAAAATTGACAGATTTTCGCTGGGAAATGACGGAGAAATTTCAGAGTTTAGGGAAAGCGCAGCTCGGCTACGTGGTTATTCTTCTAACCGTGGCTGTTGGGACACCCTGCGCTGCGCTTGTGTACATTTGTACGGCCGTTGACTCACCCCAGATTGTGACGGGAATTAGGTCAAAGTGTGTCCCAAATGCCGGCAAATTTGGAAATCAAGGAATTTTCCAACCAACTTCAAATTTTGCATGCTCCAAACTGTATATATTCCGCACTTGTCATGCAAAATTGACAGATTTTCGCTGGGAAATGACGGAGAAATTTCAGAGTTTAGGGAAAGCGCAGCTCGGCTACGTGGTTATTCTTCTAACCGTGGCTGTTGGGACACCCTGCGCTGCGCTTGTGTACATTTGTACGGCCGTTGACTCACCCCAGATTGTGACGGGAATTAGGTCAAAGTGTGTCCCAAATGCCGGCAAATTTGGAAATCAAGGAATTTTCCAACCAACTTCAAATTTTGCATGCTCCAAACTGTATATATTCCGCACTTGTCATGCAAAATTGACAGATTTTCGCTGGGAAATGACGGAGAAATTTCAGAGTTTAGGGAAAGCGCAGCTCGGCTACGTGGTTATTCTTCTAACCGTGGCTGTTGGGACACCCTGCGCTGCGCTTGTGTACATTTGTACGGCCGTTGACTCACCCCAGATTGTGACGGGAATTAGGTCAAAGTGTGTCCCAAATGCCGGCAAATTTGGAAATCAAGGAATTTTCCAACCAACTTCAAATTTTGCATGCTCCAAACTGTATATATTCCGCACTTGTCATGCAAAATTGACAGATTTTCGCTGGGAAATGACGGAGAAATTTCAGAGTTTAGGGAAAGCGCAGCTCGGCTACGTGGTTATTCTTCTAACCGTGGCTGTTGGGACACCCTGCGCTGCGCTTGTGTACATTTGTACGGCCGTTGACTCACCCCAGATTGTGACGGGAATTAGGTCAAAGTGTGTCCCAAATGCCGGCAAATTTGGAAATCAAGGAATTTTCCAACCAACTTCAAATTTTGCATGCTCCAAACTGTATATATTCCGCACTTGTCATGCAAAATTGACAGATTTTCGCTGGGAAATGACGGAGAAATTTCAGAGTTTAGGGAAAGCGCAGCTCGGCTACGTGGTTATTCTTCTAACCGTGGCTGTTGGGACACCCTGCGCTGCGCTTGTGTACATTTGTACGGCCGTTGACTCACCCCAGATTGTGACGGGAATTAGGTCAAAGTGTGTCCCAAATGCCGGCAAATTTGGAAATCAAGGAATTTTCCAACCAACTTCAAATTTTGCATGCTCCAAACTGTATATATTCCGCACTTGTCATGCAAAATTGACAGATTTTCGCTGGGAAATGACGGAGAAATTTCAGAGTTTAGGGAAAGCGCAGCTCGGCTACGTGGTTATTCTTCTAACCGTGGCTGTTGGGACACCCTGCGCTGCGCTTGTGTACATTTGTACGGCCGTTGACTCACCCCAGATTGTGACGGGAATTAGGTCAAAGTGTGTCCCAAATGCCGGCAAATTTGGAAATCAAGGAATTTTCCAACCAACTTCAAATTTTGCATGCTCCAAACTGTATATATTCCGCACTTGTCATGCAAAATTGACAGATTTTCGCTGGGAAATGACGGAGAAATTTCAGAGTTTAGGGAAAGCGCAGCTCGGCTACGTGGTTATTCTTCTAACCGTGGCTGTTGGGACACCCTGCGCTGCGCTTGTGTACATTTGTACGGCCGTTGACTCACCCCAGATTGTGACGGGAATTAGGTCAAAGTGTGTCCCAAATGCCGGCAAATTTGGAAATCAAGGAATTTTCCAACCAACTTCAAATTTTGCATGCTCCAAACTGTATATATTCCGCACTTGTCATGCAAAATTGACAGATTTTCGCTGGGAAATGACGGAGAAATTTCAGAGTTTAGGGAAAGCGCAGCTCGGCTACGTGGTTATTCTTCTAACCGTGGCTGTTGGGACACCCTGCGCTGCGCTTGTGTACATTTGTACGGCCGTTGACTCACCCCAGATTGTGACGGGAATTAGGTCAAAGTGTGTCCCAAATGCCGGCAAATTTGGAAATCAAGGAATTTTCCAACCAACTTCAAATTTTGCATGCTCCAAACTGTATATATTCCGCACTTGTCATGCAAAATTGACAGATTTTCGCTGGGAAATGACGGAGAAATTTCAGAGTTTAGGGAAAGCGCAGCTCGGCTACGTGGTTATTCTTCTAACCGTGGCTGTTGGGACACCCTGCGCTGCGCTTGTGTACATTTGTACGGCCGTTGACTCACCCCAGATTGTGACGGGAATTAGGTCAAAGTGTGTCCCAAATGCCGGCAAATTTGGAAATCAAGGAATTTTCCAACCAACTTCAAATTTTGCATGCTCCAAACTGTATATATTCCGCACTTGTCATGCAAAATTGACAGATTTTCGCTGGGAAATGACGGAGAAATTTCAGAGTTTAGGGAAAGCGCAGCTCGGCTACGTGGTTATTCTTCTAACCGTGGCTGTTGGGACACCCTGCGCTGCGCTTGTGTACATTTGTACGGCCGTTGACTCACCCCAGATTGTGACGGGAATTAGGTCAAAGTGTGTCCCAAATGCCGGCAAATTTGGAAATCAAGGAATTTTCCAACCAACTTCAAATTTTGCATGCTCCAAACTGTATATATTCCGCACTTGTCATGCAAAATTGACAGATTTTCGCTGGGAAATGACGGAGAAATTTCAGAGTTTAGGGAAAGCGCAGCTCGGCTACGTGGTTATTCTTCTAACCGTGGCTGTTGGGACACCCTGCGCTGCGCTTGTGTACATTTGTACGGCCGTTGACTCACCCCAGATTGTGACGGGAATTAGGTCAAAGTGTGTCCCAAATGCCGGCAAATTTGGAAATCAAGGAATTTTCCAACCAACTTCAAATTTTGCATGCTCCAAACTGTATATATTCCGCACTTGTCATGCAAAATTGACAGATTTTCGCTGGGAAATGACGGAGAAATTTCAGAGTTTAGGGAAAGCGCAGCTCGGCTACGTGGTTATTCTTCTAACCGTGGCTGTTGGGACACCCTGCGCTGCGCTTGTGTACATTTGTACGGCCGTTGACTCACCCCAGATTGTGACGGGAATTAGGTCAAAGTGTGTCCCAAATGCCGGCAAATTTGGAAATCAAGGAATTTTCCAACCAACTTCAAATTTTGCATGCTCCAAACTGTATATATTCCGCACTTGTCATGCAAAATTGACAGATTTTCGCTGGGAAATGACGGAGAAATTTCAGAGTTTAGGGAAAGCGCAGCTCGGCTACGTGGTTATTCTTCTAACCGTGGCTGTTGGGACACCCTGCGCTGCGCTTGTGTACATTTGTACGGCCGTTGACTCACCCCAGATTGTGACGGGAATTAGGTCAAAGTGTGTCCCAAATGCCGGCAAATTTGGAAATCAAGGAATTTTCCAACCAACTTCAAATTTTGCATGCTCCAAACTGTATATATTCCGCACTTGTCATGCAAAATTGACAGATTTTCGCTGGGAAATGACGGAGAAATTTCAGAGTTTAGGGAAAGCGCAGCTCGGCTACGTGGTTATTCTTCTAACCGTGGCTGTTGGGACACCCTGCGCTGCGCTTGTGTACATTTGTACGGCCGTTGACTCACCCCAGATTGTGACGGGAATTAGGTCAAAGTGTGTCCCAAATGCCGGCAAATTTGGAAATCAAGGAATTTTCCAACCAACTTCAAATTTTGCATGCTCCAAACTGTATATATTCCGCACTTGTCATGCAAAATTGACAGATTTTCGCTGGGAAATGACGGAGAAATTTCAGAGTTTAGGGAAAGCGCAGCTCGGCTACGTGGTTATTCTTCTAACCGTGGCTGTTGGGACACCCTGCGCTGCGCTTGTGTACATTTGTACGGCCGTTGACTCACCCCAGATTGTGACGGGAATTAGGTCAAAGTGTGTCCCAAATGCCGGCAAATTTGGAAATCAAGGAATTTTCCAACCAACTTCAAATTTTGCATGCTCCAAACTGTATATATTCCGCACTTGTCATGCAAAATTGACAGATTTTCGCTGGGAAATGACGGAGAAATTTCAGAGTTTAGGGAAAGCGCAGCTCGGCTACGTGGTTATTCTTCTAACCGTGGCTGTTGGGACACCCTGCGCTGCGCTTGTGTACATTTGTACGGCCGTTGACTCACCCCAGATTGTGACGGGAATTAGGTCAAAGTGTGTCCCAAATGCCGGCAAATTTGGAAATCAAGGAATTTTCCAACCAACTTCAAATTTTGCATGCTCCAAACTGTATATATTCCGCACTTGTCATGCAAAATTGACAGATTTTCGCTGGGAAATGACGGAGAAATTTCAGAGTTTAGGGAAAGCGCAGCTCGGCTACGTGGTTATTCTTCTAACCGTGGCTGTTGGGACACCCTGCGCTGCGCTTGTGTACATTTGTACGGCCGTTGACTCACCCCAGATTGTGACGGGAATTAGGTCAAAGTGTGTCCCAAATGCCGGCAAATTTGGAAATCAAGGAATTTTCCAACCAACTTCAAATTTTGCATGCTCCAAACTGTATATATTCCGCACTTGTCATGCAAAATTGACAGATTTTCGCTGGGAAATGACGGAGAAATTTCAGAGTTTAGGGAAAGCGCAGCTCGGCTACGTGGTTATTCTTCTAACCGTGGCTGTTGGGACACCCTGCGCTGCGCTTGTGTACATTTGTACGGCCGTTGACTCACCCCAGATTGTGACGGGAATTAGGTCAAAGTGTGTCCCAAATGCCGGCAAATTTGGAAATCAAGGAATTTTCCAACCAACTTCAAATTTTGCATGCTCCAAACTGTATATATTCCGCACTTGTCATGCAAAATTGACAGATTTTCGCTGGGAAATGACGGAGAAATTTCAGAGTTTAGGGAAAGCGCAGCTCGGCTACGTGGTTATTCTTCTAACCGTGGCTGTTGGGACACCCTGCGCTGCGCTTGTGTACATTTGTACGGCCGTTGACTCACCCCAGATTGTGACGGGAATTAGGTCAAAGTGTGTCCCAAATGCCGGCAAATTTGGAAATCAAGGAATTTTCCAACCAACTTCAAATTTTGCATGCTCCAAACTGTATATATTCCGCACTTGTCATGCAAAATTGACAGATTTTCGCTGGGAAATGACGGAGAAATTTCAGAGTTTAGGGAAAGCGCAGCTCGGCTACGTGGTTATTCTTCTAACCGTGGCTGTTGGGACACCCTGCGCTGCGCTTGTGTACATTTGTCCGGCCGTTGACTCACCCCAGATTGTGACGGGAATTAGGTCAAAGTGTGTCCCAAATGCCGGCAAATTTGGAAATCAAGGAATTTTCCAACCAACTTCAAATTTTGCATGCTCCAAACTGTATATATTCCGCACTTGTCATGCAAAATTGACAGATTTTCGCTGGGAAATGACGGAGAAATTTCAGAGTTTAGGGAAAGCGCAGCTCGGCTACGTGGTTATTCTTCTAACCGTGGCTGTTGGGACACCCTGCGCTGCGCTTGTGTACATTTGTACGGCCGTTGACTCACCCCAGATTGTGACGGGAATTAGGTCAAAGTGTGTCCCAAATGCCGGCAAATTTGGAAATCAAGGAATTTTCCAACCAACTTCAAATTTTGCATGCTCCAAACTGTATATATTCCGCACTTGTCATGCAAAATTGACAGATTTTCGCTGGGAAATGACGGAGAAATTTCAGAGTTTAGGGAAAGCGCAGCTCGGCTACGTGGTTATTCTTCTAACCGTGGCTGTTGGGACACCCTGCGCTGCGCTTGTGTACATTTGTACGGCCGTTGACTCACCCCAGATTGTGACGGGAATTAGGTCAAAGTGTGTCCCAAATGCCGGCAAATTTGGAAATCAAGGAATTTTCCAACCAACTTCAAATTTTGCATGCTCCAAACTGTATATATTCCGCACTTGTCATGCAAAATTGACAGATTTTCGCTGGGAAATGACGGAGAAATTTCAGAGTTTAGGGAAAGCGCAGCTCGGCTACGTGGTTATTCTTCTAACCGTGGCTGTTGGGACACCCTGCGCTGCGCTTGTGTACATTTGTACGGCCGTTGACTCACCCCAGATTGTGACGGGAATTAGGTCAAAGTGTGTCCCAAATGCCGGCAAATTTGGAAATCAAGGAATTTTCCAACCAACTTCAAATTTTGCATGCTCCAAACTGTATATATTCCGCACTTGTCATGCAAAATTGACAGATTTTCGCTGGGAAATGACGGAGAAATTTCAGAGTTTAGGGAAAGCGCAGCTCGGCTACGTGGTTATTCTTCTAACCGTGGCTGTTGGGACACCCTGCGCTGCGCTTGTGTACATTTGTACGGCCGTTGACTCACCCCAGATTGTGACGGGAATTAGGTCAAAGTGTGTCCCAAATGCCGGCAAATTTGGAAATCAAGGAATTTTCCAACCAACTTCAAATTTTGCATGCTCCAAACTGTATATATTCCGCACTTGTCATGCAAAATTGACAGATTTTCGCTGGGAAATGACGGAGAAATTTCAGAGTTTAGGGAAAGCGCAGCTCGGCTACGTGGTTATTCTTCTAACCGTGGCTGTTGGGACACCCTGCGCTGCGCTTGTGTACATTTGTACGGCCGTTGACTCACCCCAGATTGTGACGGGAATTAGGTCAAAGTGTGTCCCAAATGCCGGCAAATTTGGAAATCAAGGAATTTTCCAACCAACTTCAAATTTTGCATGCTCCAAACTGTATATATTCCGCACTTGTCATGCAAAATTGACAGATTTTCGCTGGGAAATGACGGAGAAATTTCAGAGTTTAGGGAAAGCGCAGCTCGGCTACGTGGTTATTCTTCTAACCGTGGCTGTTGGGACACCCTGCGCTGCGCTTGTGTACATTTGTACGGCCGTTGACTCACCCCAGATTGTGACGGGAATTAGGTCAAAGTGTGTCCCAAATGCCGGCAAATTTGGAAATCAAGGAATTTTCCAACCAACTTCAAATTTTGCATGCTCCAAACTGTATATATTCCGCACTTGTCATGCAAAATTGACAGATTTTCGCTGGGAAATGACGGAGAAATTTCAGAGTTTAGGGAAAGCGCAGCTCGGCTACGTGGTTATTCTTCTAACCGTGGCTGTTGGGACACCCTGCGCTGCGCTTGTGTACATTTGTACGGCCGTTGACTCACCCCAGATTGTGACGGGAATTAGGTCAAAGTGTGTCCCAAATGCCGGCAAATTTGGAAATCAAGGAATTTTCCAACCAACTTCAAATTTTGCATGCTCCAAACTGTATATATTCCGCACTTGTCATGCAAAATTGACAGATTTTCGCTGGGAAATGACGGAGAAATTTCAGAGTTTAGGGAAAGCGCAGCTCGGCTACGTGGTTATTCTTCTAACCGTGGCTGTTGGGACACCCTGCGCTGCGCTTGTGTACATTTGTACGGCCGTTGACTCACCCCAGATTGTGACGGGAATTAGGTCAAAGTGTGTCCCAAATGCCGGCAAATTTGGAAATCAAGGAATTTTCCAACCAACTTCAAATTTTGCATGCTCCAAACTGTATATATTCCGCACTTGTCATGCAAAATTGACAGATTTTCGCTGGGAAATGACGGAGAAATTTCAGAGTTTAGGGAAAGCGCAGCTCGGCTACGTGGTTATTCTTCTAACCGTGGCTGTTGGGACACCCTGCGCTGCGCTTGTGTACATTTGTACGGCCGTTGACTCACCCCAGATTGTGACGGGAATTAGGTCAAAGTGTGTCCCAAATGCCGGCAAATTTGGAAATCAAGGAATTTTCCAACCAACTTCAAATTTTGCATGCTCCAAACTGTATATATTCCGCACTTGTCATGCAAAATTGACAGATTTTCGCTGGGAAATGACGGAGAAATTTCAGAGTTTAGGGAAAGCGCAGCTCGGCTACGTGGTTATTCTTCTAACCGTGGCTGTTGGGACACCCTGCGCTGCGCTTGTGTACATTTGTACGGCCGTTGACTCACCCCAGATTGTGACGGGAATTAGGTCAAAGTGTGTCCCAAATGCCGGCAAATTTGGAAATCAAGGAATTTTCCAACCAACTTCAAATTTTGCATGCTCCAAACTGTATATATTCCGCACTTGTCATGCAAAATTGACAGATTTTCGCTGGGAAATGACGGAGAAATTTCAGAGTTTAGGGAAAGCGCAGCTCGGCTACGTGGTTATTCTTCTAACCGTGGCTGTTGGGACACCCTGCGCTGCGCTTGTGTACATTTGTACGGCCGTTGACTCACCCCAGATTGTGACGGGAATTAGGTCAAAGTGTGTCCCAAATGCCGGCAAATTTGGAAATCAAGGAATTTTCCAACCAACTTCAAATTTTGCATGCTCCAAACTGTATATATTCCGCACTTGTCATGCAAAATTGACAGATTTTCGCTGGGAAATGACGGAGAAATTTCAGAGTTTAGGGAAAGCGCAGCTCGGCTACGTGGTTATTCTTCTAACCGTGGCTGTTGGGACACCCTGCGCTGCGCTTGTGTACATTTGTACGGCCGTTGACTCACCCCAGATTGTGACGGGAATTAGGTCAAAGTGTGTCCCAAATGCCGGCAAATTTGGAAATCAAGGAATTTTCCAACCAACTTCAAATTTTGCATGCTCCAAACTGTATATATTCCGCACTTGTCATGCAAAATTGACAGATTTTCGCTGGGAAATGACGGAGAAATTTCAGAGTTTAGGGAAAGCGCAGCTCGGCTACGTGGTTATTCTTCTAACCGTGGCTGTTGGGACACCCTGCGCTGCGCTTGTGTACATTTGTACGGCCGTTGACTCACCCCAGATTGTGACGGGAATTAGGTCAAAGTGTGTCCCAAATGCCGGCAAATTTGGAAATCAAGGAATTTTCCAACCAACTTCAAATTTTGCATGCTCCAAACTGTATATATTCCGCACTTGTCATGCAAAATTGACAGATTTTCGCTGGGAAATGACGGAGAAATTTCAGAGTTTAGGGAAAGCGCAGCTCGGCTACGTGGTTATTCTTCTAACCGTGGCTGTTGGGACACCCTGCGCTGCGCTTGTGTACATTTGTACGGCCGTTGACTCACCCCAGATTGTGACGGGAATTAGGTCAAAGTGTGTCCCAAATGCCGGCAAATTTGGAAATCAAGGAATTTTCCAACCAACTTCAAATTTTGCATGCTCCAAACTGTATATATTCCGCACTTGTGACAGATTTTCGCTGGGAAATGACGGAGAAATTTCAGAGTTTAGGGAAAGCGCAGCTCGGCTACGTGGTTATTCTTCTAACCGTGGCTGTTGGGACACCCTGCGCTGCGCTTGTGTACATTTGTACGGCCGTTGACTCACCCCAGATTGTGACGGGAATTAGGTCAAAGTGTGTCCCAAATGCCGGCAAATTTGGAAATCAAGGAATTTTCCAACCAACTTCAAATTTTGCATGCTCCAAACTGTATATATTCCGCACTTGTCATGCAAAATTGACAGATTTTCGCTGGGAAATGACGGAGAAATTTCAGAGTTTAGGGAAAGCGCAGCTCGGCTACGTGGTTATTCTTCTAACCGTGGCTGTTGGGACACCCTGCGCTGCGCTTGTGTACATTTGTACGGCCGTTGACTCACCCCAGATTGTGACGGGAATTAGGTCAAAGTGTGTCCCAAATGCCGGCAAATTTGGAAATCAAGGAATTTTCCAACCAACTTCAAATTTTGCATGCTCCAAACTGTATATATTCCGCACTTGTCATGCAAAATTGACAGATTTTCGCTGGGAAATGACGGAGAAATTTCAGAGTTTAGGGAAAGCGCAGCTCGGCTACGTGGTTATTCTTCTAACCGTGGCTGTTGGGACACCCTGCGCTGCGCTTGTGTACATTTGTACGGCCGTTGACTCACCCCAGATTGTGACGGGAATTAGGTCAAAGTGTGTCCCAAATGCCGGCAAATTTGGAAATCAAGGAATTTTCCAACCAACTTCAAATTTTGCATGCTCCAAACTGTATATATTCCGCACTTGTCATGCAAAATTGACAGATTTTCGCTGGGAAATGACGGAGAAATTTCAGAGTTTAGGGAAAGCGCAGCTCGGCTACGTGGTTATTCTTCTAACCGTGGCTGTTGGGACACCCTGCGCTGCGCTTGTGTACATTTGTACGGCCGTTGACTCACCCCAGATTGTGACGGGAATTAGGTCAAAGTGTGTCCCAAATGCCGGCAAATTTGGAAATCAAGGAATTTTCCAACCAACTTCAAATTTTGCATGCTCCAAACTGTATATATTCCGCACTTGTCATGCAAAATTGACAGATTTTCGCTGGGAAATGACGGAGAAATTTCAGAGTTTAGGGAAAGCGCAGCTCGGCTACGTGGTTATTCTTCTAACCGTGGCTGTTGGGACACCCTGCGCTGCGCTTGTGTACATTTGTACGGCCGTTGACTCACCCCAGATTGTGACGGGAATTAGGTCAAAGTGTGTCCCAAATGCCGGCAAATTTGGAAATCAAGGAATTTTCCAACCAACTTCAAATTTTGCATGCTCCAAACTGTATATATTCCGCACTTGTCATGCAAAATTGACAGATTTTCGCTGGGAAATGACGGAGAAATTTCAGAGTTTAGGGAAAGCGCAGCTCGGCTACGTGGTTATTCTTCTAACCGTGGCTGTTGGGACACCCTGCGCTGCGCTTGTGTACATTTGTACGGCCGTTGACTCACCCCAGATTGTGACGGGAATTAGGTCAAAGTGTGTCCCAAATGCCGGCAAATTTGGAAATCAAGGAATTTTCCAACCAACTTCAAATTTTGCATGCTCCAAACTGTATATATTCCGCACTTGTCATGCAAAATTGACAGATTTTCGCTGGGAAATGACGGAGAAATTTCAGAGTTTAGGGAAAGCGCAGCTCGGCTACGTGGTCTTGTCATGCAAAATTGACAGATTTTCGCTGGGAAATGACGGAGAAATTTCAGAGTTTAGGGAAAGCGCAGCTCGGCTACGTGGTTATTCTTCTAACCGTGGCTGTTGGGACACCCTGCGCTGCGCTTGTGTACATTTGTACGGCCGTTGACTCACCCCAGATTGTGACGGGAATTAGGTCAAAGTGTGTCCCAAATGCCGGCAAATTTGGAAATCAAGGAATTTTCCAACCAACTTCAAATTTTGCATGCTCCAAACTGTATATATTCCGCACTTGTCATGCAAAATTGACAGATTTTCGCTGGGAAATGACGGAGAAATTTCAGAGTTTAGGGAAAGCGCAGCTCGGCTACGTGGTTATTCTTCTAACCGTGGCTGTTGGGACACCCTGCGCTGCGCTTGTGTACATTTGTACGGCCGTTGACTCACCCCAGATTGTGACGGGAATTAGGTCAAAGTGTGTCCCAAATGCCGGCAAATTTGGAAATCAAGGAATTTTCCAACCAACTTCAAATTTTGCATGCTCCAAACTGTATATATTCCGCACTTGTCATGCAAAATTGACAGATTTTCGCTGGGAAATGACGGAGAAATTTCAGAGTTTAGGGAAAGCGCAGCTCGGCTACGTGGTTATTCTTCTAACCGTGGCTGTTGGGACACCCTGCGCTGCGCTTGTGTACATTTGTACGGCCGTTGACTCACCCCAGATTGTGACGGGAATTAGGTCAAAGTGTGTCCCAAATGCCGGCAAATTTGGAAATCAAGGAATTTTCCAACCAACTTCAAATTTTGCATGCTCCAAACTGTATATATTCCGCACTTGTCATGCAAAATTGACAGATTTTCGCTGGGAAATGACGGAGAAATTTCAGAGTTTAGGGAAAGCGCAGCTCGGCTACGTGGTTATTCTTCTAACCGTGGCTGTTGGGACACCCTGCGCTGCGCTTGTGTACATTTGTACGGCCGTTGACTCACCCCAGATTGTGACGGGAATTAGGTCAAAGTGTGTCCCAAATGCCGGCAAATTTGGAAATCAAGGAATTTTCCAACCAACTTCAAATTTTGCATGCTCCAAACTGTATATATTCCGCACTTGTCATGCAAAATTGACAGATTTTCGCTGGGAAATGACGGAGAAATTTCAGAGTTTAGGGAAAGCGCAGCTCGGCTACGTGGTTATTCTTCTAACCGTGGCTGTTGGGACACCCTGCGCTGCGCTTGTGTACATTTGTACGGCCGTTGACTCACCCCAGATTGTGACGGGAATTAGGTCAAAGTGTGTCCCAAATGCCGGCAAATTTGGAAATCAAGGAATTTTCCAACCAACTTCAAATTTTGCATGCTCCAAACTGTATATATTCCGCACTTGTCATGCAAAATTGACAGATTTTCGCTGGGAAATGACGGAGAAATTTCAGAGTTTAGGGAAAGCGCAGCTCGGCTACGTGGTTATTCTTCTAACCGTGGCTGTTGGGACACCCTGCGCTGCGCTTGTGTACATTTGTACGGCCGTTGACTCACCCCAGATTGTGACGGGAATTAGGTCAAAGTGTGTCCCAAATGCCGGCAAATTTGGAAATCAAGGAATTTTCCAACCAACTTCAAATTTTGCATGCTCCAAACTGTATATATTCCGCACTTGTCATGCAAAATTGACAGATTTTCGCTGGGAAATGACGGAGAAATTTCAGAGTTTAGGGAAAGCGCAGCTCGGCTACGTGGTTATTCTTCTAACCGTGGCTGTTGGGACACCCTGCGCTGCGCTTGTGTACATTTGTACGGCCGTTGACTCACCCCAGATTGTGACGGGAATTAGGTCAAAGTGTGTCCCAAATGCCGGCAAATTTGGAAATCAAGGAATTTTCCAACCAACTTCAAATTTTGCATGCTCCAAACTGTATATATTCCGCACTTGTCATGCAAAATTGACAGATTTTCGCTGGGAAATGACGGAGAAATTTCAGAGTTTAGGGAAAGCGCAGCTCGGCTACGTGGTTATTCTTCTAACCGTGGCTGTTGGGACACCCTGCGCTGCGCTTGTGTACATTTGTACGGCCGTTGACTCACCCCAGATTGTGACGGGAATTAGGTCAAAGTGTGTCCCAAATGCCGGCAAATTTGGAAATCAAGGAATTTTCCAACCAACTTCAAATTTTGCATGCTCCAAACTGTATATATTCCGCACTTGTCATGCAAAATTGACAGATTTTCGCTGGGAAATGACGGAGAAATTTCAGAGTTTAGGGAAAGCGCAGCTCGGCTACGTGGTTATTCTTCTAACCGTGGCTGTTGGGACACCCTGCGCTGCGCTTGTGTACATTTGTACGGCCGTTGACTCACCCCAGATTGTGACGGGAATTAGGTCAAAGTGTGTCCCAAATGCCGGCAAATTTGGAAATCAAGGAATTTTCCAACCAACTTCAAATTTTGCATGCTCCAAACTGTATATATTCCGCACTTGTCATGCAAAATTGACAGATTTTCGCTGGGAAATGACGGAGAAATTTCAGAGTTTAGGGAAAGCGCAGCTCGGCTACGTGGTTATTCTTCTAACCGTGGCTGTTGGGACACCCTGCGCTGCGCTTGTGTACATTTGTACGGCCGTTGACTCACCCCAGATTGTGACGGGAATTAGGTCAAAGTGTGTCCCAAATGCCGGCAAATTTGGAAATCAAGGAATTTTCCAACCAACTTCAAATTTTGCATGCTCCAAACTGTATATATTCCGCACTTGTCATGCAAAATTGACAGATTTTCGCTGGGAAATGACGGAGAAATTTCAGAGTTTAGGGAAAGCGCAGCTCGGCTACGTGGTTATTCTTCTAACCGTGGCTGTTGGGACACCCTGCGCTGCGCTTGTGTACATTTGTACGGCCGTTGACTCACCCCAGATTGTGACGGGAATTAGGTCAAAGTGTGTCCCAAATGCCGGCAAATTTGGAAATCAAGGAATTTTCCAACCAACTTCAAATTTTGCATGCTCCAAACTGTATATATTCCGCACTTGTCATGCAAAATTGACAGATTTTCGCTGGGAAATGACGGAGAAATTTCAGAGTTTAGGGAAAGCGCAGCTCGGCTACGTGGTTATTCTTCTAACCGTGGCTGTTGGGACACCCTGCGCTGCGCTTGTGTACATTTGTACGGCCGTTGACTCACCCCAGATTGTGACGGGAATTAGGTCAAAGTGTGTCCCAAATGCCGGCAAATTTGGAAATCAAGGAATTTTCCAACCAACTTCAAATTTTGCATGCTCCAAACTGTATATATTCCGCACTTGTCATGCAAAATTGACAGATTTTCGCTGGGAAATGACGGAGAAATTTCAGAGTTTAGGGAAAGCGCAGCTCGGCTACGTGGTTATTCTTCTAACCGTGGCTGTTGGGACACCCTGCGCTGCGCTTGTGTACATTTGTACGGCCGTTGACTCACCCCAGATTGTGACGGGAATTAGGTCAAAGTGTGTCCCAAATGCCGGCAAATTTGGAAATCAAGGAATTTTCCAACCAACTTCAAATTTTGCATGCTCCAAACTGTATATATTCCGCACTTGTCATGCAAAATTGACAGATTTTCGCTGGGAAATGACGGAGAAATTTCAGAGTTTAGGGAAAGCGCAGCTCGGCTACGTGGTTATTCTTCTAACCGTGGCTGTTGGGACACCCTGCGCTGCGCTTGTGTACATTTGTACGGCCGTTGACTCACCCCAGATTGTGACGGGAATTAGGTCAAAGTGTGTCCCAAATGCCGGCAAATTTGGAAATCAAGGAATTTTCCAACCAACTTCAAATTTTGCATGCTCCAAACTGTATATATTCCGCACTTGTCATGCAAAATTGACAGATTTTCGCTGGGAAATGACGGAGAAATTTCAGAGTTTAGGGAAAGCGCAGCTCGGCTACGTGGTTATTCTTCTAACCGTGGCTGTTGGGACACCCTGCGCTGCGCTTGTGTACATTTGTACGGCCGTTGACTCACCCCAGATTGTGACGGGAATTAGGTCAAAGTGTGTCCCAAATGCCGGCAAATTTGGAAATCAAGGAATTTTCCAACCAACTTCAAATTTTGCATGCTCCAAACTGTATATATTCCGCACTTGTCATGCAAAATTGACAGATTTTCGCTGGGAAATGACGGAGAAATTTCAGAGTTTAGGGAAAGCGCAGCTCGGCTACGTGGTTATTCTTCTAACCGTGGCTGTTGGGACACCCTGCGCTGCGCTTGTGTACATTTGTACGGCCGTTGACTCACCCCAGATTGTGACGGGAATTAGGTCAAAGTGTGTCCCAAATGCCGGCAAATTTGGAAATCAAGGAATTTTCCAACCAACTTCAAATTTTGCATGCTCCAAACTGTATATATTCCGCACTTGTCATGCAAAATTGACAGATTTTCGCTGGGAAATGACGGAGAAATTTCAGAGTTTAGGGAAAGCGCAGCTCGGCTACGTGGTTATTCTTCTAACCGTGGCTGTTGGGACACCCTGCGCTGCGCTTGTGTACATTTGTACGGCCGTTGACTCACCCCAGATTGTGACGGGAATTAGGTCAAAGTGTGTCCCAAATGCCGGCAAATTTGGAAATCAAGGAATTTTCCAACCAACTTCAAATTTTGCATGCTCCAAACTGTATATATTCCGCACTTGTCATGCAAAATTGACAGATTTTCGCTGGGAAATGACGGAGAAATTTCAGAGTTTAGGGAAAGCGCAGCTCGGCTACGTGGTTATTCTTCTAACCGTGGCTGTTGGGACACCCTGCGCTGCGCTTGTGTACATTTGTACGGCCGTTGACTCACCCCAGATTGTGACGGGAATTAGGTCAAAGTGTGTCCCAAATGCCGGCAAATTTGGAAATCAAGGAATTTTCCAACCAACTTCAAATTTTGCATGCTCCAAACTGTATATATTCCGCACTTGTCATGCAAAATTGACAGATTTTCGCTGGGAAATGACGGAGAAATTTCAGAGTTTAGGGAAAGCGCAGCTCGGCTACGTGGTTATTCTTCTAACCGTGGCTGTTGGGACACCCTGCGCTGCGCTTGTGTACATTTGTACGGCCGTTGACTCACCCCAGATTGTGACGGGAATTAGGTCAAAGTGTGTCCCAAATGCCGGCAAATTTGGAAATCAAGGAATTTTCCAACCAACTTCAAATTTTGCATGCTCCAAACTGTATATATTCCGCACTTGTCATGCAAAATTGACAGATTTTCGCTGGGAAATGACGGAGAAATTTCAGAGTTTAGGGAAAGCGCAGCTCGGCTACGTGGTTATTCTTCTAACCGTGGCTGTTGGGACACCCTGCGCTGCGCTTGTGTACATTTGTACGGCCGTTGACTCACCCCAGATTGTGACGGGAATTAGGTCAAAGTGTGTCCCAAATGCCGGCAAATTTGGAAATCAAGGAATTTTCCAACCAACTTCAAATTTTGCATGCTCCAAACTGTATATATTCCGCACTTGTCATGCAAAATTGACAGATTTTCGCTGGGAAATGACGGAGAAATTTCAGAGTTTAGGGAAAGCGCAGCTCGGCTACGTGGTTATTCTTCTAACCGTGGCTGTTGGGACACCCTGCGCTGCGCTTGTGTACATTTGTACGGCCGTTGACTCACCCCAGATTGTGACGGGAATTAGGTCAAAGTGTGTCCCAAATGCCGGCAAATTTGGAAATCAAGGAATTTTCCAACCAACTTCAAATTTTGCATGCTCCAAACTGTATATATTCCGCACTTGTCATGCAAAATTGACAGATTTTCGCTGGGAAATGACGGAGAAATTTCAGAGTTTAGGGAAAGCGCAGCTCGGCTACGTGGTTATTCTTCTAACCGTGGCTGTTGGGACACCCTGCGCTGCGCTTGTGTACATTTGTACGGCCGTTGACTCACCCCAGATTGTGACGGGAATTAGGTCAAAGTGTGTCCCAAATGCCGGCAAATTTGGAAATCAAGGAATTTTCCAACCAACTTCAAATTTTGCATGCTCCAAACTGTATATATTCCGCACTTGTCATGCAAAATTGACAGATTTTCGCTGGGAAATGACGGAGAAATTTCAGAGTTTAGGGAAAGCGCAGCTCGGCTACGTGGTTATTCTTCTAACCGTGGCTGTTGGGACACCCTGCGCTGCGCTTGTGTACATTTGTACGGCCGTTGACTCACCCCAGATTGTGACGGGAATTAGGTCAAAGTGTGTCCCAAATGCCGGCAAATTTGGAAATCAAGGAATTTTCCAACCAACTTCAAATTTTGCATGCTCCAAACTGTATATATTCCGCACTTGTCATGCAAAATTGACAGATTTTCGCTGGGAAATGACGGAGAAATTTCAGAGTTTAGGGAAAGCGCAGCTCGGCTACGTGGTTATTCTTCTAACCGTGGCTGTTGGGACACCCTGCGCTGCGCTTGTGTACATTTGTACGGCCGTTGACTCACCCCAGATTGTGACGGGAATTAGGTCAAAGTGTGTCCCAAATGCCGGCAAATTTGGAAATCAAGGAATTTTCCAACCAACTTCAAATTTTGCATGCTCCAAACTGTATATATTCCGCACTTGTCATGCAAAATTGACAGATTTTCGCTGGGAAATGACGGAGAAATTTCAGAGTTTAGGGAAAGCGCAGCTCGGCTACGTGGTTATTCTTCTAACCGTGGCTGTTGGGACACCCTGCGCTGCGCTTGTGTACATTTGTACGGCCGTTGACTCACCCCAGATTGTGACGGGAATTAGGTCAAAGTGTGTCCCAAATGCCGGCAAATTTGGAAATCAAGGAATTTTCCAACCAACTTCAAATTTTGCATGCTCCAAACTGTATATATTCCGCACTTGTCATGCAAAATTGACAGATTTTCGCTGGGAAATGACGGAGAAATTTCAGAGTTTAGGGAAAGCGCAGCTCGGCTACGTGGTTATTCTTCTAACCGTGGCTGTTGGGACACCCTGCGCTGCGCTTGTGTACATTTGTACGGCCGTTGACTCACCCCAGATTGTGACGGGAATTAGGTCAAAGTGTGTCCCAAATGCCGGCAAATTTGGAAATCAAGGAATTTTCCAACCAACTTCAAATTTTGCATGCTCCAAACTGTATATATTCCGCACTTGTCATGCAAAATTGACAGATTTTCGCTGGGAAATGACGGAGAAATTTCAGAGTTTAGGGAAAGCGCAGCTCGGCTACGTGGTTATTCTTCTAACCGTGGCTGTTGGGACACCCTGCGCTGCGCTTGTGTACATTTGTACGGCCGTTGACTCACCCCAGATTGTGACGGGAATTAGGTCAAAGTGTGTCCCAAATGCCGGCAAATTTGGAAATCAAGGAATTTTCCAACCAACTTCAAATTTTGCATGCTCCAAACTGTATATATTCCGCACTTGTCATGCAAAATTGACAGATTTTCGCTGGGAAATGACGGAGAAATTTCAGAGTTTAGGGAAAGCGCAGCTCGGCTACGTGGTTATTCTTCTAACCGTGGCTGTTGGGACACCCTGCGCTGCGCTTGTGTACATTTGTACGGCCGTTGACTCACCCCAGATTGTGACGGGAATTAGGTCAAAGTGTGTCCCAAATGCCGGCAAATTTGGAAATCAAGGAATTTTCCAACCAACTTCAAATTTTGCATGCTCCAAACTGTATATATTCCGCACTTGTCATGCAAAATTGACAGATTTTCGCTGGGAAATGACGGAGAAATTTCAGAGTTTAGGGAAAGCGCAGCTCGGCTACGTGGTTATTCTTCTAACCGTGGCTGTTGGGACACCCTGCGCTGCGCTTGTGTACATTTGTACGGCCGTTGACTCACCCCAGATTGTGACGGGAATTAGGTCAAAGTGTGTCCCAAATGCCGGCAAATTTGGAAATCAAGGAATTTTCCAACCAACTTCAAATTTTGCATGCTCCAAACTGTATATATTCCGCACTTGTCATGCAAAATTGACAGATTTTCGCTGGGAAATGACGGAGAAATTTCAGAGTTTAGGGAAAGCGCAGCTCGGCTACGTGGTTATTCTTCTAACCGTGGCTGTTGGGACACCCTGCGCTGCGCTTGTGTACATTTGTACGGCCGTTGACTCACCCCAGATTGTGACGGGAATTAGGTCAAAGTGTGTCCCAAATGCCGGCAAATTTGGAAATCAAGGAATTTTCCAACCAACTTCAAATTTTGCATGCTCCAAACTGTATATATTCCGCACTTGTCATGCAAAATTGACAGATTTTCGCTGGGAAATGACGGAGAAATTTCAGAGTTTAGGGAAAGCGCAGCTCGGCTACGTGGTTATTCTTCTAACCGTGGCTGTTGGGACACCCTGCGCTGCGCTTGTGTACATTTGTACGGCCGTTGACTCACCCCAGATTGTGACGGGAATTAGGTCAAAGTGTGTCCCAAATGCCGGCAAATTTGGAAATCAAGGAATTTTCCAACCAACTTCAAATTTTGCATGCTCCAAACTGTATATATTCCGCACTTGTCATGCAAAATTGACAGATTTTCGCTGGGAAATGACGGAGAAATTTCAGAGTTTAGGGAAAGCGCAGCTCGGCTACGTGGTTATTCTTCTAACCGTGGCTGTTGGGACACCCTGCGCTGCGCTTGTGTACATTTGTACGGCCGTTGACTCACCCCAGATTGTGACGGGAATTAGGTCAAAGTGTGTCCCAAATGCCGGCAAATTTGGAAATCAAGGAATTTTCCAACCAACTTCAAATTTTGCATGCTCCAAACTGTATATATTCCGCACTTGTCATGCAAAATTGACAGATTTTCGCTGGGAAATGACGGAGAAATTTCAGAGTTTAGGGAAAGCGCAGCTCGGCTACGTGGTTATTCTTCTAACCGTGGCTGTTGGGACACCCTGCGCTGCGCTTGTGTACATTTGTACGGCCGTTGACTCACCCCAGATTGTGACGGGAATTAGGTCAAAGTGTGTCCCAAATGCCGGCAAATTTGGAAATCAAGGAATTTTCCAACCAACTTCAAATTTTGCATGCTCCAAACTGTATATATTCCGCACTTGTCATGCAAAATTGACAGATTTTCGCTGGGAAATGACGGAGAAATTTCAGAGTTTAGGGAAAGCGCAGCTCGGCTACGTGGTTATTCTTCTAACCGTGGCTGTTGGGACACCCTGCGCTGCGCTTGTGTACATTTGTACGGCCGTTGACTCACCCCAGATTGTGACGGGAATTAGGTCAAAGTGTGTCCCAAATGCCGGCAAATTTGGAAATCAAGGAATTTTCCAACCAACTTCAAATTTTGCATGCTCCAAACTGTATATATTCCGCACTTGTCATGCAAAATTGACAGATTTTCGCTGGGAAATGACGGAGAAATTTCAGAGTTTAGGGAAAGCGCAGCTCGGCTACGTGGTTATTCTTCTAACCGTGGCTGTTGGGACACCCTGCGCTGCGCTTGTGTACATTTGTACGGCCGTTGACTCACCCCAGATTGTGACGGGAATTAGGTCAAAGTGTGTCCCAAATGCCGGCAAATTTGGAAATCAAGGAATTTTCCAACCAACTTCAAATTTTGCATGCTCCAAACTGTATATATTCCGCACTTGTCATGCAAAATTGACAGATTTTCGCTGGGAAATGACGGAGAAATTTCAGAGTTTAGGGAAAGCGCAGCTCGGCTACGTGGTTATTCTTCTAACCGTGGCTGTTGGGACACCCTGCGCTGCGCTTGTGTACATTTGTACGGCCGTTGACTCACCCCAGATTGTGACGGGAATTAGGTCAAAGTGTGTCCCAAATGCCGGCAAATTTGGAAATCAAGGAATTTTCCAACCAACTTCAAATTTTGCATGCTCCAAACTGTATATATTCCGCACTTGTCATGCAAAATTGACAGATTTTCGCTGGGAAATGACGGAGAAATTTCAGAGTTTAGGGAAAGCGCAGCTCGGCTACGTGGTTATTCTTCTAACCGTGGCTGTTGGGACACCCTGCGCTGCGCTTGTGTACATTTGTACGGCCGTTGACTCACCCCAGATTGTGACGGGAATTAGGTCAAAGTGTGTCCCAAATGCCGGCAAATTTGGAAATCAAGGAATTTTCCAACCAACTTCAAATTTTGCATGCTCCAAACTGTATATATTCCGCACTTGTCATGCAAAATTGACAGATTTTCGCTGGGAAATGACGGAGAAATTTCAGAGTTTAGGGAAAGCGCAGCTCGGCTACGTGGTTATTCTTCTAACCGTGGCTGTTGGGACACCCTGCGCTGCGCTTGTGTACATTTGTACGGCCGTTGACTCACCCCAGATTGTGACGGGAATTAGGTCAAAGTGTGTCCCAAATGCCGGCAAATTTGGAAATCAAGGAATTTTCCAACCAACTTCAAATTTTGCATGCTCCAAACTGTATATATTCCGCACTTGTCATGCAAAATTGACAGATTTTCGCTGGGAAATGACGGAGAAATTTCAGAGTTTAGGGAAAGCGCAGCTCGGCTACGTGGTTATTCTTCTAACCGTGGCTGTTGGGACACCCTGCGCTGCGCTTGTGTACATTTGTACGGCCGTTGACTCACCCCAGATTGTGACGGGAATTAGGTCAAAGTGTGTCCCAAATGCCGGCAAATTTGGAAATCAAGGAATTTTCCAACCAACTTCAAATTTTGCATGCTCCAAACTGTATATATTCCGCACTTGTCATGCAAAATTGACAGATTTTCGCTGGGAAATGACGGAGAAATTTCAGAGTTTAGGGAAAGCGCAGCTCGGCTACGTGGTTATTCTTCTAACCGTGGCTGTTGGGACACCCTGCGCTGCGCTTGTGTACATTTGTACGGCCGTTGACTCACCCCAGATTGTGACGGGAATTAGGTCAAAGTGTGTCCCAAATGCCGGCAAATTTGGAAATCAAGGAATTTTCCAACCAACTTCAAATTTTGCATGCTCCAAACTGTATATATTCCGCACTTGTCATGCAAAATTGACAGATTTTCGCTGGGAAATGACGGAGAAATTTCAGAGTTTAGGGAAAGCGCAGCTCGGCTACGTGGTTATTCTTCTAACCGTGGCTGTTGGGACACCCTGCGCTGCGCTTGTGTACATTTGTACGGCCGTTGACTCACCCCAGATTGTGACGGGAATTAGGTCAAAGTGTGTCCCAAATGCCGGCAAATTTGGAAATCAAGGAATTTTCCAACCAACTTCAAATTTTGCATGCTCCAAACTGTATATATTCCGCACTTGTCATGCAAAATTGACAGATTTTCGCTGGGAAATGACGGAGAAATTTCAGAGTTTAGGGAAAGCGCAGCTCGGCTACGTGGTTATTCTTCTAACCGTGGCTGTTGGGACACCCTGCGCTGCGCTTGTGTACATTTGTACGGCCGTTGACTCACCCCAGATTGTGACGGGAATTAGGTCAAAGTGTGTCCCAAATGCCGGCAAATTTGGAAATCAAGGAATTTTCCAACCAACTTCAAATTTTGCATGCTCCAAACTGTATATATTCCGCACTTGTCATGCAAAATTGACAGATTTTCGCTGGGAAATGACGGAGAAATTTCAGAGTTTAGGGAAAGCGCAGCTCGGCTACGTGGTTATTCTTCTAACCGTGGCTGTTGGGACACCCTGCGCTGCGCTTGTGTACATTTGTACGGCCGTTGACTCACCCCAGATTGTGACGGGAATTAGGTCAAAGTGTGTCCCAAATGCCGGCAAATTTGGAAATCAAGGAATTTTCCAACCAACTTCAAATTTTGCATGCTCCAAACTGTATATATTCCGCACTTGTCATGCAAAATTGACAGATTTTCGCTGGGAAATGACGGAGAAATTTCAGAGTTTAGGGAAAGCGCAGCTCGGCTACGTGGTTATTCTTCTAACCGTGGCTGTTGGGACACCCTGCGCTGCGCTTGTGTACATTTGTACGGCCGTTGACTCACCCCAGATTGTGACGGGAATTAGGTCAAAGTGTGTCCCAAATGCCGGCAAATTTGGAAATCAAGGAATTTTCCAACCAACTTCAAATTTTGCATGCTCCAAACTGTATATATTCCGCACTTGTCATGCAAAATTGACAGATTTTCGCTGGGAAATGACGGAGAAATTTCAGAGTTTAGGGAAAGCGCAGCTCGGCTACGTGGTTATTCTTCTAACCGTGGCTGTTGGGACACCCTGCGCTGCGCTTGTGTACATTTGTTGTGTACATTTGTACGCCGTTGACTCACCCCAGATTGTGACGGGAATTAGTTCAAAGTGTGTCCCAAATGCCGGCAAATTTGGAAATCAAGGAATTTTCCAACCAACTTCAAATTTTGCATGCTCCAAACTGTATATATTCCGCACTTGTCATGCAAAATTGACAGATTTTCGCTGGGAAATGACGGATAAATCTCAGAGTTTAGGGAAAGCGCAGCTCGGCTACGTGGTTATTCTTCTAACCGTGGCTGTTGGGACACCCTGCGCTGCGCTTGTGTACATTTGTACGGCCGTTGACTCACCCCAGATTGTGACGGGAATTAGGTCAAAGTGTGCCAAATGCCGGCAAATTTGGAAATCAAGGAATTTTCCAACCAACTTCAAATTTTGCATGCTCCAAACTGTATATATTCCGCACTTGTCATGCAAAATTGACAGATTTTCGCTGGGAAATGACGGAGAAATTTCAGAGTTTAGGGAAAGCGCAGCTCGGCTACGTGGTTATTCTTCTAACCGTGGCTGTTGGGACACCCTGCGCTGCGCTTGTGTACATTTGTACGGCCGTTGACTCACCCCAGATTGTGACGGGAATTAGGTCAAAGTGTGTCCCAAATGCCGGCAAATTTGGAAATCAAGGAATTTTCCAACCAACTTCAAATTTTGCATGCTCCAAACTGTATATATTCCGCACTTGTCATGCAAAATTGACAGATTTTCGCTGGGAAATGACGGAGAAATTTCAGAGTTTAGGGAAAGCGCAGCTCGGCTACGTGGTTATTCTTCTAACCGTGGCTGTTGGGACACCCTGCGCTGCGCTTGTGTACATTTGTACGGCCGTTGACTCACCCCAGATTGTGACGGGAATTAGGTCAAAGTGTGTCCCAAATGCCGGCAAATTTGGAAATCAAGGAATTTTCCAACCAACTTCAAATTTTGCATGCTCCAAACTGTATATATTCCGCACTTGTCATGCAAAATTGACAGATTTTCGCTGGGAAATGACGGAGAAATTTCAGAGTTTAGGGAAAGCGCAGCTCGGCTACGTGGTTATTCTTCTAACCGTGGCTGTTGGGACACCCTGCGCTGCGCTTGTGTACATTTGTACGGCCGTTGACTCACCCCAGATTGTGACGGGAATTAGGTCAAAGTGTGTCCCAAATGCCGGCAAATTTGGAAATCAAGGAATTTTCCAACCAACTTCAAATTTTGCATGCTCCAAACTGTATATATTCCGCACTTGTCATGCAAAATTGACAGATTTTCGCTGGGAAATGACGGAGAAATTTCAGAGTTTAGGAGAAAGCGCAGCTCGGCTACGTGGTTATTCTTCTAACCGTGGCTGTTGGGACACCCTGCGCTGCGCTTGTGTACATTTGTACGGCCGTTGACTCACCCCAGATTGTGACGGGAATTAGGTCAAAGTGTGTCCCAAATGCCGGCAAATTTGGAAATCAAGGAATTTTCCAACCAACTTCAAATTTTGCATGCTCCAAACTGTATATATTCCGCACTTGTCATGCAAAATTGACAGATTTTCGCTGGGAAATGACGGAGAAATTTCAGAGTTTAGGGAAAGCGCAGCTCGGCTACGTGGTTATTCTTCTAACCGTGGCTGTTGGGACACCCTGCGCTGCGCTTGTGTACATTTGTACGGCCGTTGACTCACCCCAGATTGTGACGGGAATTAGGTCAAAGTGTGTCCCAAATGCCGGCAAATTTGGAAATCAAGGAATTTTCCAACCAACTTCAAATTTTGCATGCTCCAAACTGTATATATTCCGCACTTGTCATGCAAAATTGACAGATTTTCGCTGGGAAATGACGGAGAAATTTCAGAGTTTAGGGAAAGCGCAGCTCGGCTACGTGGTTATTCTTCTAACCGTGGCTGTTGGGACACCCTGCGCTGCGCTTGTGTACATTTGTACGGCCGTTGACTCACCCCAGATTGTGACGGGAATTAGGTCAAAGTGTGTCCCAAATGCCGGCAAATTTGGAAATCAAGGAATTTTCCAACCAACTTCAAATTTTGCATGCTCCAAACTGTATATATTCCGCACTTGTCATGCAAAATTGACAGATTTTCGCTGGGAAATGACGGAGAAATTTCAGAGTTTAGGGAAAGCGCAGCTCGGCTACGTGGTTATTCTTCTAACCGTGGCTGTTGGGACACCCTGCGCTGCGCTTGTGTACATTTGTACGGCCGTTGACTCACCCCAGATTGTGACGGGAATTAGGTCAAAGTGTGTCCCAAATGCCGGCAAATTTGGAAATCAAGGAATTTTCCAACCAACTTCAAATTTTGCATGCTCCAAACTGTATATATTCCGCACTTGTCATGCAAAATTGACAGATTTTCGCTGGGAAATGACGGAGAAATTTCAGAGTTTAGGGAAAGCGCAGCTCGGCTACGTGGTTATTCTTCTAACCGTGGCTGTTGGGACACCCTGCGCTGCGCTTGTGTACATTTGTACGGCCGTTGACTCACCCCAGATTGTGACGGGAATTAGGTCAAAGTGTGTCCCAAATGCCGGCAAATTTGGAAATCAAGGAATTTTCCAACCAACTTCAAATTTTGCATGCTCCAAACTGTATATATTCCGCACTTGTCATGCAAAATTGACAGATTTTCGCTGGGAAATGACGGAGAAATTTCAGAGTTTAGGGAAAGCGCAGCTCGGCTACGTGGTTATTCTTCTAACCGTGGCTGTTGGGACACCCTGCGCTGCGCTTGTGTACATTTGTACGGCCGTTGACTCACCCCAGATTGTGACGGGAATTAGGTCAAAGTGTGTCCCAAATGCCGGCAAATTTGGAAATCAAGGAATTTTCCAACCAACTTCAAATTTTGCATGCTCCAAACTGTATATATTCCGCACTTGTCATGCAAAATTGACAGATTTTCGCTGGGAAATGACGGAGAAATTTCAGAGTTTAGGGAAAGCGCAGCTCGGCTACGTGGTTATTCTTCTAACCGTGGCTGTTGGGACACCCTGCGCTGCGCTTGTGTACATTTGTACGGCCGTTGACTCACCCCAGATTGTGACGGGAATTAGGTCAAAGTGTGTCCCAAATGCCGGCAAATTTGGAAATCAAGGAATTTTCCAACCAACTTCAAATTTTGCATGCTCCAAACTGTATATATTCCGCACTTGTCATGCAAAATTGACAGATTTTCGCTGGGAAATGACGGAGAAATTTCAGAGTTTAGGGAAAGCGCAGCTCGGCTACGTGGTTATTCTTCTAACCGTGGCTGTTGGGACACCCTGCGCTGCGCTTGTGTACATTTGTACGGCCGTTGACTCACCCCAGATTGTGACGGGAATTAGGTCAAAGTGTGTCCCAAATGCCGGCAAATTTGGAAATCAAGGAATTTTCCAACCAACTTCAAATTTTGCATGCTCCAAACTGTATATATTCCGCACTTGTCATGCAAAATTGACAGATTTTCGCTGGGAAATGACGGAGAAATTTCAGAGTTTAGGGAAAGCGCAGCTCGGCTACGTGGTTATTCTTCTAACCGTGGCTGTTGGGACACCCTGCGCTGCGCTTGTGTACATTTGTACGGCCGTTGACTCACCCCAGATTGTGACGGGAATTAGGTCAAAGTGTGTCCCAAATGCCGGCAAATTTGGAAATCAAGGAATTTTCCAACCAACTTCAAATTTTGCATGCTCCAAACTGTATATATTCCGCACTTGTCATGCAAAATTGACAGATTTTCGCTGGGAAATGACGGAGAAATTTCAGAGTTTAGGGAAAGCGCAGCTCGGCTACGTGGTTATTCTTCTAACCGTGGCTGTTGGGACACCCTGCGCTGCGCTTGTGTACATTTGTACGGCCGTTGACTCACCCCAGATTGTGACGGGAATTAGGTCAAAGTGTGTCCCAAATGCCGGCAAATTTGGAAATCAAGGAATTTTCCAACCAACTTCAAATTTTGCATGCTCCAAACTGTATATATTCCGCACTTGTCATGCAAAATTGACAGATTTTCGCTGGGAAATGACGGAGAAATTTCAGAGTTTAGGGAAAGCGCAGCTCGGCTACGTGGTTATTCTTCTAACCGTGGCTGTTGGGACACCCTGCGCTGCGCTTGTGTACATTTGTACGGCCGTTGACTCACCCCAGATTGTGACGGGAATTAGGTCAAAGTGTGTCCCAAATGCCGGCAAATTTGGAAATCAAGGAATTTTCCAACCAACTTCAAATTTTGCATGCTCCAAACTGTATATATTCCGCACTTGTCATGCAAAATTGACAGATTTTCGCTGGGAAATGACGGAGAAATTTCAGAGTTTAGGGAAAGCGCAGCTCGGCTACGTGGTTATTCTTCTAACCGTGGCTGTTGGGACACCCTGCGCTGCGCTTGTGTACATTTGTACGGCCGTTGACTCACCCCAGATTGTGACGGGAATTAGGTCAAAGTGTGTCCCAAATGCCGGCAAATTTGGAAATCAAGGAATTTTCCAACCAACTTCAAATTTTGCATGCTCCAAACTGTATATATTCCGCACTTGTCATGCAAAATTGACAGATTTTCGCTGGGAAATGACGGAGAAATTTCAGAGTTTAGGGAAAGCGCAGCTCGGCTACGTGGTTATTCTTCTAACCGTGGCTGTTGGGACACCCTGCGCTGCGCTTGTGTACATTTGTACGGCCGTTGACTCACCCCAGATTGTGACGGGAATTAGGTCAAAGTGTGTCCCAAATGCCGGCAAATTTGGAAATCAAGGAATTTTCCAACCAACTTCAAATTTTGCATGCTCCAAACTGTATATATTCCGCACTTGTCATGCAAAATTGACAGATTTTCGCTGGGAAATGACGGAGAAATTTCAGAGTTTAGGGAAAGCGCAGCTCGGCTACGTGGTTATTCTTCTAACCGTGGCTGTTGGGACACCCTGCGCTGCGCTTGTGTACATTTGTACGGCCGTTGACTCACCCCAGATTGTGACGGGAATTAGGTCAAAGTGTGTCCCAAATGCCGGCAAATTTGGAAATCAAGGAATTTTCCAACCAACTTCAAATTTTGCATGCTCCAAACTGTATATATTCCGCACTTGTCATGCAAAATTGACAGATTTTCGCTGGGAAATGACGGAGAAATTTCAGAGTTTAGGGAAAGCGCAGCTCGGCTACGTGGTTATTCTTCTAACCGTGGCTGTTGGGACACCCTGCGCTGCGCTTGTGTACATTTGTACGGCCGTTGACTCACCCCAGATTGTGACGGGAATTAGGTCAAAGTGTGTCCCAAATGCCGGCAAATTTGGAAATCAAGGAATTTTCCAACCAACTTCAAATTTTGCATGCTCCAAACTGTATATATTCCGCACTTGTCATGCAAAATTGACAGATTTTCGCTGGGAAATGACGGAGAAATTTCAGAGTTTAGGGAAAGCGCAGCTCGGCTACGTGGTTATTCTTCTAACCGTGGCTGTTGGGACACCCTGCGCTGCGCTTGTGTACATTTGTACGGCCGTTGACTCACCCCAGATTGTGACGGGAATTAGGTCAAAGTGTGTCCCAAATGCCGGCAAATTTGGAAATCAAGGAATTTTCCAACCAACTTCAAATTTTGCATGCTCCAAACTGTATATATTCCGCACTTGTCATGCAAAATTGACAGATTTTCGCTGGGAAATGACGGAGAAATTTCAGAGTTTAGGGAAAGCGCAGCTCGGCTACGTGGTTATTCTTCTAACCGTGGCTGTTGGGACACCCTGCGCTGCGCTTGTGTACATTTGTACGGCCGTTGACTCACCCCAGATTGTGACGGGAATTAGGTCAAAGTGTGTCCCAAATGCCGGCAAATTTGGAAATCAAGGAATTTTCCAACCAACTTCAAATTTTGCATGCTCCAAACTGTATATATTCCGCACTTGTCATGCAAAATTGACAGATTTTCGCTGGGAAATGACGGAGAAATTTCAGAGTTTAGGGAAAGCGCAGCTCGGCTACGTGGTTATTCTTCTAACCGTGGCTGTTGGGACACCCTGCGCTGCGCTTGTGTACATTTGTACGGCCGTTGACTCACCCCAGATTGTGACGGGAATTAGGTCAAAGTGTGTCCCAAATGCCGGCAAATTTGGAAATCAAGGAATTTTCCAACCAACTTCAAATTTTGCATGCTCCAAACTGTATATATTCCGCACTTGTCATGCAAAATTGACAGATTTTCGCTGGGAAATGACGGAGAAATTTCAGAGTTTAGGGAAAGCGCAGCTCGGCTACGTGGTTATTCTTCTAACCGTGGCTGTTGGGACACCCTGCGCTGCGCTTGTGTACATTTGTACGGCCGTTGACTCACCCCAGATTGTGACGGGAATTAGGTCAAAGTGTGTCCCAAATGCCGGCAAATTTGGAAATCAAGGAATTTTCCAACCAACTTCAAATTTTGCATGCTCCAAACTGTATATATTCCGCACTTGTCATGCAAAATTGACAGATTTTCGCTGGGAAATGACGGAGAAATTTCAGAGTTTAGGGAAAGCGCAGCTCGGCTACGTGGTTATTCTTCTAACCGTGGCTGTTGGGACACCCTGCGCTGCGCTTGTGTACATTTGTACGGCCGTTGACTCACCCCAGATTGTGACGGGAATTAGGTCAAAGTGTGTCCCAAATGCCGGCAAATTTGGAAATCAAGGAATTTTCCAACCAACTTCAAATTTTGCATGCTCCAAACTGTATATATTCCGCACTTGTCATGCAAAATTGACAGATTTTCGCTGGGAAATGACGGAGAAATTTCAGAGTTTAGGGAAAGCGCAGCTCGGCTACGTGGTTATTCTTCTAACCGTGGCTGTTGGGACACCCTGCGCTGCGCTTGTGTACATTTGTACGGCCGTTGACTCACCCCAGATTGTGACGGGAATTAGGTCAAAGTGTGTCCCAAATGCCGGCAAATTTGGAAATCAAGGAATTTTCCAACCAACTTCAAATTTTGCATGCTCCAAACTGTATATATTCCGCACTTGTCATGCAAAATTGACAGATTTTCGCTGGGAAATGACGGAGAAATTTCAGAGTTTAGGGAAAGCGCAGCTCGGCTACGTGGTTATTCTTCTAACCGTGGCTGTTGGGACACCCTGCGCTGCGCTTGTGTACATTTGTACGGCCGTTGACTCACCCCAGATTGTGACGGGAATTAGGTCAAAGTGTGTCCCAAATGCCGGCAAATTTGGAAATCAAGGAATTTTCCAACCAACTTCAAATTTTGCATGCTCCAAACTGTATATATTCCGCACTTGTCATGCAAAATTGACAGATTTTCGCTGGGAAATGACGGAGAAATTTCAGAGTTTAGGGAAAGCGCAGCTCGGCTACGTGGTTATTCTTCTAACCGTGGCTGTTGGGACACCCTGCGCTGCGCTTGTGTACATTTGTACGGCCGTTGACTCACCCCAGATTGTGACGGGAATTAGGTCAAAGTGTGTCCCAAATGCCGGCAAATTTGGAAATCAAGGAATTTTCCAACCAACTTCAAATTTTGCATGCTCCAAACTGTATATATTCCGCACTTGTCATGCAAAATTGACAGATTTTCGCTGGGAAATGACGGAGAAATTTCAGAGTTTAGGGAAAGCGCAGCTCGGCTACGTGGTTATTCTTCTAACCGTGGCTGTTGGGACACCCTGCGCTGCGCTTGTGTACATTTGTACGGCCGTTGACTCACCCCAGATTGTGACGGGAATTAGGTCAAAGTGTGTCCCAAATGCCGGCAAATTTGGAAATCAAGGAATTTTCCAACCAACTTCAAATTTTGCATGCTCCAAACTGTATATATTCCGCACTTGTCATGCAAAATTGACAGATTTTCGCTGGGAAATGACGGAGAAATTTCAGAGTTTAGGGAAAGCGCAGCTCGGCTACGTGGTTATTCTTCTAACCGTGGCTGTTGGGACACCCTGCGCTGCGCTTGTGTACATTTGTACGGCCGTTGACTCACCCCAGATTGTGACGGGAATTAGGTCAAAGTGTGTCCCAAATGCCGGCAAATTTGGAAATCAAGGAATTTTCCAACCAACTTCAAATTTTGCATGCTCCAAACTGTATATATTCCGCACTTGTCATGCAAAATTGACAGATTTTCGCTGGGAAATGACGGAGAAATTTCAGAGTTTAGGGAAAGCGCAGCTCGGCTACGTGGTTATTCTTCTAACCGTGGCTGTTGGGACACCCTGCGCTGCGCTTGTGTACATTTGTACGGCCGTTGACTCACCCCAGATTGTGACGGGAATTAGGTCAAAGTGTGTCCCAAATGCCGGCAAATTTGGAAATCAAGGAATTTTCCAACCAACTTCAAATTTTGCATGCTCCAAACTGTATATATTCCGCACTTGTCATGCAAAATTGACAGATTTTCGCTGGGAAATGACGGAGAAATTTCAGAGTTTAGGGAAAGCGCAGCTCGGCTACGTGGTTATTCTTCTAACCGTGGCTGTTGGGACACCCTGCGCTGCGCTTGTGTACATTTGTACGGCCGTTGACTCACCCCAGATTGTGACGGGAATTAGGTCAAAGTGTGTCCCAAATGCCGGCAAATTTGGAAATCAAGGAATTTTCCAACCAACTTCAAATTTTGCATGCTCCAAACTGTATATATTCCGCACTTGTCATGCAAAATTGACAGATTTTCGCTGGGAAATGACGGAGAAATTTCAGAGTTTAGGGAAAGCGCAGCTCGGCTACGTGGTTATTCTTCTAACCGTGGCTGTTGGGACACCCTGCGCTGCGCTTGTGTACATTTGTACGGCCGTTGACTCACCCCAGATTGTGACGGGAATTAGGTCAAAGTGTGTCCCAAATGCCGGCAAATTTGGAAATCAAGGAATTTTCCAACCAACTTCAAATTTTGCATGCTCCAAACTGTATATATTCCGCACTTGTCATGCAAAATTGACAGATTTTCGCTGGGAAATGACGGAGAAATTTCAGAGTTTAGGGAAAGCGCAGCTCGGCTACGTGGTTATTCTTCTAACCGTGGCTGTTGGGACACCCTGCGCTGCGCTTGTGTACATTTGTACGGCCGTTGACTCACCCCAGATTGTGACGGGAATTAGGTCAAAGTGTGTCCCAAATGCCGGCAAATTTGGAAATCAAGGAATTTTCCAACCAACTTCAAATTTTGCATGCTCCAAACTGTATATATTCCGCACTTGTCATGCAAAATTGACAGATTTTCGCTGGGAAATGACGGAGAAATTTCAGAGTTTAGGGAAAGCGCAGCTCGGCTACGTGGTTATTCTTCTAACCGTGGCTGTTGGGACACCCTGCGCTGCGCTTGTGTACATTTGTACGGCCGTTGACTCACCCCAGATTGTGACGGGAATTAGGTCAAAGTGTGTCCCAAATGCCGGCAAATTTGGAAATCAAGGAATTTTCCAACCAACTTCAAATTTTGCATGCTCCAAACTGTATATATTCCGCACTTGTCATGCAAAATTGACAGATTTTCGCTGGGAAATGACGGAGAAATTTCAGAGTTTAGGGAAAGCGCAGCTCGGCTACGTGGTTATTCTTCTAACCGTGGCTGTTGGGACACCCTGCGCTGCGCTTGTGTACATTTGTACGGCCGTTGACTCACCCCAGATTGTGACGGGAATTAGGTCAAAGTGTGTCCCAAATGCCGGCAAATTTGGAAATCAAGGAATTTTCCAACCAACTTCAAATTTTGCATGCTCCAAACTGTATATATTCCGCACTTGTCATGCAAAATTGACAGATTTTCGCTGGGAAATGACGGAGAAATTTCAGAGTTTAGGGAAAGCGCAGCTCGGCTACGTGGTTATTCTTCTAACCGTGGCTGTTGGGACACCCTGCGCTGCGCTTGTGTACATTTGTACGGCCGTTGACTCACCCCAGATTGTGACGGGAATTAGGTCAAAGTGTGTCCCAAATGCCGGCAAATTTGGAAATCAAGGAATTTTCCAACCAACTTCAAATTTTGCATGCTCCAAACTGTATATATTCCGCACTTGTCATGCAAAATTGACAGATTTTCGCTGGGAAATGACGGAGAAATTTCAGAGTTTAGGGAAAGCGCAGCTCGGCTACGTGGTTATTCTTCTAACCGTGGCTGTTGGGACACCCTGCGCTGCGCTTGTGTACATTTGTACGGCCGTTGACTCACCCCAGATTGTGACGGGAATTAGGTCAAAGTGTGTCCCAAATGCCGGCAAATTTGGAAATCAAGGAATTTTCCAACCAACTTCAAATTTTGCATGCTCCAAACTGTATATATTCCGCACTTGTCATGCAAAATTGACAGATTTTCGCTGGGAAATGACGGAGAAATTTCAGAGTTTAGGGAAAGCGCAGCTCGGCTACGTGGTTATTCTTCTAACCGTGGCTGTTGGGACACCCTGCGCTGCGCTTGTGTACATTTGTACGGCCGTTGACTCACCCCAGATTGTGACGGGAATTAGGTCAAAGTGTGTCCCAAATGCCGGCAAATTTGGAAATCAAGGAATTTTCCAACCAACTTCAAATTTTGCATGCTCCAAACTGTATATATTCCGCACTTGTCATGCAAAATTGACAGATTTTCGCTGGGAAATGACGGAGAAATTTCAGAGTTTAGGGAAAGCGCAGCTCGGCTACGTGGTTATTCTTCTAACCGTGGCTGTTGGGACACCCTGCGCTGCGCTTGTGTACATTTGTACGGCCGTTGACTCACCCCAGATTGTGACGGGAATTAGGTCAAAGTGTGTCCCAAATGCCGGCAAATTTGGAAATCAAGGAATTTTCCAACCAACTTCAAATTTTGCATGCTCCAAACTGTATATATTCCGCACTTGTCATGCAAAATTGACAGATTTTCGCTGGGAAATGACGGAGAAATTTCAGAGTTTAGGGAAAGCGCAGCTCGGCTACGTGGTTATTCTTCTAACCGTGGCTGTTGGGACACCCTGCGCTGCGCTTGTGTACATTTGTACGGCCGTTGACTCACCCCAGATTGTGACGGGAATTAGGTCAAAGTGTGTCCCAAATGCCGGCAAATTTGGAAATCAAGGAATTTTCCAACCAACTTCAAATTTTGCATGCTCCAAACTGTATATATTCCGCACTTGTCATGCAAAATTGACAGATTTTCGCTGGGAAATGACGGAGAAATTTCAGAGTTTAGGGAAAGCGCAGCTCGGCTACGTGGTTATTCTTCTAACCGTGGCTGTTGGGACACCCTGCGCTGCGCTTGTGTACATTTGTACGGCCGTTGACTCACCCCAGATTGTGACGGGAATTAGGTCAAAGTGTGTCCCAAATGCCGGCAAATTTGGAAATCAAGGAATTTTCCAACCAACTTCAAATTTTGCATGCTCCAAACTGTATATATTCCGCACTTGTCATGCAAAATTGACAGATTTTCGCTGGGAAATGACGGAGAAATTTCAGAGTTTAGGGAAAGCGCAGCTCGGCTACGTGGTTATTCTTCTAACCGTGGCTGTTGGGACACCCTGCGCTGCGCTTGTGTACATTTGTACGGCCGTTGACTCACCCCAGATTGTGACGGGAATTAGGTCAAAGTGTGTCCCAAATGCCGGCAAATTTGGAAATCAAGGAATTTTCCAACCAACTTCAAATTTTGCATGCTCCAAACTGTATATATTCCGCACTTGTCATGCAAAATTGACAGATTTTCGCTGGGAAATGACGGAGAAATTTCAGAGTTTAGGGAAAGCGCAGCTCGGCTACGTGGTTATTCTTCTAACCGTGGCTGTTGGGACACCCTGCGCTGCGCTTGTGTACATTTGTACGGCCGTTGACTCACCCCAGATTGTGACGGGAATTAGGTCAAAGTGTGTCCCAAATGCCGGCAAATTTGGAAATCAAGGAATTTTCCAACCAACTTCAAATTTTGCATGCTCCAAACTGTATATATTCCGCACTTGTCATGCAAAATTGACAGATTTTCGCTGGGAAATGACGGAGAAATTTCAGAGTTTAGGGAAAGCGCAGCTCGGCTACGTGGTTATTCTTCTAACCGTGGCTGTTGGGACACCCTGCGCTGCGCTTGTGTACATTTGTACGGCCGTTGACTCACCCCAGATTGTGACGGGAATTAGGTCAAAGTGTGTCCCAAATGCCGGCAAATTTGGAAATCAAGGAATTTTCCAACCAACTTCAAATTTTGCATGCTCCAAACTGTATATATTCCGCACTTGTCATGCAAAATTGACAGATTTTCGCTGGGAAATGACGGAGAAATTTCAGAGTTTAGGGAAAGCGCAGCTCGGCTACGTGGTTATTCTTCTAACCGTGGCTGTTGGGACACCCTGCGCTGCGCTTGTGTACATTTGTACGGCCGTTGACTCACCCCAGATTGTGACGGGAATTAGGTCAAAGTGTGTCCCAAATGCCGGCAAATTTGGAAATCAAGGAATTTTCCAACCAACTTCAAATTTTGCATGCTCCAAACTGTATATATTCCGCACTTGTCATGCAAAATTGACAGATTTTCGCTGGGAAATGACGGAGAAATTTCAGAGTTTAGGGAAAGCGCAGCTCGGCTACGTGGTTATTCTTCTAACCGTGGCTGTTGGGACACCCTGCGCTGCGCTTGTGTACATTTGTACGGCCGTTGACTCACCCCAGATTGTGACGGGAATTAGGTCAAAGTGTGTCCCAAATGCCGGCAAATTTGGAAATCAAGGAATTTTCCAACCAACTTCAAATTTTGCATGCTCCAAACTGTATATATTCCGCACTTGTCATGCAAAATTGACAGATTTTCGCTGGGAAATGACGGAGAAATTTCAGAGTTTAGGGAAAGCGCAGCTCGGCTACGTGGTTATTCTTCTAACCGTGGCTGTTGGGACACCCTGCGCTGCGCTTGTGTACATTTGTACGGCCGTTGACTCACCCCAGATTGTGACGGGAATTAGGTCAAAGTGTGTCCCAAATGCCGGCAAATTTGGAAATCAAGGAATTTTCCAACCAACTTCAAATTTTGCATGCTCCAAACTGTATATATTCCGCACTTGTCATGCAAAATTGACAGATTTTCGCTGGGAAATGACGGAGAAATTTCAGAGTTTAGGGAAAGCGCAGCTCGGCTACGTGGTTATTCTTCTAACCGTGGCTGTTGGGACACCCTGCGCTGCGCTTGTGTACATTTGTACGGCCGTTGACTCACCCCAGATTGTGACGGGAATTAGGTCAAAGTGTGTCCCAAATGCCGGCAAATTTGGAAATCAAGGAATTTTCCAACCAACTTCAAATTTTGCATGCTCCAAACTGTATATATTCCGCACTTGTCATGCAAAATTGACAGATTTTCGCTGGGAAATGACGGAGAAATTTCAGAGTTTAGGGAAAGCGCAGCTCGGCTACGTGGTTATTCTTCTAACCGTGGCTGTTGGGACACCCTGCGCTGCGCTTGTGTACATTTGTACGGCCGTTGACTCACCCCAGATTGTGACGGGAATTAGGTCAAAGTGTGTCCCAAATGCCGGCAAATTTGGAAATCAAGGAATTTTCCAACCAACTTCAAATTTTGCATGCTCCAAACTGTATATATTCCGCACTTGTCATGCAAAATTGACAGATTTTCGCTGGGAAATGACGGAGAAATTTCAGAGTTTAGGGAAAGCGCAGCTCGGCTACGTGGTTATTCTTCTAACCGTGGCTGTTGGGACACCCTGCGCTGCGCTTGTGTACATTTGTACGGCCGTTGACTCACCCCAGATTGTGACGGGAATTAGGTCAAAGTGTGTCCCAAATGCCGGCAAATTTGGAAATCAAGGAATTTTCCAACCAACTTCAAATTTTGCATGCTCCAAACTGTATATATTCCGCACTTGTCATGCAAAATTGACAGATTTTCGCTGGGAAATGACGGAGAAATTTCAGAGTTTAGGGAAAGCGCAGCTCGGCTACGTGGTTATTCTTCTAACCGTGGCTGTTGGGACACCCTGCGCTGCGCTTGTGTACATTTGTACGGCCGTTGACTCACCCCAGATTGTGACGGGAATTAGGTCAAAGTGTGTCCCAAATGCCGGCAAATTTGGAAATCAAGGAATTTTCCAACCAACTTCAAATTTTGCATGCTCCAAACTGTATATATTCCGCACTTGTCATGCAAAATTGACAGATTTTCGCTGGGAAATGACGGAGAAATTTCAGAGTTTAGGGAAAGCGCAGCTCGGCTACGTGGTTATTCTTCTAACCGTGGCTGTTGGGACACCCTGCGCTGCGCTTGTGTACATTTGTACGGCCGTTGACTCACCCCAGATTGTGACGGGAATTAGGTCAAAGTGTGTCCCAAATGCCGGCAAATTTGGAAATCAAGGAATTTTCCAACCAACTTCAAATTTTGCATGCTCCAAACTGTATATATTCCGCACTTGTCATGCAAAATTGACAGATTTTCGCTGGGAAATGACGGAGAAATTTCAGAGTTTAGGGAAAGCGCAGCTCGGCTACGTGGTTATTCTTCTAACCGTGGCTGTTGGGACACCCTGCGCTGCGCTTGTGTACATTTGTACGGCCGTTGACTCACCCCAGATTGTGACGGGAATTAGGTCAAAGTGTGTCCCAAATGCCGGCAAATTTGGAAATCAAGGAATTTTCCAACCAACTTCAAATTTTGCATGCTCCAAACTGTATATATTCCGCACTTGTCATGCAAAATTGACAGATTTTCGCTGGGAAATGACGGAGAAATTTCAGAGTTTAGGGAAAGCGCAGCTCGGCTACGTGGTTATTCTTCTAACCGTGGCTGTTGGGACACCCTGCGCTGCGCTTGTGTACATTTGTACGGCCGTTGACTCACCCCAGATTGTGACGGGAATTAGGTCAAAGTGTGTCCCAAATGCCGGCAAATTTGGAAATCAAGGAATTTTCCAACCAACTTCAAATTTTGCATGCTCCAAACTGTATATATTCCGCACTTGTCATGCAAAATTGACAGATTTTCGCTGGGAAATGACGGAGAAATTTCAGAGTTTAGGGAAAGCGCAGCTCGGCTACGTGGTTATTCTTCTAACCGTGGCTGTTGGGACACCCTGCGCTGCGCTTGTGTACATTTGTACGGCCGTTGACTCACCCCAGATTGTGACGGGAATTAGGTCAAAGTGTGTCCCAAATGCCGGCAAATTTGGAAATCAAGGAATTTTCCAACCAACTTCAAATTTTGCATGCTCCAAACTGTATATATTCCGCACTTGTCATGCAAAATTGACAGATTTTCGCTGGGAAATGACGGAGAAATTTCAGAGTTTAGGGAAAGCGCAGCTCGGCTACGTGGTTATTCTTCTAACCGTGGCTGTTGGGACACCCTGCGCTGCGCTTGTGTACATTTGTACGGCCGTTGACTCACCCCAGATTGTGACGGGAATTAGGTCAAAGTGTGTCCCAAATGCCGGCAAATTTGGAAATCAAGGAATTTTCCAACCAACTTCAAATTTTGCATGCTCCAAACTGTATATATTCCGCACTTGTCATGCAAAATTGACAGATTTTCGCTGGGAAATGACGGAGAAATTTCAGAGTTTAGGGAAAGCGCAGCTCGGCTACGTGGTTATTCTTCTAACCGTGGCTGTTGGGACACCCTGCGCTGCGCTTGTGTACATTTGTACGGCCGTTGACTCACCCCAGATTGTGACGGGAATTAGGTCAAAGTGTGTCCCAAATGCCGGCAAATTTGGAAATCAAGGAATTTTCCAACCAACTTCAAATTTTGCATGCTCCAAACTGTATATATTCCGCACTTGTCATGCAAAATTGACAGATTTTCGCTGGGAAATGACGGAGAAATTTCAGAGTTTAGGGAAAGCGCAGCTCGGCTACGTGGTTATTCTTCTAACCGTGGCTGTTGGGACACCCTGCGCTGCGCTTGTGTACATTTGTACGGCCGTTGACTCACCCCAGATTGTGACGGGAATTAGGTCAAAGTGTGTCCCAAATGCCGGCAAATTTGGAAATCAAGGAATTTTCCAACCAACTTCAAATTTTGCATGCTCCAAACTGTATATATTCCGCACTTGTCATGCAAAATTGACAGATTTTCGCTGGGAAATGACGGAGAAATTTCAGAGTTTAGGGAAAGCGCAGCTCGGCTACGTGGTTATTCTTCTAACCGTGGCTGTTGGGACACCCTGCGCTGCGCTTGTGTACATTTGTACGGCCGTTGACTCACCCCAGATTGTGACGGGAATTAGGTCAAAGTGTGTCCCAAATGCCGGCAAATTTGGAAATCAAGGAATTTTCCAACCAACTTCAAATTTTGCATGCTCCAAACTGTATATATTCCGCACTTGTCATGCAAAATTGACAGATTTTCGCTGGGAAATGACGGAGAAATTTCAGAGTTTAGGGAAAGCGCAGCTCGGCTACGTGGTTATTCTTCTAACCGTGGCTGTTGGGACACCCTGCGCTGCGCTTGTGTACATTTGTACGGCCGTTGACTCACCCCAGATTGTGACGGGAATTAGGTCAAAGTGTGTCCCAAATGCCGGCAAATTTGGAAATCAAGGAATTTTCCAACCAACTTCAAATTTTGCATGCTCCAAACTGTATATATTCCGCACTTGTCATGCAAAATTGACAGATTTTCGCTGGGAAATGACGGAGAAATTTCAGAGTTTAGGGAAAGCGCAGCTCGGCTACGTGGTTATTCTTCTAACCGTGGCTGTTGGGACACCCTGCGCTGCGCTTGTGTACATTTGTACGGCCGTTGACTCACCCCAGATTGTGACGGGAATTAGGTCAAAGTGTGTCCCAAATGCCGGCAAATTTGGAAATCAAGGAATTTTCCAACCAACTTCAAATTTTGCATGCTCCAAACTGTATATATTCCGCACTTGTCATGCAAAATTGACAGATTTTCGCTGGGAAATGACGGAGAAATTTCAGAGTTTAGGGAAAGCGCAGCTCGGCTACGTGGTTATTCTTCTAACCGTGGCTGTTGGGACACCCTGCGCTGCGCTTGTGTACATTTGTACGGCCGTTGACTCACCCCAGATTGTGACGGGAATTAGGTCAAAGTGTGTCCCAAATGCCGGCAAATTTGGAAATCAAGGAATTTTCCAACCAACTTCAAATTTTGCATGCTCCAAACTGTATATATTCCGCACTTGTCATGCAAAATTGACAGATTTTCGCTGGGAAATGACGGAGAAATTTCAGAGTTTAGGGAAAGCGCAGCTCGGCTACGTGGTTATTCTTCTAACCGTGGCTGTTGGGACACCCTGCGCTGCGCTTGTGTACATTTGTACGGCCGTTGACTCACCCCAGATTGTGACGGGAATTAGGTCAAAGTGTGTCCCAAATGCCGGCAAATTTGGAAATCAAGGAATTTTCCAACCAACTTCAAATTTTGCATGCTCCAAACTGTATATATTCCGCACTTGTCATGCAAAATTGACAGATTTTCGCTGGGAAATGACGGAGAAATTTCAGAGTTTAGGGAAAGCGCAGCTCGGCTACGTGGTTATTCTTCTAACCGTGGCTGTTGGGACACCCTGCGCTGCGCTTGTGTACATTTGTACGGCCGTTGACTCACCCCAGATTGTGACGGGAATTAGGTCAAAGTGTGTCCCAAATGCCGGCAAATTTGGAAATCAAGGAATTTTCCAACCAACTTCAAATTTTGCATGCTCCAAACTGTATATATTCCGCACTTGTCATGCAAAATTGACAGATTTTCGCTGGGAAATGACGGAGAAATTTCAGAGTTTAGGGAAAGCGCAGCTCGGCTACGTGGTTATTCTTCTAACCGTGGCTGTTGGGACACCCTGCGCTGCGCTTGTGTACATTTGTACGGCCGTTGACTCACCCCAGATTGTGACGGGAATTAGGTCAAAGTGTGTCCCAAATGCCGGCAAATTTGGAAATCAAGGAATTTTCCAACCAACTTCAAATTTTGCATGCTCCAAACTGTATATATTCCGCACTTGTCATGCAAAATTGACAGATTTTCGCTGGGAAATGACGGAGAAATTTCAGAGTTTAGGGAAAGCGCAGCTCGGCTACGTGGTTATTCTTCTAACCGTGGCTGTTGGGACACCCTGCGCTGCGCTTGTGTACATTTGTACGGCCGTTGACTCACCCCAGATTGTGACGGGAATTAGGTCAAAGTGTGTCCCAAATGCCGGCAAATTTGGAAATCAAGGAATTTTCCAACCAACTTCAAATTTTGCATGCTCCAAACTGTATATATTCCGCACTTGTCATGCAAAATTGACAGATTTTCGCTGGGAAATGACGGAGAAATTTCAGAGTTTAGGGAAAGCGCAGCTCGGCTACGTGGTTATTCTTCTAACCGTGGCTGTTGGGACACCCTGCGCTGCGCTTGTGTACATTTGTACGGCCGTTGACTCACCCCAGATTGTGACGGGAATTAGGTCAAAGTGTGTCCCAAATGCCGGCAAATTTGGAAATCAAGGAATTTTCCAACCAACTTCAAATTTTGCATGCTCCAAACTGTATATATTCCGCACTTGTCATGCAAAATTGACAGATTTTCGCTGGGAAATGACGGAGAAATTTCAGAGTTTAGGGAAAGCGCAGCTCGGCTACGTGGTTATTCTTCTAACCGTGGCTGTTGGGACACCCTGCGCTGCGCTTGTGTACATTTGTACGGCCGTTGACTCACCCCAGATTGTGACGGGAATTAGGTCAAAGTGTGTCCCAAATGCCGGCAAATTTGGAAATCAAGGAATTTTCCAACCAACTTCAAATTTTGCATGCTCCAAACTGTATATATTCCGCACTTGTCATGCAAAATTGACAGATTTTCGCTGGGAAATGACGGAGAAATTTCAGAGTTTAGGGAAAGCGCAGCTCGGCTACGTGGTTATTCTTCTAACCGTGGCTGTTGGGACACCCTGCGCTGCGCTTGTGTACATTTGTACGGCCGTTGACTCACCCCAGATTGTGACGGGAATTAGGTCAAAGTGTGTCCCAAATGCCGGCAAATTTGGAAATCAAGGAATTTTCAACCAACTTCAAATTTTGCATGCTCCAAACTGTATATATTCCGCACTTGTCATGCAAAATTGACAGATTTTCGCTGGGAAATGACGGAGAAATTTCAGAGTTTAGGGAAAGCGCAGCTCGGCTACGTGGTTATTCTTCTAACCGTGGCTGTTGGGACACCCTGCGCTGCGATTGTGTACATTTGTACGGCCGTTGACTCACCCCAGATTGTGACGGGAATTAGGTCAAAGTGTGTCCCAAATGCCGGCAAATTTGGAAATCAAGGAATTTTCCAACCAACTTCAAATTTTGCATGCTCCAAACTGTATATATTCCGCACTTGTCATGCAAAATTGACAGATTTTCGCTGGGAAATGACGGAGAAATTTCAGAGTTTAGGGAAAGCGCAGCTCGGCTACGTGGTTATTCTTCTAACCGTGGCTGTTGGGACACCCTGTGCTGCGCTTGTGTACATTTGTACGGCCGTTGACTCACCCCAGATTGTGACGGGAATTAGGTCAAAGTGTGTCCCAAATGCCGGCAAATTTGGAAATCAAGGAATTTTCCAACCAAATTCAAATTTTGCATGCTCCAAACTGTATATATTCCGCACTTGTCATGCAAAATTGACAGATTTTAGCTGGGAAATGACGGAGAAATTTCAGAGTTTAGGGAAAGCGCAGCTCGGCTACGTGGTTATTCTTCTAACCGTGGCTGTTGGGACACCCTGCGCTGCGCTTGTGTACATTTGTACGGCCGTTGACTCACCCCAGATTGTGACGGGAATTAGGTCAAAGTGTGTCCCAAATGCCGGCAAATTTGGAAATCAAGGAATTTTCCAACCAACTTCAAATTTTGCATGCTCCAAACTGTATATATTCCGCACTTGTCATGCAAAATTGACAGATTTTCGCTGGGAAATGACGGAGAAATTTCAGAGTTTAGGGAAAGCGCAGCTCGGCTACGTGGTTATTCTTCTAACCGTGGCTGTTGGGACACCCTGCGCTGCGCTTGTGTACATTTGTACGGCCGTTGACTCACCCCAGATTGTGACGGGAATTAGGTCAAAGTGTGTCCCAAATGCCGGCAAATTTGGAAATCAAGGAATTTTCCAACCAACTTCAAATTTTGCATGCTCCAAACTGTATATATTCCGCACTTGTCATGCAAAATTGACAGATTTTCGCTGGGAAATGACGGAGAAATTTCAGAGTTTAGGGAAAGCGCAGCTCGGCTACGTGGTTATTCTTCTAACCGTGGCTGTTGGGACACCCTGCGCTGCGCTTGTGTACATTTGTACGGCCGTTGACTCACCCCAGATTGTGACGGGAATTAGGTCAAAGTGTGTCCCAAATGCCGGCAAATTTGGAAATCAAGGAATTTTCCAACCAACTTCAAATTTTGCATGCTCCAAACTGTATATATTCCGCACTTGTCATGCAAAATTGACAGATTTTCGCTGGGAAATGACGGAGAAATTTCAGAGTTTAGGGAAAGCGCAGCTCGGCTACGTGGTTATTCTTCTAACCGTGGCTGTTGGGACACCCTGTGCTGCGCTTGTGTACATTTGTACGGCCGTTGACTCACCCCAGATTGTGACGGGAATTAGGTCAAAGTGTGTCCCAAATGCCGGCAAATTTGGAAATCAAGGAATTTTCCAACCAACTTCAAATTTTGCATGCTCCAAACTGTATATATTCCGCACTTGTCATGCAAAATTGACAGATTTTCGCTGGGAAATGACGGAGAAATTTCAGAGTTTAGGGAAAGCGCAGCTCGGCTACGTGGTTATTCTTCTAACCGTGGCTGTTGGGACACCCTGCGCTGCGCTTGTGTACATTTGTACGGCCGTTGACTCACCCCAGATTGTGACGGGAATTAGGTCAAAGTGTGTCCCAAATGCCGGCAAATTTGGAAATCAAGGAATTTTCCAACCAACTTCAAATTTTGCATGCTCCAAACTGTATATATTCCGCACTTGTCATGCAAAATTGACAGATTTTCGCTGGGAAATGACGGAGAAATTTCAGAGTTTAGGGAAAGCGCAGCTCGGCTACGTGGTTATTCTTCTAACCGTGGCTGTTGGGACACCCTGCGCTGCGCTTGTGTACATTTGTACGGCCGTTGACTCACCCCAGATTGTGACGGGAATTAGGTCAAAGTGTGTCCCAAATGCCGGCAAATTTGGAAATCAAGGAATTTTCCAACCAACTTCAAATTTTGCATGCTCCAAACTGTATATATTCCGCACTTGTCATGCAAAATTGACAGATTTTCGCTGGGAAATGACGGAGAAATTTCAGAGTTTAGGGAAAGCGCAGCTCGGCTACGTGGTTATTCTTCTAACCGTGGCTGTTGGGACACCCTGCGCTGCGCTTGTGTACATTTGTACGGCCGTTGACTCACCCCAGATTGTGACGGGAATTAGGTCAAAGTGTGTCCCAAATGCCGGCAAATTTGGAAATCAAGGAATTTTCCAACCAACTTCAAATTTTGCATGCTCCAAACTGTATATATTCCGCACTTGTCATGCAAAATTGACAGATTTTCGCTGGGAAATGACGGAGAAATTTCAGAGTTTAGGGAAAGCGCAGCTCGGCTACGTGGTTATTCTTCTAACCGTGGCTGTTGGGACACCCTGCGCTGCGCTTGTGTACATTTGTACGGCCGTTGACTCACCCCAGATTGTGACGGGAATTAGGTCAAAGTGTGTCCCAAATGCCGGCAAATTTGGAAATCAAGGAATTTTCCAACCAACTTCAAATTTTGCATGCTCCAAACTGTATATATTCCGCACTTGTCATGCAAAATTGACAGATTTTCGCTGGGAAATGACGGAGAAATTTCAGAGTTTAGGGAAAGCGCAGCTCGGCTACGTGGTTATTCTTCTAACCGTGGCTGTTGGGACACCCTGCGCTGCGCTTGTGTACATTTGTACGGCCGTTGACTCACCCCAGATTGTGACGGGAATTAGGTCAAAGTGTGTCCCAAATGCCGGCAAATTTGGAAATCAAGGAATTTTCCAACCAACTTCAAATTTTGCATGCTCCAAACTGTATATATTCCGCACTTGTCATGCAAAATTGACAGATTTTCGCTGGGAAATGACGGAGAAATTTCAGAGTTTAGGGAAAGCGCAGCTCGGCTACGTGGTTATTCTTCTAACCGTGGCTGTTGGGACACCCTGCGCTGCGCTTGTGTACATTTGTACGGCCGTTGACTCACCCCAGATTGTGACGGGAATTAGGTCAAAGTGTGTCCCAAATGCCGGCAAATTTGGAAATCAAGGAATTTTCCAACCAACTTCAAATTTTGCATGCTCCAAACTGTATATATTCCGCACTTGTCATGCAAAATTGACAGATTTTCGCTGGGAAATGACGGAGAAATTTTAGAGTTTAGGGAAAGCGCAGCTCGGCTACGTGGTTATACTTCTAACCGTGGCTGTTGGGACACCCTGCGCTGCGCTTGTGTACATTTGTACGGCCGTTGACTCACCCCAGATTGTGACGGGAATTAGGTCAAAGTGTGTCCCAAATGCCGGCAAATTTGGAAATCAAGGAATTTTCCAACCAACTTCAAATTTTGCATGCTCCAAACTGTATATATTCCGCACTTGTCATGCAAAATTGACAGATTTTCGCTAGGAAATGACGGAGAAAATTTCAGAGTTTAGGGAAAGCGCAGCTCGGCTACGTGGTTATTCTTCTAACCGTGGCTGTTGGGACACCCTGCGCTGCGCTTGTGTACATTTGTACGGCCGTTGACTCACCCCAGATTGTGACGGGAATTAGGTCAAAGTGTGTCCCAAATGCCGGCAAATTTGGAAATCAAGGAATTTTCCAACAACTTCAAATTTTGCATGCTCCAAACTGTATATATTCCGCACTTGTCATGCAAAATTGACAGATTTTCGCTGGGAAATGACGGAGAAATTTCAGAGTTTAGGGAAAGCGCAGCTCGGCTACGTGGTTATTCTCTAACCGTGGCTGTTGGGACACCCTGCGCTGCGCTTGTGTACATTTGTACGGCCGTTGACTCACCCCAGATTGTGACGGGAATTAGGTCAAAGTGTGTCCCAAATGCCGGCAAATTTGGAAATCAAGGAATTTTCCAACCAACTTCAAATTTTGCATGCTCCAAACTGTATATATTCCGCACTTGTCATGCAAAATTGACAGATTTTCGCTGGGAAATGACGGAGAAATTTCAGAGTTTAGGGAAAGCGCAGCTCGGCTACGTGGTTATTCTTCTAACCGTGGCTGTTGGGACACCCTGCGCTGCGCTTGTGTACATTTGTACGGCCGTTGACTCACCCCAGATTGTGACGGGAATTAGGTCAAAGTGTGTCCCCAATGCCGGCAAATTTGGAAATCAAGGAATTTTTCCAACCAACTTCAAATTTTGCATGCTCCCAACTGTATATATTCCGCACTTGTCATGCAAAATTGACAGATTTTCGCTGGGAAATGACGGAGAAATTTCAGAGTTTAGGGAAAGCGCAGCTCGGCTACGTGGTTATTCTTCTAACCGTGGCTGTTGAGACACCCTGCGCTGCGCTTGTGTACATTTGTACGGCCGTTGACTCACCCCAGATTGTGACGGGAATTAGGTCAAAGTGTGTCCCAAATGCCGGCAAATTCGGAAATCAAGGAATTTTCCAACCAACTTCAAATTTTGCATGCTCAAACTGTATATATTCCGCACTTGTCATGCAAAATTGACAGATTTTCGCTGGGAAATGACGGAGAAATTTCAGAGTTTAGGGAAAGCGCAGCTCGGCTACGTGGTTATTCTTCTAACCGTGGCTGTTGGGACACCCTGCGCTGCGCTTGTGTACATTTGTACGGCCGTTGACTCACCCCAGATTGTGACGGGAATTAGGTCAAAGTGTGTCCCAAAATGCCAGGCAAATTTGGAAATCAAGGAATTTTCCAACCAACTTCAAATTTTGCATGCTCCAAACTGTATATATTCCGCACTTGTCATGCAAAATTGACAGATTTTCGCTGGAAATGACGGAGAAATTTCAGAGTTTAGGGAAAGCGCAGCTCGGCTACGTGGTTATTCTTCTAACCGTGGCTGTTGGGACACCCTGCGCTGCGCTTGTGTACATTTGTACGGCCGTTGACTCACCCCAGATTGTGACGGGAATTAGGTCAAAGTGTGTCCCAAATGCCGGCAAATTTGGAAATCAAGGAATTTTCCAACCAACTTCAAATTTTGCATGCTCCAAACTGTATATATTCCGCACTTGTCATGCAAAATTGACAGATTTTCGCTGGGAAATGACGGAGAAATTTCAGAGTTTAGGGAAAGCGCAGCTCGGGCTACGTGGTTATTCTTCTAACCGTGGCTGTTGGGACACCCTGCGCTGCGCTTGTGTACATTTGTACGGCCGTTGACACACCCCAGATTGTGACGGGAATTAGGTCAAAGTGTGTCCCAAATGCCGGCAAAATTTGGAAATCAAGGAATTTTCCAACCAACTTCAAATTTTGCATGCTCCAAAACTGTATATATTCCGCACTTGTCATGCAAAATTGACAGATTTTCGCTGGGAAATGACGGAGAAATTTCAGAGTTTAGGGAAAGCGCAGCTCGGCTACGTGGTTATTCTTCTAACCGTGGCTGTTGGGACACCCTGCGCTGCGCTTGTGTACATTTGTACGGCCGTTGACTCACCCCAGATTGTGACGGGAATTAGGTCAAAGTGTGTCCCAAATGCCGGCAAATTTGGAAATCAAGGAATTTTCCAACCAACTTCAAATTTTGCATGCTCCAAACTGTATATATTCCGCACTTGTCATGCAAAATTGACAGATTTTCGCTGGGAAATGACGGAGAAATTTCAGAGTTTAGGGAAAGCGCAGCTCGGCTACGTGGTTATTCTTCTAACCGTGGCTGTTGGGACACCCTGTGCTGCGCTTGTGTACATTTGTACGGCCGTTGACTCACCCCAGATTGTGACGGGAATTAGGTCAAAGTGTGTCCCAAATGCCGGCAAATTTGGAAATCAAGGAATTTTCCAACCAACTTCAAATTTTGCATGCTCCAAACTGTATATATTCCGCACTTGTCATGCAAAATTGACAGATTTTCGCTGGGAAATGACGGAGAAATTTCAGAGTTTAGGGAAAGCGCAGCTCGGCTACGTGGTTATTCTTCTAACCGTGGCTGTTGGGACACCCTGCGCTGCGCTTGTGTACATTTGTACGGCCGTTGACTCACCCCAGATTGTGACGGGAATTAGGTCAAAGTGTGTCCCAAATGCCGGCAAATTTGGAAATCAAGGAATTTTCCAACCAACTTCAAATTTTGCATGCTCCAAACTGTATATATTCCGCACTTGTCATGCAAAATTGACAGATTTTCGCTGGGAAATGACGGAGAAATTTCAGAGTTTAGGGAAAGCGCAGCTCGGCTACGTGGTTATTCTTCTAACCGTGGCTGTTGGGACACCCTGCGCTGCGCTTGTGTACATTTGTACGGCCGTTGACTCACCCCAGATTGTGACGGGAATTAGGTCAAAGTGTGTCCCAAATGCCGGCAAATTTGGAAATCAAGGAATTTTCCAACCAACTTCAAATTTTGCATGCTCCAAACTGTATATATTCCGCACTTGTCATGCAAAATTGACAGATTTTCGCTGGGAAATGACGGAGAAATTTCAGAGTTTAGGGAAAGCGCAGCTCGGCTACGTGGTTATTCTTCTAACCGTGGCTGTTGGGACACCCTGCGCTGCGCTTGTGTACATTTGTACGGCCGTTGACTCACCCCAGATTGTGACGGGAATTAGGTCAAAGTGTGTCCCAAATGCCGGCAAATTTGGAAATCAAGGAATTTTCCAACCAACTTCAAATTTTGCATGCTCCAAACTGTATATATTCCGCACTTGTCATGCAAAATTGACAGATTTTCGCTGGGAAATGACGGAGAAATTTCAGAGTTTAGGGAAAGCGCAGCTCGGCTACGTGGTTATTCTTCTAACCGTGGCTGTTGGGACACCCTGCGCTGCGCTTGTGTACATTTGTACGGCCGTTGACTCACCCCAGATTGTGACGGGAATTAGGTCAAAGTGTGTCCCAAATGCCGGCAAATTTGGAAATCAAGGAATTTTCCAACCAACTTCAAATTTTGCATGCTCCAAACTGTATATATTCCGCACTTGTCATGCAAAATTGACAGATTTTCGCTGGGAAATGACGGAGAAATTTCAGAGTTTAGGGAAAGCGCAGCTCGGCTACGTGGTTATTCTTCTAACCGTGGCTGTTGGGACACCCTGCGCTGCGCTTGTGTACATTTGTACGGCCGTTGACTCACCCCAGATTGTGACGGGAATTAGGTCAAAGTGTGTCCCAAATGCCGGCAAATTTGGAAATCAAGGAATTTTCCAACCAACTTCAAATTTTGCATGCTCCAAACTGTATATATTCCGCACTTGTCATGCAAAATTGACAGATTTTCGCTGGGAAATGACGGAGAAATTTCAGAGTTTAGGGAAAGCGCAGCTCGGCTACGTGGTTATTCTTCTAACCGTGGCTGTTGGGACACCCTGCGCTGCGCTTGTGTACATTTGTACGGCCGTTGACTCACCCCAGATTGTGACGGGAATTAGGTCAAAGTGTGTCCCAAATGCCGGCAAATTTGGAAATCAAGGAATTTTCCAACCAACTTCAAATTTTGCATGCTCCAAACTGTATATATTCCGCACTTGTCATGCAAAATTGACAGATTTTCGCTGGGAAATGACGGAGAAATTTCAGAGTTTAGGGAAAGCGCAGCTCGGCTACGTGGTTATTCTTCTAACCGTGGCTGTTGGGACACCCTGCGCTGCGCTTGTGTACATTTGTACGGCCGTTGACTCACCCCAGATTGTGACGGGAATTAGGTCAAAGTGTGTCCCAAATGCCGGCAAATTTGGAAATCAAGGAATTTTCCAACCAACTTCAAATTTTGCATGCTCCAAACTGTATATATTCCGCACTTGTCATGCAAAATTGACAGATTTTCGCTGGGAAATGACGGAGAAATTTCAGAGTTTAGGGAAAGCGCAGCTCGGCTACGTGGTTATTCTTCTAACCGTGGCTGTTGGGACACCCTGCGCTGCGCTTGTGTACATTTGTACGGCCGTTGACTCACCCCAGATTGTGACGGGAATTAGGTCAAAGTGTGTCCCAAATGCCGGCAAATTTGGAAATCAAGGAATTTTCCAACCAACTTCAAATTTTGCATGCTCCAAACTGTATATATTCCGCACTTGTCATGCAAAATTGACAGATTTTCGCTGGGAAATGACGGAGAAATTTCAGAGTTTAGGGAAAGCGCAGCTCGGCTACGTGGTTATTCTTCTAACCGTGGCTGTTGGGACACCCTGCGCTGCGCTTGTGTACATTTGTACGGCCGTTGACTCACCCCAGATTGTGACGGGAATTAGGTCAAAGTGTGTCCCAAATGCCGGCAAATTTGGAAATCAAGGAATTTTCCAACCAACTTCAAATTTTGCATGCTCCAAACTGTATATATTCCGCACTTGTCATGCAAAATTGACAGATTTTCGCTGGGAAATGACGGAGAAATTTCAGAGTTTAGGGAAAGCGCAGCTCGGCTACGTGGTTATTCTTCTAACCGTGGCTGTTGGGACACCCTGCGCTGCGCTTGTGTACATTTGTACGGCCGTTGACTCACCCCAGATTGTGACGGGAATTAGGTCAAAGTGTGTCCCAAATGCCGGCAAATTTGGAAATCAAGGAATTTTCCAACCAACTTCAAATTTTGCATGCTCCAAACTGTATATATTCCGCACTTGTCATGCAAAATTGACAGATTTTCGCTGGGAAATGACGGAGAAATTTCAGAGTTTAGGGAAAGCGCAGCTCGGCTACGTGGTTATTCTTCTAACCGTGGCTGTTGGGACACCCTGCGCTGCGCTTGTGTACATTTGTACGGCCGTTGACTCACCCCAGATTGTGACGGGAATTAGGTCAAAGTGTGTCCCAAATGCCGGCAAATTTGGAAATCAAGGAATTTTCCAACCAACTTCAAATTTTGCATGCTCCAAACTGTATATATTCCGCACTTGTCATGCAAAATTGACAGATTTTCGCTGGGAAATGACGGAGAAATTTCAGAGTTTAGGGAAAGCGCAGCTCGGCTACGTGGTTATTCTTCTAACCGTGGCTGTTGGGACACCCTGCGCTGCGCTTGTGTACATTTGTACGGCCGTTGACTCACCCCAGATTGTGACGGGAATTAGGTCAAAGTGTGTCCCAAATGCCGGCAAATTTGGAAATCAAGGAATTTTCCAACCAACTTCAAATTTTGCATGCTCCAAACTGTATATATTCCGCACTTGTCATGCAAAATTGACAGATTTTCGCTGGGAAATGACGGAGAAATTTCAGAGTTTAGGGAAAGCGCAGCTCGGCTACGTGGTTATTCTTCTAACCGTGGCTGTTGGGACACCCTGCGCTGCGCTTGTGTACATTTGTACGGCCGTTGACTCACCCCAGATTGTGACGGGAATTAGGTCAAAGTGTGTCCCAAATGCCGGCAAATTTGGAAATCAAGGAATTTTCCAACCAACTTCAAATTTTGCATGCTCCAAACTGTATATATTCCGCACTTGTCATGCAAAATTGACAGATTTTCGCTGGGAAATGACGGAGAAATTTCAGAGTTTAGGGAAAGCGCAGCTCGGCTACGTGGTTATTCTTCTAACCGTGGCTGTTGGGACACCCTGCGCTGCGCTTGTGTACATTTGTACGGCCGTTGACTCACCCCAGATTGTGACGGGAATTAGGTCAAAGTGTGTCCCAAATGCCGGCAAATTTGGAAATCAAGGAATTTTCCAACCAACTTCAAATTTTGCATGCTCCAAACTGTATATATTCCGCACTTGTCATGCAAAATTGACAGATTTTCGCTGGGAAATGACGGAGAAATTTCAGAGTTTAGGGAAAGCGCAGCTCGGCTACGTGGTTATTCTTCTAACCGTGGCTGTTGGGACACCCTGCGCTGCGCTTGTGTACATTTGTACGGCCGTTGACTCACCCCAGATTGTGACGGGAATTAGGTCAAAGTGTGTCCCAAATGCCGGCAAATTTGGAAATCAAGGAATTTTCCAACCAACTTCAAATTTTGCATGCTCCAAACTGTATATATTCCGCACTTGTCATGCAAAATTGACAGATTTTCGCTGGGAAATGACGGAGAAATTTCAGAGTTTAGGGAAAGCGCAGCTCGGCTACGTGGTTATTCTTCTAACCGTGGCTGTTGGGACACCCTGCGCTGCGCTTGTGTACATTTGTACGGCCGTTGACTCACCCCAGATTGTGACGGGAATTAGGTCAAAGTGTGTCCCAAATGCCGGCAAATTTGGAAATCAAGGAATTTTCCAACCAACTTCAAATTTTGCATGCTCCAAACTGTATATATTCCGCACTTGTCATGCAAAATTGACAGATTTTCGCTGGGAAATGACGGAGAAATTTCAGAGTTTAGGGAAAGCGCAGCTCGGCTACGTGGTTATTCTTCTAACCGTGGCTGTTGGGACACCCTGCGCTGCGCTTGTGTACATTTGTACGGCCGTTGACTCACCCCAGATTGTGACGGGAATTAGGTCAAAGTGTGTCCCAAATGCCGGCAAATTTGGAAATCAAGGAATTTTCCAACCAACTTCAAATTTTGCATGCTCCAAACTGTATATATTCCGCACTTGTCATGCAAAATTGACAGATTTTCGCTGGGAAATGACGGAGAAATTTCAGAGTTTAGGGAAAGCGCAGCTCGGCTACGTGGTTATTCTTCTAACCGTGGCTGTTGGGACACCCTGCGCTGCGCTTGTGTACATTTGTACGGCCGTTGACTCACCCCAGATTGTGACGGGAATTAGGTCAAAGTGTGTCCCAAATGCCGGCAAATTTGGAAATCAAGGAATTTTCCAACCAACTTCAAATTTTGCATGCTCCAAACTGTATATATTCCGCACTTGTCATGCAAAATTGACAGATTTTCGCTGGGAAATGACGGAGAAATTTCAGAGTTTAGGGAAAGCGCAGCTCGGCTACGTGGTTATTCTTCTAACCGTGGCTGTTGGGACACCCTGCGCTGCGCTTGTGTACATTTGTACGGCCGTTGACTCACCCCAGATTGTGACGGGAATTAGGTCAAAGTGTGTCCCAAATGCCGGCAAATTTGGAAATCAAGGAATTTTCCAACCAACTTCAAATTTTGCATGCTCCAAACTGTATATATTCCGCACTTGTCATGCAAAATTGACAGATTTTCGCTGGGAAATGACGGAGAAATTTCAGAGTTTAGGGAAAGCGCAGCTCGGCTACGTGGTTATTCTTCTAACCGTGGCTGTTGGGACACCCTGCGCTGCGCTTGTGTACATTTGTACGGCCGTTGACTCACCCCAGATTGTGACGGGAATTAGGTCAAAGTGTGTCCCAAATGCCGGCAAATTTGGAAATCAAGGAATTTTCCAACCAACTTCAAATTTTGCATGCTCCAAACTGTATATATTCCGCACTTGTCATGCAAAATTGACAGATTTTCGCTGGGAAATGACGGAGAAATTTCAGAGTTTAGGGAAAGCGCAGCTCGGCTACGTGGTTATTCTTCTAACCGTGGCTGTTGGGACACCCTGCGCTGCGCTTGTGTACATTTGTACGGCCGTTGACTCACCCCAGATTGTGACGGGAATTAGGTCAAAGTGTGTCCCAAATGCCGGCAAATTTGGAAATCAAGGAATTTTCCAACCAACTTCAAATTTTGCATGCTCCAAACTGTATATATTCCGCACTTGTCATGCAAAATTGACAGATTTTCGCTGGGAAATGACGGAGAAATTTCAGAGTTTAGGGAAAGCGCAGCTCGGCTACGTGGTTATTCTTCTAACCGTGGCTGTTGGGACACCCTGCGCTGCGCTTGTGTACATTTGTACGGCCGTTGACTCACCCCAGATTGTGACGGGAATTAGGTCAAAGTGTGTCCCAAATGCCGGCAAATTTGGAAATCAAGGAATTTTCCAACCAACTTCAAATTTTGCATGCTCCAAACTGTATATATTCCGCACTTGTCATGCAAAATTGACAGATTTTCGCTGGGAAATGACGGAGAAATTTCAGAGTTTAGGGAAAGCGCAGCTCGGCTACGTGGTTATTCTTCTAACCGTGGCTGTTGGGACACCCTGCGCTGCGCTTGTGTACATTTGTACGGCCGTTGACTCACCCCAGATTGTGACGGGAATTAGGTCAAAGTGTGTCCCAAATGCCGGCAAATTTGGAAATCAAGGAATTTTCCAACCAACTTCAAATTTTGCATGCTCCAAACTGTATATATTCCGCACTTGTCATGCAAAATTGACAGATTTTCGCTGGGAAATGACGGAGAAATTTCAGAGTTTAGGGAAAGCGCAGCTCGGCTACGTGGTTATTCTTCTAACCGTGGCTGTTGGGACACACTGCGCTGCGCTTGTGTACATTTGTACGGCCGTTGACTCACCCCAGATTGTGACGGGAATTAGGTCAAAGTGTGTCCCAAATGCCGGCAAATTTGGAAATCAAGGAATTTTCCAACCAACTTCAAATTTTGCATGCTCCAAACTGTATATATTCCGCACTTGTCATGCAAAATTGACAGATTTTCGCTGGGAAATGACGGAGAAATTTCAGAGTTTAGGGAAAGCGCAGCTCGGCTACGTGGTTATTCTTCTAACCGTGGCTGTTGGGACACCCTGCGCTGCGCTTGTGTACATTTGTACGGCCGTTGACTCACCCCAGATTGTGACGGGAATTAGGTCAAAGTGTGTCCCAAATGCCGGCAAATTTGGAAATCAAGGAATTTTCCAACCAACTTCAAATTTTGCATGCTCCAAACTGTATATATTCCGCACTTGTCATGCAAAATTGACAGATTTTCGCTGGGAAATGACGGAGAAATTTCAGAGTTTAGGGAAAGCGCAGCTCGGCTACGTGGTTATTCTTCTAACCGTGGCTGTTGGGACACCCTGCGCTGCGCTTGTGTACATTTGTACGGCCGTTGACTCACCCCAGATTGTGACGGGAATTAGGTCAAAGTGTGTCCCAAATGCCGGCAAATTTGGAAATCAAGGAATTTTCCAACCAACTTCAAATTTTGCATGCTCCAAACTGTATATATTCCGCACTTGTCATGCAAAATTGACAGATTTTCGCTGGGAAATGACGGAGAAATTTCAGAGTTTAGGGAAAGCGCAGCTCGGCTACGTGGTTATTCTTCTAACCGTGGCTGTTGGGACACCCTGCGCTGCGCTTGTGTACATTTGTACGGCCGTTGACTCACCCCAGATTGTGACGGGAATTAGGTCAAAGTGTGTCCCAAATGCCGGCAAATTTGGAAATCAAGGAATTTTCCAACCAACTTCAAATTTTGCATGCTCCAAACTGTATATATTCCGCACTTGTCATGCAAAATTGACAGATTTTCGCTGGGAAATGACGGAGAAATTTCAGAGTTTAGGGAAAGCGCAGCTCGGCTACGTGGTTATTCTTCTAACCGTGGCTGTTGGGACACCCTGCGCTGCGCTTGTGTACATTTGTACGGCCGTTGACTCACCCCAGATTGTGACGGGAATTAGGTCAAAGTGTGTCCCAAATGCCGGCAAATTTGGAAATCAAGGAATTTTCCAACCAACTTCAAATTTTGCATGCTCCAAACTGTATATATTCCGCACTTGTCATGCAAAATTGACAGATTTTCGCTGGGAAATGACGGAGAAATTTCAGAGTTTAGGGAAAGCGCAGCTCGGCTACGTGGTTATTCTTCTAACCGTGGCTGTTGGGACACCCTGCGCTGCGCTTGTGTACATTTGTACGGCCGTTGACTCACCCCAGATTGTGACGGGAATTAGGTCAAAGTGTGTCCCAAATGCCGGCAAATTTGGAAATCAAGGAATTTTCCAACCAACTTCAAATTTTGCATGCTCCAAACTGTATATATTCCGCACTTGTCATGCAAAATTGACAGATTTTCGCTGGGAAATGACGGAGAAATTTCAGAGTTTAGGGAAAGCGCAGCTCGGCTACGTGGTTATTCTTCTAACCGTGGCTGTTGGGACACCCTGCGCTGCGCTTGTGTACATTTGTACGGCCGTTGACTCACCCCAGATTGTGACGGGAATTAGGTCAAAGTGTGTCCCAAATGCCGGCAAATTTGGAAATCAAGGAATTTTCCAACCAACTTCAAATTTTGCATGCTCCAAACTGTATATATTCCGCACTTGTCATGCAAAATTGACAGATTTTCGCTGGGAAATGACGGAGAAATTTCAGAGTTTAGGGAAAGCGCAGCTCGGCTACGTGGTTATTCTTCTAACCGTGGCTGTTGGGACACCCTGCGCTGCGCTTGTGTACATTTGTACGGCCGTTGACTCACCCCAGATTGTGACGGGAATTAGGTCAAAGTGTGTCCCAAATGCCGGCAAATTTGGAAATCAAGGAATTTTCCAACCAACTTCAAATTTTGCATGCTCCAAACTGTATATATTCCGCACTTGTCATGCAAAATTGACAGATTTTCGCTGGGAAATGACGGAGAAATTTCAGAGTTTAGGGAAAGCGCAGCTCGGCTACGTGGTTATTCTTCTAACCGTGGCTGTTGGGACACCCTGCGCTGCGCTTGTGTACATTTGTACGGCCGTTGACTCACCCCAGATTGTGACGGGAATTAGGTCAAAGTGTGTCCCAAATGCCGGCAAATTTGGAAATCAAGGAATTTTCCAACCAACTTCAAATTTTGCATGCTCCAAACTGTATATATTCCGCACTTGTCATGCAAAATTGACAGATTTTCGCTGGGAAATGACGGAGAAATTTCAGAGTTTAGGGAAAGCGCAGCTCGGCTACGTGGTTATTCTTCTAACCGTGGCTGTTGGGACACCCTGCGCTGCGCTTGTGTACATTTGTACGGCCGTTGACTCACCCCAGATTGTGACGGGAATTAGGTCAAAGTGTGTCCCAAATGCCGGCAAATTTGGAAATCAAGGAATTTTCCAACCAACTTCAAATTTTGCATGCTCCAAACTGTATATATTCCGCACTTGTCATGCAAAATTGACAGATTTTCGCTGGGAAATGACGGAGAAATTTCAGAGTTTAGGGAAAGCGCAGCTCGGCTACGTGGTTATTCTTCTAACCGTGGCTGTTGGGACACCCTGCGCTGCGCTTGTGTACATTTGTACGGCCGTTGACTCACCCCAGATTGTGACGGGAATTAGGTCAAAGTGTGTCCCAAATGCCGGCAAATTTGGAAATCAAGGAATTTTCCAACCAACTTCAAATTTTGCATGCTCCAAACTGTATATATTCCGCACTTGTCATGCAAAATTGACAGATTTTCGCTGGGAAATGACGGAGAAATTTCAGAGTTTAGGGAAAGCGCAGCTCGGCTACGTGGTTATTCTTCTAACCGTGGCTGTTGGGACACCCTGCGCTGCGCTTGTGTACATTTGTACGGCCGTTGACTCACCCCAGATTGTGACGGGAATTAGGTCAAAGTGTGTCCCAAATGCCGGCAAATTTGGAAATCAAGGAATTTTCCAACCAACTTCAAATTTTGCATGCTCCAAACTGTATATATTCCGCACTTGTCATGCAAAATTGACAGATTTTCGCTGGGAAATGACGGAGAAATTTCAGAGTTTAGGGAAAGCGCAGCTCGGCTACGTGGTTATTCTTCTAACCGTGGCTGTTGGGACACCCTGCGCTGCGCTTGTGTACATTTGTACGGCCGTTGACTCACCCCAGATTGTGACGGGAATTAGGTCAAAGTGTGTCCCAAATGCCGGCAAATTTGGAAATCAAGGAATTTTCCAACCAACTTCAAATTTTGCATGCTCCAAACTGTATATATTCCGCACTTGTCATGCAAAATTGACAGATTTTCGCTGGGAAATGACGGAGAAATTTCAGAGTTTAGGGAAAGCGCAGCTCGGCTACGTGGTTATTCTTCTAACCGTGGCTGTTGGGACACCCTGCGCTGCGCTTGTGTACATTTGTACGGCCGTTGACTCACCCCAGATTGTGACGGGAATTAGGTCAAAGTGTGTCCCAAATGCCGGCAAATTTGGAAATCAAGGAATTTTCCAACCAACTTCAAATTTTGCATGCTCCAAACTGTATATATTCCGCACTTGTCATGCAAAATTGACAGATTTTCGCTGGGAAATGACGGAGAAATTTCAGAGTTTAGGGAAAGCGCAGCTCGGCTACGTGGTTATTCTTCTAACCGTGGCTGTTGGGACACCCTGCGCTGCGCTTGTGTACATTTGTACGGCCGTTGACTCACCCCAGATTGTGACGGGAATTAGGTCAAAGTGTGTCCCAAATGCCGGCAAATTTGGAAATCAAGGAATTTTCCAACCAACTTCAAATTTTGCATGCTCCAAACTGTATATATTCCGCACTTGTCATGCAAAATTGACAGATTTTCGCTGGGAAATGACGGAGAAATTTCAGAGTTTAGGGAAAGCGCAGCTCGGCTACGTGGTTATTCTTCTAACCGTGGCTGTTGGGACACCCTGCGCTGCGCTTGTGTACATTTGTACGGCCGTTGACTCACCCCAGATTGTGACGGGAATTAGGTCAAAGTGTGTCCCAAATGCCGGCAAATTTGGAAATCAAGGAATTTTCCAACCAACTTCAAATTTTGCATGCTCCAAACTGTATATATTCCGCACTTGTCATGCAAAATTGACAGATTTTCGCTGGGAAATGACGGAGAAATTTCAGAGTTTAGGGAAAGCGCAGCTCGGCTACGTGGTTATTCTTCTAACCGTGGCTGTTGGGACACCCTGCGCTGCGCTTGTGTACATTTGTACGGCCGTTGACTCACCCCAGATTGTGACGGGAATTAGGTCAAAGTGTGTCCCAAATGCCGGCAAATTTGGAAATCAAGGAATTTTCCAACCAACTTCAAATTTTGCATGCTCCAAACTGTATATATTCCGCACTTGTCATGCAAAATTGACAGATTTTCGCTGGGAAATGACGGAGAAATTTCAGAGTTTAGGGAAAGCGCAGCTCGGCTACGTGGTTATTCTTCTAACCGTGGCTGTTGGGACACCCTGCGCTGCGCTTGTGTACATTTGTACGGCCGTTGACTCACCCCAGATTGTGACGGGAATTAGGTCAAAGTGTGTCCCAAATGCCGGCAAATTTGGAAATCAAGGAATTTTCCAACCAACTTCAAATTTTGCATGCTCCAAACTGTATATATTCCGCACTTGTCATGCAAAATTGACAGATTTTCGCTGGGAAATGACGGAGAAATTTCAGAGTTTAGGGAAAGCGCAGCTCGGCTACGTGGTTATTCTTCTAACCGTGGCTGTTGGGACACCCTGCGCTGCGCTTGTGTACATTTGTACGGCCGTTGACTCACCCCAGATTGTGACGGGAATTAGGTCAAAGTGTGTCCCAAATGCCGGCAAATTTGGAAATCAAGGAATTTTCCAACCAACTTCAAATTTTGCATGCTCCAAACTGTATATATTCCGCACTTGTCATGCAAAATTGACAGATTTTCGCTGGGAAATGACGGAGAAATTTCAGAGTTTAGGGAAAGCGCAGCTCGGCTACGTGGTTATTCTTCTAACCGTGGCTGTTGGGACACCCTGCGCTGCGCTTGTGTACATTTGTACGGCCGTTGACTCACCCCAGATTGTGACGGGAATTAGGTCAAAGTGTGTCCCAAATGCCGGCAAATTTGGAAATCAAGGAATTTTCCAACCAACTTCAAATTTTGCATGCTCCAAACTGTATATATTCCGCACTTGTCATGCAAAATTGACAGATTTTCGCTGGGAAATGACGGAGAAATTTCAGAGTTTAGGGAAAGCGCAGCTCGGCTACGTGGTTATTCTTCTAACCGTGGCTGTTGGGACACCCTGCGCTGCGCTTGTGTACATTTGTACGGCCGTTGACTCACCCCAGATTGTGACGGGAATTAGGTCAAAGTGTGTCCCAAATGCCGGCAAATTTGGAAATCAAGGAATTTTCCAACCAACTTCAAATTTTGCATGCTCCAAACTGTATATATTCCGCACTTGTCATGCAAAATTGACAGATTTTCGCTGGGAAATGACGGAGAAATTTCAGAGTTTAGGGAAAGCGCAGCTCGGCTACGTGGTTATTCTTCTAACCGTGGCTGTTGGGACACCCTGCGCTGCGCTTGTGTACATTTGTACGGCCGTTGACTCACCCCAGATTGTGACGGGAATTAGGTCAAAGTGTGTCCCAAATGCCGGCAAATTTGGAAATCAAGGAATTTTCCAACCAACTTCAAATTTTGCATGCTCCAAACTGTATATATTCCGCACTTGTCATGCAAAATTGACAGATTTTCGCTGGGAAATGACGGAGAAATTTCAGAGTTTAGGGAAAGCGCAGCTCGGCTACGTGGTTATTCTTCTAACCGTGGCTGTTGGGACACCCTGCGCTGCGCTTGTGTACATTTGTACGGCCGTTGACTCACCCCAGATTGTGACGGGAATTAGGTCAAAGTGTGTCCCAAATGCCGGCAAATTTGGAAATCAAGGAATTTTCCAACCAACTTCAAATTTTGCATGCTCCAAACTGTATATATTCCGCACTTGTCATGCAAAATTGACAGATTTTCGCTGGGAAATGACGGAGAAATTTCAGAGTTTAGGGAAAGCGCAGCTCGGCTACGTGGTTATTCTTCTAACCGTGGCTGTTGGGACACCCTGCGCTGCGCTTGTGTACATTTGTACGGCCGTTGACTCACCCCAGATTGTGACGGGAATTAGGTCAAAGTGTGTCCCAAATGCCGGCAAATTTGGAAATCAAGGAATTTTCCAACCAACTTCAAATTTTGCATGCTCCAAACTGTATATATTCCGCACTTGTCATGCAAAATTGACAGATTTTCGCTGGGAAATGACGGAGAAATTTCAGAGTTTAGGGAAAGCGCAGCTCGGCTACGTGGTTATTCTTCTAACCGTGGCTGTTGGGACACCCTGCGCTGCGCTTGTGTACATTTGTACGGCCGTTGACTCACCCCAGATTGTGACGGGAATTAGGTCAAAGTGTGTCCCAAATGCCGGCAAATTTGGAAATCAAGGAATTTTCCAACCAACTTCAAATTTTGCATGCTCCAAACTGTATATATTCCGCACTTGTCATGCAAAATTGACAGATTTTCGCTGGGAAATGACGGAGAAATTTCAGAGTTTAGGGAAAGCGCAGCTCGGCTACGTGGTTATTCTTCTAACCGTGGCTGTTGGGACACCCTGCGCTGCGCTTGTGTACATTTGTACGGCCGTTGACTCACCCCAGATTGTGACGGGAATTAGGTCAAAGTGTGTCCCAAATGCCGGCAAATTTGGAAATCAAGGAATTTTCCAACCAACTTCAAATTTTGCATGCTCCAAACTGTATATATTCCGCACTTGTCATGCAAAATTGACAGATTTTCGCTGGGAAATGACGGAGAAATTTCAGAGTTTAGGGAAAGCGCAGCTCGGCTACGTGGTTATTCTTCTAACCGTGGCTGTTGGGACACCCTGCGCTGCGCTTGTGTACATTTGTACGGCCGTTGACTCACCCCAGATTGTGACGGGAATTAGGTCAAAGTGTGTCCCAAATGCCGGCAAATTTGGAAATCAAGGAATTTTCCAACCAACTTCAAATTTTGCATGCTCCAAACTGTATATATTCCGCACTTGTCATGCAAAATTGACAGATTTTCGCTGGGAAATGACGGAGAAATTTCAGAGTTTAGGGAAAGCGCAGCTCGGCTACGTGGTTATTCTTCTAACCGTGGCTGTTGGGACACCCTGCGCTGCGCTTGTGTACATTTGTACGGCCGTTGACTCACCCCAGATTGTGACGGGAATTAGGTCAAAGTGTGTCCCAAATGCCGGCAAATTTGGAAATCAAGGAATTTTCCAACCAACTTCAAATTTTGCATGCTCCAAACTGTATATATTCCGCACTTGTCATGCAAAATTGACAGATTTTCGCTGGGAAATGACGGAGAAATTTCAGAGTTTAGGGAAAGCGCAGCTCGGCTACGTGGTTATTCTTCTAACCGTGGCTGTTGGGACACCCTGCGCTGCGCTTGTGTACATTTGTACGGCCGTTGACTCACCCCAGATTGTGACGGGAATTAGGTCAAAGTGTGTCCCAAATGCCGGCAAATTTGGAAATCAAGGAATTTTCCAACCAACTTCAAATTTTGCATGCTCCAAACTGTATATATTCCGCACTTGTCATGCAAAATTGACAGATTTTCGCTGGGAAATGACGGAGAAATTTCAGAGTTTAGGGAAAGCGCAGCTCGGCTACGTGGTTATTCTTCTAACCGTGGCTGTTGGGACACCCTGCGCTGCGCTTGTGTACATTTGTACGGCCGTTGACTCACCCCAGATTGTGACGGGAATTAGGTCAAAGTGTGTCCCAAATGCCGGCAAATTTGGAAATCAAGGAATTTTCCAACCAACTTCAAATTTTGCATGCTCCAAACTGTATATATTCCGCACTTGTCATGCAAAATTGACAGATTTTCGCTGGGAAATGACGGAGAAATTTCAGAGTTTAGGGAAAGCGCAGCTCGGCTACGTGGTTATTCTTCTAACCGTGGCTGTTGGGACACCCTGCGCTGCGCTTGTGTACATTTGTACGGCCGTTGACTCACCCCAGATTGTGACGGGAATTAGGTCAAAGTGTGTCCCAAATGCCGGCAAATTTGGAAATCAAGGAATTTTCCAACCAACTTCAAATTTTGCATGCTCCAAACTGTATATATTCCGCACTTGTCATGCAAAATTGACAGATTTTCGCTGGGAAATGACGGAGAAATTTCAGAGTTTAGGGAAAGCGCAGCTCGGCTACGTGGTTATTCTTCTAACCGTGGCTGTTGGGACACCCTGCGCTGCGCTTGTGTACATTTGTACGGCCGTTGACTCACCCCAGATTGTGACGGGAATTAGGTCAAAGTGTGTCCCAAATGCCGGCAAATTTGGAAATCAAGGAATTTTCCAACCAACTTCAAATTTTGCATGCTCCAAACTGTATATATTCCGCACTTGTCATGCAAAATTGACAGATTTTCGCTGGGAAATGACGGAGAAATTTCAGAGTTTAGGGAAAGCGCAGCTCGGCTACGTGGTTATTCTTCTAACCGTGGCTGTTGGGACACCCTGCGCTGCGCTTGTGTACATTTGTACGGCCGTTGACTCACCCCAGATTGTGACGGGAATTAGGTCAAAGTGTGTCCCAAATGCCGGCAAATTTGGAAATCAAGGAATTTTCCAACCAACTTCAAATTTTGCATGCTCCAAACTGTATATATTCCGCACTTGTCATGCAAAATTGACAGATTTTCGCTGGGAAATGACGGAGAAATTTCAGAGTTTAGGGAAAGCGCAGCTCGGCTACGTGGTTATTCTTCTAACCGTGGCTGTTGGGACACCCTGCGCTGCGCTTGTGTACATTTGTACGGCCGTTGACTCACCCCAGATTGTGACGGGAATTAGGTCAAAGTGTGTCCCAAATGCCGGCAAATTTGGAAATCAAGGAATTTTCCAACCAACTTCAAATTTTGCATGCTCCAAACTGTATATATTCCGCACTTGTCATGCAAAATTGACAGATTTTCGCTGGGAAATGACGGAGAAATTTCAGAGTTTAGGGAAAGCGCAGCTCGGCTACGTGGTTATTCTTCTAACCGTGGCTGTTGGGACACCCTGCGCTGCGCTTGTGTACATTTGTACGGCCGTTGACTCACCCCAGATTGTGACGGGAATTAGGTCAAAGTGTGTCCCAAATGCCGGCAAATTTGGAAATCAAGGAATTTTCCAACCAACTTCAAATTTTGCATGCTCCAAACTGTATATATTCCGCACTTGTCATGCAAAATTGACAGATTTTCGCTGGGAAATGACGGAGAAATTTCAGAGTTTAGGGAAAGCGCAGCTCGGCTACGTGGTTATTCTTCTAACCGTGGCTGTTGGGACACCCTGCGCTGCGCTTGTGTACATTTGTACGGCCGTTGACTCACCCCAGATTGTGACGGGAATTAGGTCAAAGTGTGTCCCAAATGCCGGCAAATTTGGAAATCAAGGAATTTTCCAACCAACTTCAAATTTTGCATGCTCCAAACTGTATATATTCCGCACTTGTCATGCAAAATTGACAGATTTTCGCTGGGAAATGACGGAGAAATTTCAGAGTTTAGGGAAAGCGCAGCTCGGCTACGTGGTTATTCTTCTAACCGTGGCTGTTGGGACACCCTGCGCTGCGCTTGTGTACATTTGTACGGCCGTTGACTCACCCCAGATTGTGACGGGAATTAGGTCAAAGTGTGTCCCAAATGCCGGCAAATTTGGAAATCAAGGAATTTTCCAACCAACTTCAAATTTTGCATGCTCCAAACTGTATATATTCCGCACTTGTCATGCAAAATTGACAGATTTTCGCTGGGAAATGACGGAGAAATTTCAGAGTTTAGGGAAAGCGCAGCTCGGCTACGTGGTTATTCTTCTAACCGTGGCTGTTGGGACACCCTGCGCTGCGCTTGTGTACATTTGTACGGCCGTTGACTCACCCCAGATTGTGACGGGAATTAGGTCAAAGTGTGTCCCAAATGCCGGCAAATTTGGAAATCAAGGAATTTTCCAACCAACTTCAAATTTTGCATGCTCCAAACTGTATATATTCCGCACTTGTCATGCAAAATTGACAGATTTTCGCTGGGAAATGACGGAGAAATTTCAGAGTTTAGGGAAAGCGCAGCTCGGCTACGTGGTTATTCTTCTAACCGTGGCTGTTGGGACACCCTGCGCTGCGCTTGTGTACATTTGTACGGCCGTTGACTCACCCCAGATTGTGACGGGAATTAGGTCAAAGTGTGTCCCAAATGCCGGCAAATTTGGAAATCAAGGAATTTTCCAACCAACTTCAAATTTTGCATGCTCCAAACTGTATATATTCCGCACTTGTCATGCAAAATTGACAGATTTTCGCTGGGAAATGACGGAGAAATTTCAGAGTTTAGGGAAAGCGCAGCTCGGCTACGTGGTTATTCTTCTAACCGTGGCTGTTGGGACACCCTGCGCTGCGCTTGTGTACATTTGTACGGCCGTTGACTCACCCCAGATTGTGACGGGAATTAGGTCAAAGTGTGTCCCAAATGCCGGCAAATTTGGAAATCAAGGAATTTTCCAACCAACTTCAAATTTTGCATGCTCCAAACTGTATATATTCCGCACTTGTCATGCAAAATTGACAGATTTTCGCTGGGAAATGACGGAGAAATTTCAGAGTTTAGGGAAAGCGCAGCTCGGCTACGTGGTTATTCTTCTAACCGTGGCTGTTGGGACACCCTGCGCTGCGCTTGTGTACATTTGTACGGCCGTTGACTCACCCCAGATTGTGACGGGAATTAGGTCAAAGTGTGTCCCAAATGCCGGCAAATTTGGAAATCAAGGAATTTTCCAACCAACTTCAAATTTTGCATGCTCCAAACTGTATATATTCCGCACTTGTCATGCAAAATTGACAGATTTTCGCTGGGAAATGACGGAGAAATTTCAGAGTTTAGGGAAAGCGCAGCTCGGCTACGTGGTTATTCTTCTAACCGTGGCTGTTGGGACACCCTGCGCTGCGCTTGTGTACATTTGTACGGCCGTTGACTCACCCCAGATTGTGACGGGAATTAGGTCAAAGTGTGTCCCAAATGCCGGCAAATTTGGAAATCAAGGAATTTTCCAACCAACTTCAAATTTTGCATGCTCCAAACTGTATATATTCCGCACTTGTCATGCAAAATTGACAGATTTTCGCTGGGAAATGACGGAGAAATTTCAGAGTTTAGGGAAAGCGCAGCTCGGCTACGTGGTTATTCTTCTAACCGTGGCTGTTGGGACACCCTGCGCTGCGCTTGTGTACATTTGTACGGCCGTTGACTCACCCCAGATTGTGACGGGAATTAGGTCAAAGTGTGTCCCAAATGCCGGCAAATTTGGAAATCAAGGAATTTTCCAACCAACTTCAAATTTTGCATGCTCCAAACTGTATATATTCCGCACTTGTCATGCAAAATTGACAGATTTTCGCTGGGAAATGACGGAGAAATTTCAGAGTTTAGGGAAAGCGCAGCTCGGCTACGTGGTTATTCTTCTAACCGTGGCTGTTGGGACACCCTGCGCTGCGCTTGTGTACATTTGTACGGCCGTTGACTCACCCCAGATTGTGACGGGAATTAGGTCAAAGTGTGTCCCAAATGCCGGCAAATTTGGAAATCAAGGAATTTTCCAACCAACTTCAAATTTTGCATGCTCCAAACTGTATATATTCCGCACTTGTCATGCAAAATTGACAGATTTTCGCTGGGAAATGACGGAGAAATTTCAGAGTTTAGGGAAAGCGCAGCTCGGCTACGTGGTTATTCTTCTAACCGTGGCTGTTGGGACACCCTGCGCTGCGCTTGTGTACATTTGTACGGCCGTTGACTCACCCCAGATTGTGACGGGAATTAGGTCAAAGTGTGTCCCAAATGCCGGCAAATTTGGAAATCAAGGAATTTTCCAACCAACTTCAAATTTTGCATGCTCCAAACTGTATATATTCCGCACTTGTCATGCAAAATTGACAGATTTTCGCTGGGAAATGACGGAGAAATTTCAGAGTTTAGGGAAAGCGCAGCTCGGCTACGTGGTTATTCTTCTAACCGTGGCTGTTGGGACACCCTGCGCTGCGCTTGTGTACATTTGTACGGCCGTTGACTCACCCCAGATTGTGACGGGAATTAGGTCAAAGTGTGTCCCAAATGCCGGCAAATTTGGAAATCAAGGAATTTTCCAACCAACTTCAAATTTTGCATGCTCCAAACTGTATATATTCCGCACTTGTCATGCAAAATTGACAGATTTTCGCTGGGAAATGACGGAGAAATTTCAGAGTTTAGGGAAAGCGCAGCTCGGCTACGTGGTTATTCTTCTAACCGTGGCTGTTGGGACACCCTGCGCTGCGCTTGTGTACATTTGTACGGCCGTTGACTCACCCCAGATTGTGACGGGAATTAGGTCAAAGTGTGTCCCAAATGCCGGCAAATTTGGAAATCAAGGAATTTTCCAACCAACTTCAAATTTTGCATGCTCCAAACTGTATATATTCCGCACTTGTCATGCAAAATTGACAGATTTTCGCTGGGAAATGACGGAGAAATTTCAGAGTTTAGGGAAAGCGCAGCTCGGCTACGTGGTTATTCTTCTAACCGTGGCTGTTGGGACACCCTGCGCTGCGCTTGTGTACATTTGTACGGCCGTTGACTCACCCCAGATTGTGACGGGAATTAGGTCAAAGTGTGTCCCAAATGCCGGCAAATTTGGAAATCAAGGAATTTTCCAACCAACTTCAAATTTTGCATGCTCCAAACTGTATATATTCCGCACTTGTCATGCAAAATTGACAGATTTTCGCTGGGAAATGACGGAGAAATTTCAGAGTTTAGGGAAAGCGCAGCTCGGCTACGTGGTTATTCTTCTAACCGTGGCTGTTGGGACACCCTGCGCTGCGCTTGTGTACATTTGTACGGCCGTTGACTCACCCCAGATTGTGACGGGAATTAGGTCAAAGTGTGTCCCAAATGCCGGCAAATTTGGAAATCAAGGAATTTTCCAACCAACTTCAAATTTTGCATGCTCCAAACTGTATATATTCCGCACTTGTCATGCAAAATTGACAGATTTTCGCTGGGAAATGACGGAGAAATTTCAGAGTTTAGGGAAAGCGCAGCTCGGCTACGTGGTTATTCTTCTAACCGTGGCTGTTGGGACACCCTGCGCTGCGCTTGTGTACATTTGTACGGCCGTTGACTCACCCCAGATTGTGACGGGAATTAGGTCAAAGTGTGTCCCAAATGCCGGCAAATTTGGAAATCAAGGAATTTTCCAACCAACTTCAAATTTTGCATGCTCCAAACTGTATATATTCCGCACTTGTCATGCAAAATTGACAGATTTTCGCTGGGAAATGACGGAGAAATTTCAGAGTTTAGGGAAAGCGCAGCTCGGCTACGTGGTTATTCTTCTAACCGTGGCTGTTGGGACACCCTGCGCTGCGCTTGTGTACATTTGTACGGCCGTTGACTCACCCCAGATTGTGACGGGAATTAGGTCAAAGTGTGTCCCAAATGCCGGCAAATTTGGAAATCAAGGAATTTTCCAACCAACTTCAAATTTTGCATGCTCCAAACTGTATATATTCCGCACTTGTCATGCAAAATTGACAGATTTTCGCTGGGAAATGACGGAGAAATTTCAGAGTTTAGGGAAAGCGCAGCTCGGCTACGTGGTTATTCTTCTAACCGTGGCTGTTGGGACACCCTGCGCTGCGCTTGTGTACATTTGTACGGCCGTTGACTCACCCCAGATTGTGACGGGAATTAGGTCAAAGTGTGTCCCAAATGCCGGCAAATTTGGAAATCAAGGAATTTTCCAACCAACTTCAAATTTTGCATGCTCCAAACTGTATATATTCCGCACTTGTCATGCAAAATTGACAGATTTTCGCTGGGAAATGACGGAGAAATTTCAGAGTTTAGGGAAAGCGCAGCTCGGCTACGTGGTTATTCTTCTAACCGTGGCTGTTGGGACACCCTGCGCTGCGCTTGTGTACATTTGTACGGCCGTTGACTCACCCCAGATTGTGACGGGAATTAGGTCAAAGTGTGTCCCAAATGCCGGCAAATTTGGAAATCAAGGAATTTTCCAACCAACTTCAAATTTTGCATGCTCCAAACTGTATATATTCCGCACTTGTCATGCAAAATTGACAGATTTTCGCTGGGAAATGACGGAGAAATTTCAGAGTTTAGGGAAAGCGCAGCTCGGCTACGTGGTTATTCTTCTAACCGTGGCTGTTGGGACACCCTGCGCTGCGCTTGTGTACATTTGTACGGCCGTTGACTCACCCCAGATTGTGACGGGAATTAGGTCAAAGTGTGTCCCAAATGCCGGCAAATTTGGAAATCAAGGAATTTTCCAACCAACTTCAAATTTTGCATGCTCCAAACTGTATATATTCCGCACTTGTCATGCAAAATTGACAGATTTTCGCTGGGAAATGACGGAGAAATTTCAGAGTTTAGGGAAAGCGCAGCTCGGCTACGTGGTTATTCTTCTAACCGTGGCTGTTGGGACACCCTGCGCTGCGCTTGTGTACATTTGTACGGCCGTTGACTCACCCCAGATTGTGACGGGAATTAGGTCAAAGTGTGTCCCAAATGCCGGCAAATTTGGAAATCAAGGAATTTTCCAACCAACTTCAAATTTTGCATGCTCCAAACTGTATATATTCCGCACTTGTCATGCAAAATTGACAGATTTTCGCTGGGAAATGACGGAGAAATTTCAGAGTTTAGGGAAAGCGCAGCTCGGCTACGTGGTTATTCTTCTAACCGTGGCTGTTGGGACACCCTGCGCTGCGCTTGTGTACATTTGTACGGCCGTTGACTCACCCCAGATTGTGACGGGAATTAGGTCAAAGTGTGTCCCAAATGCCGGCAAATTTGGAAATCAAGGAATTTTCCAACCAACTTCAAATTTTGCATGCTCCAAACTGTATATATTCCGCACTTGTCATGCAAAATTGACAGATTTTCGCTGGGAAATGACGGAGAAATTTCAGAGTTTAGGGAAAGCGCAGCTCGGCTACGTGGTTATTCTTCTAACCGTGGCTGTTGGGACACCCTGCGCTGCGCTTGTGTACATTTGTACGGCCGTTGACTCACCCCAGATTGTGACGGGAATTAGGTCAAAGTGTGTCCCAAATGCCGGCAAATTTGGAAATCAAGGAATTTTCCAACCAACTTCAAATTTTGCATGCTCCAAACTGTATATATTCCGCACTTGTCATGCAAAATTGACAGATTTTCGCTGGGAAATGACGGAGAAATTTCAGAGTTTAGGGAAAGCGCAGCTCGGCTACGTGGTTATTCTTCTAACCGTGGCTGTTGGGACACCCTGCGCTGCGCTTGTGTACATTTGTACGGCCGTTGACTCACCCCAGATTGTGACGGGAATTAGGTCAAAGTGTGTCCCAAATGCCGGCAAATTTGGAAATCAAGGAATTTTCCAACCAACTTCAAATTTTGCATGCTCCAAACTGTATATATTCCGCACTTGTCATGCAAAATTGACAGATTTTCGCTGGGAAATGACGGAGAAATTTCAGAGTTTAGGGAAAGCGCAGCTCGGCTACGTGGTTATTCTTCTAACCGTGGCTGTTGGGACACCCTGCGCTGCGCTTGTGTACATTTGTACGGCCGTTGACTCACCCCAGATTGTGACGGGAATTAGGTCAAAGTGTGTCCCAAATGCCGGCAAATTTGGAAATCAAGGAATTTTCCAACCAACTTCAAATTTTGCATGCTCCAAACTGTATATATTCCGCACTTGTCATGCAAAATTGACAGATTTTCGCTGGGAAATGACGGAGAAATTTCAGAGTTTAGGGAAAGCGCAGCTCGGCTACGTGGTTATTCTTCTAACCGTGGCTGTTGGGACACCCTGCGCTGCGCTTGTGTACATTTGTACGGCCGTTGACTCACCCCAGATTGTGACGGGAATTAGGTCAAAGTGTGTCCCAAATGCCGGCAAATTTGGAAATCAAGGAATTTTCCAACCAACTTCAAATTTTGCATGCTCCAAACTGTATATATTCCGCACTTGTCATGCAAAATTGACAGATTTTCGCTGGGAAATGACGGAGAAATTTCAGAGTTTAGGGAAAGCGCAGCTCGGCTACGTGGTTATTCTTCTAACCGTGGCTGTTGGGACACCCTGCGCTGCGCTTGTGTACATTTGTACGGCCGTTGACTCACCCCAGATTGTGACGGGAATTAGGTCAAAGTGTGTCCCAAATGCCGGCAAATTTGGAAATCAAGGAATTTTCCAACCAACTTCAAATTTTGCATGCTCCAAACTGTATATATTCCGCACTTGTCATGCAAAATTGACAGATTTTCGCTGGGAAATGACGGAGAAATTTCAGAGTTTAGGGAAAGCGCAGCTCGGCTACGTGGTTATTCTTCTAACCGTGGCTGTTGGGACACCCTGCGCTGCGCTTGTGTACATTTGTACGGCCGTTGACTCACCCCAGATTGTGACGGGAATTAGGTCAAAGTGTGTCCCAAATGCCGGCAAATTTGGAAATCAAGGAATTTTCCAACCAACTTCAAATTTTGCATGCTCCAAACTGTATATATTCCGCACTTGTCATGCAAAATTGACAGATTTTCGCTGGGAAATGACGGAGAAATTTCAGAGTTTAGGGAAAGCGCAGCTCGGCTACGTGGTTATTCTTCTAACCGTGGCTGTTGGGACACCCTGCGCTGCGCTTGTGTACATTTGTACGGCCGTTGACTCACCCCAGATTGTGACGGGAATTAGGTCAAAGTGTGTCCCAAATGCCGGCAAATTTGGAAATCAAGGAATTTTCCAACCAACTTCAAATTTTGCATGCTCCAAACTGTATATATTCCGCACTTGTCATGCAAAATTGACAGATTTTCGCTGGGAAATGACGGAGAAATTTCAGAGTTTAGGGAAAGCGCAGCTCGGCTACGTGGTTATTCTTCTAACCGTGGCTGTTGGGACACCCTGCGCTGCGCTTGTGTACATTTGTACGGCCGTTGACTCACCCCAGATTGTGACGGGAATTAGGTCAAAGTGTGTCCCAAATGCCGGCAAATTTGGAAATCAAGGAATTTTCCAACCAACTTCAAATTTTGCATGCTCCAAACTGTATATATTCCGCACTTGTCATGCAAAATTGACAGATTTTCGCTGGGAAATGACGGAGAAATTTCAGAGTTTAGGGAAAGCGCAGCTCGGCTACGTGGTTATTCTTCTAACCGTGGCTGTTGGGACACCCTGCGCTGCGCTTGTGTACATTTGTACGGCCGTTGACTCACCCCAGATTGTGACGGGAATTAGGTCAAAGTGTGTCCCAAATGCCGGCAAATTTGGAAATCAAGGAATTTTCCAACCAACTTCAAATTTTGCATGCTCCAAACTGTATATATTCCGCACTTGTCATGCAAAATTGACAGATTTTCGCTGGGAAATGACGGAGAAATTTCAGAGTTTAGGGAAAGCGCAGCTCGGCTACGTGGTTATTCTTCTAACCGTGGCTGTTGGGACACCCTGCGCTGCGCTTGTGTACATTTGTACGGCCGTTGACTCACCCCAGATTGTGACGGGAATTAGGTCAAAGTGTGTCCCAAATGCCGGCAAATTTGGAAATCAAGGAATTTTCCAACCAACTTCAAATTTTGCATGCTCCAAACTGTATATATTCCGCACTTGTCATGCAAAATTGACAGATTTTCGCTGGGAAATGACGGAGAAATTTCAGAGTTTAGGGAAAGCGCAGCTCGGCTACGTGGTTATTCTTCTAACCGTGGCTGTTGGGACACCCTGCGCTGCGCTTGTGTACATTTGTACGGCCGTTGACTCACCCCAGATTGTGACGGGAATTAGGTCAAAGTGTGTCCCAAATGCCGGCAAATTTGGAAATCAAGGAATTTTCCAACCAACTTCAAATTTTGCATGCTCCAAACTGTATATATTCCGCACTTGTCATGCAAAATTGACAGATTTTCGCTGGGAAATGACGGAGAAATTTCAGAGTTTAGGGAAAGCGCAGCTCGGCTACGTGGTTATTCTTCTAACCGTGGCTGTTGGGACACCCTGCGCTGCGCTTGTGTACATTTGTACGGCCGTTGACTCACCCCAGATTGTGACGGGAATTAGGTCAAAGTGTGTCCCAAATGCCGGCAAATTTGGAAATCAAGGAATTTTCCAACCAACTTCAAATTTTGCATGCTCCAAACTGTATATATTCCGCACTTGTCATGCAAAATTGACAGATTTTCGCTGGGAAATGACGGAGAAATTTCAGAGTTTAGGGAAAGCGCAGCTCGGCTACGTGGTTATTCTTCTAACCGTGGCTGTTGGGACACCCTGCGCTGCGCTTGTGTACATTTGTACGGCCGTTGACTCACCCCAGATTGTGACGGGAATTAGGTCAAAGTGTGTCCCAAATGCCGGCAAATTTGGAAATCAAGGAATTTTCCAACCAACTTCAAATTTTGCATGCTCCAAACTGTATATATTCCGCACTTGTCATGCAAAATTGACAGATTTTCGCTGGGAAATGACGGAGAAATTTCAGAGTTTAGGGAAAGCGCAGCTCGGCTACGTGGTTATTCTTCTAACCGTGGCTGTTGGGACACCCTGCGCTGCGCTTGTGTACATTTGTACGGCCGTTGACTCACCCCAGATTGTGACGGGAATTAGGTCAAAGTGTGTCCCAAATGCCGGCAAATTTGGAAATCAAGGAATTTTCCAACCAACTTCAAATTTTGCATGCTCCAAACTGTATATATTCCGCACTTGTCATGCAAAATTGACAGATTTTCGCTGGGAAATGACGGAGAAATTTCAGAGTTTAGGGAAAGCGCAGCTCGGCTACGTGGTTATTCTTCTAACCGTGGCTGTTGGGACACCCTGCGCTGCGCTTGTGTACATTTGTACGGCCGTTGACTCACCCCAGATTGTGACGGGAATTAGGTCAAAGTGTGTCCCAAATGCCGGCAAATTTGGAAATCAAGGAATTTTCCAACCAACTTCAAATTTTGCATGCTCCAAACTGTATATATTCCGCACTTGTCATGCAAAATTGACAGATTTTCGCTGGGAAATGACGGAGAAATTTCAGAGTTTAGGGAAAGCGCAGCTCGGCTACGTGGTTATTCTTCTAACCGTGGCTGTTGTGACACCCTGCGCTGCGCTTGTGTACATTTGTACGGCCGTTGACTCACCCCAGATTGTGACGGGAATTAGGTCAAAGTGTGTCCCAAATGCCGGCAAATTTGGAAATCAAGGAATTTTCCAACCAACTTCAAATTTTGCATGCTCCAAACTGTATATATTCCGCACTTGTCATGCAAAATTGACAGATTTTCGCTGGGAAATGACGGAGAAATTTCAGAGTTTAGGGAAAGCGCAGCTCGGCTACGTGGTTATTCTTCTAACCGTGGCTGTTGGGACACCCTGCGCTGCGCTTGTGTACATTTGTACGGCCGTTGACTCACCCCAGATTGTGACGGGAATTAGGTCAAAGTGTGTCCCAAATGCCGGCAAATTTGGAAATCAAGGAATTTTCCAACCAACTTCAAATTTTGCATGCTCCAAACTGTATATATTCTGCACTTGTCATGCAAAATGACAGATTTTCGCTGGGAAATGACGGAGAAATTTCAGAGTTTAGGGAAAGCGCAGCTCGGCTACGTGCTTATTCTTCTAACCGTGGGCTGTTGGGACACCCTGCGCTGCGCTTGTGTACATTTGTACGGCCGTTGACTCACCCCAGATTGTGACGGGAATTAGGTCAAAGTGTGTCCCAAATGCCGGCAAATTTGGAAATCAAGGAATTTTCCAACCAACTTCAAATTTTGCATGCTCCAAACTGTATATATTCCGCACTTGTCATGCAAAATTGACAGATTTTCGCTGGAAATGACGGAGAAATTTCAGAGTTTAGGGAAAGCGCAGCTCGGCTACGTGGTTATTCTTCTAACCGTGGCTGTTGGGACACCCTGCGCTGCGCTTGTGTACATTTGTACGGCCGTTGACTCACCCCAGATTGTGACGGGAATTAGGTCAAAGTGTGTCCCAAATGCCGGCAAATTTGGAAATCAAGGAATTTTCCAACCAACTTCAAATTTTGCATGCTCCAAACTGTATATATTCTGCACTTGTCATGCAAAATTGACAGATTTTCGCTGGGAAATGACGGAGAAATTTCAGAGTTTAGGGAAAGCGCAGCTCGGCTACGTGCTGTATTCTTCTAACCGTGGCTGTTGGGACACCTGCGCTGCGCTTGTGTACATTTGTACGGCCGTTGACTCACCCCAGATTGTGACGGGAATTAGGTCAAAGTGTGTCCCAAATGCCGGCAAATTTGGAAATCAAGGAATTTTCCAACCAACTTCAAATTTTGCATGCTCCAAACTGTATATATTCCGCACTTGTCATGCAAAATTGACAGATTTTCGCTGGGAAATGACGGAGAAATTTCAGAGTTTAGGGAAAGCGCAGCTCGGCTACGTGGTTATTCTTCTAACCGTGGCTGTTGGGACACCCTGCGCTGCGCTTGTGTACATTTGTACGGCCGTTGACTCACCCCAGATTGTGACGGGAATTAGGTCAAAGTGTGTCCCAAATGCCGGCAAATTGGAAATCAAGGAATTTTCCAACCAACTTCAAATTTTGCATGCTCCAAACTGTATATATTCTGCACTTGTCATGCAAAATTGACAGATTTTCGCTGGGAAATGACGGAGAAATTTCAGAGTTTAGGGAAAGCGCAGCTCGGCTACGTGTTATTCTTCTAACCGTGGCTGTTGGGACACCCTGCGCTGCGCTTGTGTACATTTGTACGGCCGTTGACTCACCCCAGATTGTGACGGGAATTAGGTCAAAGTGTGTCCCAAATGCCGGCAAATTTGGAAATCAAGGAATTTTCCAACCAACTTCAATTTTGCATGCTCCAAACTGTATATATTCCGCACTTGTCATGCAAAATTGACAGATTTTCGCTGGGAAATGACGGAGAAATTTCAGAGTTTAGGGAAAGCGCAGCTCGGCTACGTGGTTATTCTTCTAACCGTGGCTGTTGGGACACCCTGCGCTGCGCTTGTGTACATTTGTACGGCCGTTGACTCACCCCAGATTGTGACGGGAATTAGGTCAAAGTGTGTCCAAATGCCGGCAAATTTGGAAATCAAGGAATTTTCCAACCAACTTCAAATTTTGCATGCTCCAAACTGTATATATTCCGCACTTGTCATGCAAAATTGACAGATTTTCGCTGGGAAATGACGGAGAAATTTCAGAGTTTAGGGAAAGCGCAGCTCGGCTACGTGGTTATTCTTCTAACCGTGGCTGTTGGGACACCCTGCGCTGCGCTTGTGTACATTTGTACGGCCGTTGACTCACCCCAGATTGTGACGGGAATTAGGTCAAAGTGTGTCCAAATGCCGGCCAAATTTGGAAATCAAGGAATTTTCCAACCAACTTCAAATTTTGCATGCTCCAAACTGTATATATTCCGCACTTGTCATGCAAAATTGACAGATTTTCGCTGGGAAATGACGGAGAAATTTCAGAGTTTAGGGAAAGCGCAGCTCGGCTACGTGGTTATTCTTCTAACCGTGGCTGTTGGGACACCCTGCGCTGCGCTTGTGTACATTTGTACGGCGTTGACTCACCCCAGATTGTGACGGGAATTAGGTCAAAGTGTGTCCCAAATGCCGGCAAATTTGGAAATCAAGAATTTTCCAACCAACTTCAAATTTTGCATGCTCCAAACTGTATATATTCCGCACTTGTCATGCAAAATTGACAGATTTTCGCTGGGAAATGACGGAGAAATTTCAGAGTTTAGGGAAAGCGCAGCTCGGCTACGTGGTTATTCTTCTAACCGTGGCTGTTGGGACACCCTGCGCTGCGCTTGTGTACATTTGTACGGGCGTTGACTCACCCCAGATTGTGACGGGAATTAGGTCAAAGTGTGTCCCAAATGCCGGCAAATTTGGAAATCAAGGAATTTTCAACCAACTTCAAATTTTGCATGCTCCAAACTGTATATATTCTGCACTTGTCATGCAAAATTGACAGATTTTCGCTGGGAAATGACGGAGAAATTTCAGAGTTTAGGGAAAGCGCAGCTCGGCTACGTGTTATTCTTCTAACGTGGCTGTTGGGACACCCTGCGCTGCGCTTGTGTACATTTGTACGGCCGTTGACTCACCCCAGATTGTGACGGGAATTAGGTCAAAGTGTGTCCCAAATGCCGGCAAATTTGGAAATCAAGGAATTTCCAACCAACTTCAAATTTTGCATGCTCCAAACTGTATATATTCCGCACTTGTCATGCAAAATTGACAGATTTTCGCTGGGAAATGACGGAGAAATTTCAGAGTTTAGGGAAAGCGCAGCTCGGCTACGTGGTTATTCTTCTAACCGTGGCTGTTGGGACACCCTGCGCTGCGCTTGTGTACATTTGTACGGCCGTTGACTCACCCCAGATTGTGACGGGAATTAGGTCAAAGTGTGTCCCAAATGCCGGCAAATTTGGAAATCAAGGAATTTTCCAACCAACTTCAAATTTTGCATGCTCCAAACTGTATATATTCCGCACTTGTCATGCAAAATTGACAGATTTTCGCTGGGAAATGACGGAGAAATTTCAGAGTTTAGGGAAAGCGCAGCTCGGCTACGTGGTTATTCTTCTAACCGTGGCTGTTGGGACACCCTGCGCTGCGCTTGTGTACATTTGTACGGCCGTTGACTCACCCCAGATTGTGACGGGAATTAGGTCAAAGTGTGTCCCAAATGCCGGCAAATTTGGAAATCAAGGAATTTTCCAACCAACTTCAAATTTTGCATGCTCCAAACTGTATATATTCGCACTTGTCATGCAAAATTGACAGATTTTCGCTGGGAAATGACGGAGAAATTCAGAGTTTAGGGAAAGCGCAGCTCGGCTACGTGTTATTCTTCTAACCGTGGCTGTTGGGACACCCTGCGCTGCGCTTGTGTACATTTGTACGGCCGTTGACTCACCCCAGATTGTGACGGGAATTAGGTCAAAGTGTGTCCCAAATGCCGCAAATTTGGAAATCAAGGAATTTTCCAACCAACTTCAAATTTTGCATGCTCCAAACTGTATATATTCCGCACTTGTCATGCAAAATTGACAGATTTTCGCTGGGAAATGACGGAGAAATTTCAGAGTTTAGGGAAAGCGCAGCTCGGCTACGTGGTTATTCTTCTAACCGTGGCTGTTGGGACACCCTGCGCTGCGCTTGTGTACATTTGTACGGCCGTTGACTCACCCCAGATTGTGACGGGAATTAGGTCAAAGTGTGTCCCAAATGCCGGCAAATTTGGAAATCAAGGAATTTTCCAACCAACTTCAAATTTTGCATGCTCCAAACTGTATATATTCCGCACTTGTCATGCAAAATTGACAGATTTTCGCTGGGAAATGACGGAGAAATTTCAGAGTTTAGGGAAAGCGCAGCTCGGCTACGTGGTTATTCTTCTAACCGTGGCTGTTGGGACACCCTGCGCTGCGCTTGTGTACATTTGTACGGCCGTTGACTCACCCCAGATTGTGACGGGAATTAGGTCAAAGTGTGTCCCAAATGCCGGCAAATTTGGAAATCAAGGAATTTTCCAACCAACTTCAAATTTTGCATGCTCCAAACTGTATATATTCCGCACTTGTCATGCAAAATTGACAGATTTTCGCTGGGAAATGACGGAGAAATTTCAGAGTTTAGGGAAAGCGCAGCTCGGCTACGTGGTTATTCTTCTAACCGTGGCTGTTGGGACACCCTGCGCTGCGCTTGTGTACATTTGTACGGCCGTTGACTCACCCCAGATTGTGACGGGAATTAGGTCAAAGTGTGTCCCAAATGCCGGCAAATTTGGAAATCAAGGAATTTTCCAACCAACTTCAAATTTTGCATGCTCCAAACTGTATATATTCCGCACTTGTCATGCAAAATTGACAGATTTTCGCTGGGAAATGACGGAGAAATTTCAGAGTTTAGGGAAAGCGCAGCTCGGCTACGTGGTTATTCTTCTAACCGTGGCTGTTGGGACACCCTGCGCTGCGCTTGTGTACATTTGTACGGCCGTTGACTCACCCCAGATTGTGACGGGAATTAGGTCAAAGTGTGTCCAAATGCCGGCAAATTTGGAAATCAAGGAATTTTCCAACCAACTTCAAATTTTGCATGCTCCAAACTGTATATATTCCGCACTTGTCATGCAAAATTGACAGATTTTCGCTGGGAAATGACGGAGAAATTTCAGAGTTTAGGGAAAGCGCAGCTCGGCTACGTGGTTATTCTTCTAACCGTGGCTGTTGGGACACCCTGCGCTGCGCTTGTGTACATTTGTACGGCCGTTGACTCACCCCAGATTGTGACGGGAATTAGGTCAAAGTGTGTCCCAAATGCCGGCAAATTTGGAAATCAAGGAATTTTCCAACCAACTTCAAATTTTGCATGCTCCAAACTGTATATATTCCGCACTTGTCATGCAAAAATGACAGATTTTCGCTGGGAAATGACGGAGAAATTTCAGAGTTTAGGGAAAGCGCAGCTCGGCTACGTGGTTATTCTTCTAACCGTGGCTGTTGGGACACCCTGCGCTGCGCTTGTGTACATTTGTACGGCCGTTGACTCACCCCAGATTGTGACGGGAATTAGGTCAAAGTGTGTCCCAAATGCCGGCAAATTGGAAATCAAGGAATTTTCCAACCAACTTCAAATTTTGCATGCTCCAAACTGTATATATTCCGCACTTGTCATGCAAATTGACAGATTTTCGCTGGGAAATGACGGAGAAATTTCAGAGTTTAGGGAAAGCGCAGCTCGGCTACGTGGTTATTCTTCTAACCGTGGCTGTTGGGACACCCTGCGCTGCGCTTGTGTACATTTGTACGGCCGTTGACTCACCCAGATTGTGACGGGAATTAGGTCAAAGTGTGTCCCAAATGCCGGCAAATTTGGAAATCAAGGAATTTTCCAACCAACTTCAAATTTTGCATGCTCCAAACTGTATATATTCCGCACTTGTCATGCAAAATTGACAGATTTTCGCTGGGAAATGACGGAGAAATTTCAGAGTTTAGGGAAAGCGCAGCTCGGCTACGTGGTTATTCTCTAACCGTGGCTGTTGGGACACCCTGCGCTGCGCTTGTGTACATTTGTACGGCCGTTGACTCACCCCAGATTGTGACGGGAATTAGGTCAAAGTGTGTCCCAAATGCCGGCAAATTTGGAAATCAAGGAATTTTCCAACCAACTTCAAATTTTGCATGCTCCAAACTGTATATATTCCGCACTTGTCATGCAAAATTGACAGATTTTCGCTGGGAAATGACGGAGAAATTTCAGAGTTTAGGGAAAGCGCAGCTCGGCTACGTGGTTATTCTTCTAACCGTGGCTGTTGGACACCCTGCGCTGCGCTTGTGTACATTTGTACGGCCGTTGACTCACCCCAGATTGTGACGGGAATTAGGTCAAAGTGTGTCCCAAATGCCGGCAAATTTGGAAATCAAGGAATTTTCCAACCAACTTCAAATTTTGCATGCTCCAAACTGTATATATTCCGCACTTGTCATGCAAAATTGACAGATTTTCGCTGGGAAATGACGGAGAAATTTCAGAGTTTAGGGAAAGCGCAGCTCGGCTACGTGGTTATTCTTCTAACCGTGGCTGTTGGGACACCCTGCGCTGCGCTTGTGTACATTTGTACGGCCGTTGACTCACCCCAGATTGTGACGGGAATTAGGTCAAAGTGTGTCCCAAATGCCGGCAAATTTGGAAATCAAGGAATTTTCCAACCAACTTCAAATTTTGCATGCTCCAAACTGTATATATTCCGCACTTGTCATGCAAAATTGACAGATTTTCGCTGGGAAATGACGGAGAAATTTCAGAGTTTAGGGAAAGCGCAGCTCGGCTACGTGGTTATTCTTCTAACCGTGGCTGTTGGGACACCCTGCGCTGCGCTTGTGTACATTTGTACGGCCGTTGACTCACCCCAGATTGTGACGGGAATTAGGTCAAAGTGTGTCCCAAATGCCGGCAAATTTGGAAATCAAGGAATTTTCCAACCAACTTCAAATTTTGCATGCTCCAAACTGTATATATTCCGCACTTGTCATGCAAAATTGACAGATTTTCGCTGGGAAATGACGGAGAAATTCAGAGTTTAGGGAAAGCGCAGCTCGGCTACGTGGTTATTCTTCTAACCGTGGCTGTTGGGACACCCTGCGCTGCGCTTGTGTACATTTGTACGGCCGTTGACTCACCCCAGATTGTGACGGGAATTAGGTCAAAGTGTGTCCCAAATGCCGGCAAATTTGGAAATCAAGGAATTTTCCAACCAACTTCAAATTTTGCATGCTCCAAACTGTATATATTCCGCACTTGTCATGCAAAATTGACAGATTTTCGCTGGGAAATGACGGAGAAATTTCAGAGTTTAGGGAAAAGCGCAGCTCGGCTACGTGGTTATTCTTCTAACCGTGGCTGTTGGGACACCCTGCGCTGCGCTTGTGTACATTTGTACGGCCGTTGACTCACCCCAGATTGTGACGGGAATTAGGTCAAAGTGTGGTCCCAAATGCCGGCAAATTTGGAAATCAAGGAATTTCCAACCAACTTCAAATTTTGCATGCTCCAAACTGTATATATTCCGCACTTGTCATGCAAAATTGACAGATTTTCGCTGGGAAATGACGGAGAAATTTCAGAGTTTAGGGAAGCGCAGCTCGGCTACGTGGTTATTCTTCTAACCGTGGCTGTTGGGACACCCTGCGCTGCGCTTGTGTACATTTGTACGGCCGTTGACTCACCCCAGATTGTGACGGGAATTAGGTCAAAGTGTGTCCCAAATGCCGGCAAATTTGGAAATCAAGGAATTTTCCACCAACTTCAAATTTTGCATGCTCCAAACTGTATATATTCCGCACTTGTCATGCAAAATTGACAGATTTTCGCTGGGAAATGACGGAGAAATTTCAGAGTTTAGGGAAAGCGCAGCTCGGCTACGTGGTTATTCTTCTAACCGTGGCTGTTGGGACACCCTGCGCTGCGCTTGTGTACATTTGTACGGCCGTTGACTCACCCAGATTGTGACGGGAATTAGGTCAAAGTGTGTCCCAAATGCCGGCAAATTTGGAAATCAAGGAATTTTCCAACCAACTTCAAATTTTGCATGCTCCAAACTGTATATATTCCGCACTTGTCATGCAAAATTGACAGATTTTCGCTGGGAAATGACGGAGAAATTTCAGAGTTTAGGGAAAGCGCAGCTCGGCTACGTGGTTATTCTTCTAACCGTGGCTGTTGGGACACCCTGCGCTGCGCTTGTGTACATTTGTACGGCCGTTGACTCACCCCAGATTGTGACGGGAATTAGGTCAAAGTGTGTCCCAAATGCCGGCAAATTTGGAAATCAAGGAATTTTCCAACCAACTTCAAATTTTGCATGCTCCAAACTGTATATATTCCGCACTTGTCATGCAAAATTGACAGATTTTCGCTGGGAAATGACGGAGAAATTCAGAGTTTAGGGAAAGCGCAGCTCGGCTACGTGGTTATTCTTCTAACCGTGGCTGTTGGGACACCCTGCGCTGCGCTTGTGTACATTTGTACGGCCGTTGACTCACCCCAGATTGTGACGGGAATTAGGTCAAAGTGTGTCCCAAATGCCGGCAAATTTGGAAATCAAGGAATTTTCCAACCAACTTCAAATTTTGCATGCTCCAAACTGTATATATTCCGCACTTGTCATGCAAAATTGACAGATTTTCGCTGGGAAATGACGGAGAAATTTCAGAGTTTAGGGGAAAGCGCAGCTCGGCTACGTGGTTATTCTTCTAACCGTGGCTGTTGGGACACCCTGCGCTGCGCTTGTGTACATTTGTACGGCCGTTGACTCACCCCAGATTGTGACGGGAATTAGGTCAAAGTGTGTCCCAAATGCCGGCAAATTTGGAAATCAAGGAATTTTCCAACCAACTTCAAATTTTGCATGCTCCAAACTGTATATATTCCGCACTTGTCATGCAAAATTGATAGATTTTCGCTGGGAAATGACGGAGAAATTTCAGAGTTTAGGGAAAGCGCAGCTCGGCTACGTGGTTATTCTTCTAACCGTGGCTGTTGGGACACCCTGCGCTGCGCTTGTGTACATTTGTACGGCCGTTGACTCACCCCAGATTGTGACGGGAATTAGGTCAAAGTGTGTCCCAAATGCCGGCAAATTTGGAAATCAAGGAATTTTCCAACCAACTTCAAATTTTGCATGCTCCAAACTGTATATATTCCGCACTTGTCATGCAAAATTGACAGATTTTCGCTGGGAAATGACGGAGAAATTTCAGAGTTTAGGGAAAGCGCAGCTCGGCTACGTGGTTATTCTTCTAACCGTGGCTGTTGGGACACCCTGCGCTGCGCTTGTGTACATTTGTACGGCCGTTGACTCACCCCAGATTGTGACGGGAATTAGGTCAAAGTGTGTCCCAAATGCCGGCAAATTTGGAAATCAAGGAATTTTCCAACCAACTTCAAATTTTGCATGCTCCAAACTGTATATATTCCGCAACTTGTCATGCAAAATTGACAGATTTTCGCTGGGAAAATGACGGAGAAATTTCAGAGTTTAGGGAAAGCGCAGCTCGGCTACGTGGTTATTCTTCTAACCGTGGCTGTTGGGACACCCTGCGCTGCGCTTGTGTACATTTGTACGGCCGTTGACTCACCCCAGATTGTGACGGGAATTAGGTCAAAGTGTGTCCCAAATGCCGGCAAATTTGGAAATCAAGGAATTTTCCAACCAACTTCAAATTTTGCATGCTCCAAACTGTATATATTCCGCACTTGTCATGCAAAATTGACAGATTTTCGCTGGGAAATGACGGAGAAATTTCAGAGTTTAGGGAAAGCGCAGCTCGGCTACGTGGTTATTCTTCTAACCGTGGCTGTTGGGACACCCTGCGCTGCGCTTGTGTACATTTGTACGGCCGTTGACTCACCCCAGATTGTGACGGGAATTAGGTCAAAGTGTGTCCCAAATGCCGGCAAATTTGGAAATCAAGGAATTTTCCAACCAACTTCAAATTTTGCATGCTCCAAACTGTATATATTCCGCACTTGTCATGCAAAATTGACAGATTTTCGCTGGGAAATGACGGAGAAATTTCAGAGTTTAGGGAAAGCGCAGCTCGGCTACGTGGTTATTCTTCTAACCGTGGCTGTTGGGACACCCTGCGCTGCGCTTGTGTACATTTGTACGGCCGTTGACTCACCCCAGATTGTGACGGGAATTAGGTCAAAGTGTGTCCCAAATGCCGGCAAATTTGGAAATCAAGGAATTTTCCAACCAACTTCAAATTTTGCATGCTCCAAACTGTATATATTCCGCACTTGTCATGCAAAATTGACAGATTTTCGCTGGGAAATGACGGAGAAATTTCAGAGTTTAGGGAAAGCGCAGCTCGGCTACGTGGTTATTCTTCTAACCGTGGCTGTTGGGACACCCTGCGCTGCGCTTGTGTACATTTGTACGGCCGTTGACTCACCCCAGATTGTGACGGGAATTAGGTCAAAGTGTGTCCCAAATGCCGGCAAATTTGGAAATCAAGGAATTTTCCAACCAACTTCAAATTTTGCATGCTCCAAACTGTATATATTCCGCACTTGTCATGCAAAATTGACAGATTTTCGCTGGGAAATGACGGAGAAATTTCAGAGTTTAGGGAAAGCGCAGCTCGGCTACGTGGTTATTCTTCTAACCGTGGCTGTTGGGACACCCTGCGCTGCGCTTGTGTACATTTGTACGGCCGTTGACTCACCCCAGATTGTGACGGGAATTAGGTCAAAGTGTGTCCCAAATGCCGGCAAATTTGGAAATCAAGGAATTTTCCAACCAACTTCAAATTTTGCATGCTCCAAACTGTATATATTCCGCACTTGTCATGCAAAATTGACAGATTTTCGCTGGGAAATGACGGAGAAATTTCAGAGTTTAGGGAAAGCGCAGCTCGGCTACGTGGTTATTCTTCTAACCGTGGCTGTTGGGACACCCTGCGCTGCGCTTGTGTACATTTGTACGGCCGTTGACTCACCCCAGATTGTGACGGGAATTAGGTCAAAGTGTGTCCCAAATGCCGGCAAATTTGGAAATCAAGGAATTTTCCAACCAACTTCAAATTTTGCATGCTCCAAACTGTATATATTCCGCACTTGTCATGCAAAATTGACAGATTTTCGCTGGGAAATGACGGAGAAATTTCAGAGTTTAGGGAAAGCGCAGCTCGGCTACGTGGTTATTCTTCTAACCGTGGCTGTTGGGACACCCTGCGCTGCGCTTGTGTACATTTGTACGGCCGTTGACTCACCCCAGATTGTGACGGGAATTAGGTCAAAGTGTGTCCCAAATGCCGGCAAATTTGGAAATCAAGGAATTTTCCAACCAACTTCAAATTTTGCATGCTCCAAACTGTATATATTCCGCACTTGTCATGCAAAATTGACAGATTTTCGCTGGGAAATGACGGAGAAATTTCAGAGTTTAGGGAAAGCGCAGCTCGGCTACGTGGTTATTCTTCTAACCGTGGCTGTTGGGACACCCTGCGCTGCGCTTGTGTACATTTGTACGGCCGTTGACTCACCCCAGATTGTGACGGGAATTAGGTCAAAGTGTGTCCCAAATGCCGGCAAATTTGGAAATCAAGGAATTTTCCAACCAACTTCAAATTTTGCATGCTCCAAACTGTATATATTCCGCACTTGTCATGCAAAATTGACAGATTTTCGCTGGGAAATGACGGAGAAATTTCAGAGTTTAGGGAAAGCGCAGCTCGGCTACGTGGTTATTCTTCTAACCGTGGCTGTTGGGACACCCTGCGCTGCGCTTGTGTACATTTGTACGGCCGTTGACTCACCCCAGATTGTGACGGGAATTAGGTCAAAGTGTGTCCCAAATGCCGGCAAATTTGGAAATCAAGGAATTTTCCAACCAACTTCAAATTTTGCATGCTCCAAACTGTATATATTCCGCACTTGTCATGCAAAATTGACAGATTTTCGCTGGGAAATGACGGAGAAATTTCAGAGTTTAGGGAAAGCGCAGCTCGGCTACGTGGTTATTCTTCTAACCGTGGCTGTTGGGACACCCTGCGCTGCGCTTGTGTACATTTGTACGGCCGTTGACTCACCCCAGATTGTGACGGGAATTAGGTCAAAGTGTGTCCCAAATGCCGGCAAATTTGGAAATCAAGGAATTTTCCAACCAACTTCAAATTTTGCATGCTCCAAACTGTATATATTCCGCACTTGTCATGCAAAATTGACAGATTTTCGCTGGGAAATGACGGAGAAATTTCAGAGTTTAGGGAAAGCGCAGCTCGGCTACGTGGTTATTCTTCTAACCGTGGCTGTTGGGACACCCTGCGCTGCGCTTGTGTACATTTGTACGGCCGTTGACTCACCCCAGATTGTGACGGGAATTAGGTCAAAGTGTGTCCCAAATGCCGGCAAATTTGGAAATCAAGGAATTTTCCAACCAACTTCAAATTTTGCATGCTCCAAACTGTATATATTCCGCACTTGTCATGCAAAATTGACAGATTTTCGCTGGGAAATGACGGAGAAATTTCAGAGTTTAGGGAAAGCGCAGCTCGGCTACGTGGTTATTCTTCTAACCGTGGCTGTTGGGACACCCTGCGCTGCGCTTGTGTACATTTGTACGGCCGTTGACTCACCCCAGATTGTGACGGGAATTAGGTCAAAGTGTGTCCCAAATGCCGGCAAATTTGGAAATCAAGGAATTTTCCAACCAACTTCAAATTTTGCATGCTCCAAACTGTATATATTCCGCACTTGTCATGCAAAATTGACAGATTTTCGCTGGGAAATGACGGAGAAATTTCAGAGTTTAGGGAAAGCGCAGCTCGGCTACGTGGTTATTCTTCTAACCGTGGCTGTTGGGACACCCTGCGCTGCGCTTGTGTACATTTGTACGGCCGTTGACTCACCCCAGATTGTGACGGGAATTAGGTCAAAGTGTGTCCCAAATGCCGGCAAATTTGGAAATCAAGGAATTTTCCAACCAACTTCAAATTTTGCATGCTCCAAACTGTATATATTCCGCACTTGTCATGCAAAATTGACAGATTTTCGCTGGGAAATGACGGAGAAATTTCAGAGTTTAGGGAAAGCGCAGCTCGGCTACGTGGTTATTCTTCTAACCGTGGCTGTTGGGACACCCTGCGCTGCGCTTGTGTACATTTGTACGGCCGTTGACTCACCCCAGATTGTGACGGGAATTAGGTCAAAGTGTGTCCCAAATGCCGGCAAATTTGGAAATCAAGGAATTTTCCAACCAACTTCAAATTTTGCATGCTCCAAACTGTATATATTCCGCACTTGTCATGCAAAATTGACAGATTTTCGCTGGGAAATGACGGAGAAATTTCAGAGTTTAGGGAAAGCGCAGCTCGGCTACGTGGTTATTCTTCTAACCGTGGCTGTTGGGACACCCTGCGCTGCGCTTGTGTACATTTGTACGGCCGTTGACTCACCCCAGATTGTGACGGGAATTAGGTCAAAGTGTGTCCCAAATGCCGGCAAATTTGGAAATCAAGGAATTTTCCAACCAACTTCAAATTTTGCATGCTCCAAACTGTATATATTCCGCACTTGTCATGCAAAATTGACAGATTTTCGCTGGGAAATGACGGAGAAATTTCAGAGTTTAGGGAAAGCGCAGCTCGGCTACGTGGTTATTCTTCTAACCGTGGCTGTTGGGACACCCTGCGCTGCGCTTGTGTACATTTGTACGGCCGTTGACTCACCCCAGATTGTGACGGGAATTAGGTCAAAGTGTGTCCCAAATGCCGGCAAATTTGGAAATCAAGGAATTTTCCAACCAACTTCAAATTTTGCATGCTCCAAACTGTATATATTCCGCACTTGTCATGCAAAATTGACAGATTTTCGCTGGGAAATGACGGAGAAATTTCAGAGTTTAGGGAAAGCGCAGCTCGGCTACGTGGTTATTCTTCTAACCGTGGCTGTTGGGACACCCTGCGCTGCGCTTGTGTACATTTGTACGGCCGTTGACTCACCCCAGATTGTGACGGGAATTAGGTCAAAGTGTGTCCCAAATGCCGGCAAATTTGGAAATCAAGGAATTTTCCAACCAACTTCAAATTTTGCATGCTCCAAACTGTATATATTCCGCACTTGTCATGCAAAATTGACAGATTTTCGCTGGGAAATGACGGAGAAATTTCAGAGTTTAGGGAAAGCGCAGCTCGGCTACGTGGTTATTCTTCTAACCGTGGCTGTTGGGACACCCTGCGCTGCGCTTGTGTACATTTGTACGGCCGTTGACTCACCCCAGATTGTGACGGGAATTAGGTCAAAGTGTGTCCCAAATGCCGGCAAATTTGGAAATCAAGGAATTTTCCAACCAACTTCAAATTTTGCATGCTCCAAACTGTATATATTCCGCACTTGTCATGCAAAATTGACAGATTTTCGCTGGGAAATGACGGAGAAATTTCAGAGTTTAGGGAAAGCGCAGCTCGGCTACGTGGTTATTCTTCTAACCGTGGCTGTTGGGACACCCTGCGCTGCGCTTGTGTACATTTGTACGGCCGTTGACTCACCCCAGATTGTGACGGGAATTAGGTCAAAGTGTGTCCCAAATGCCGGCAAATTTGGAAATCAAGGAATTTTCCAACCAACTTCAAATTTTGCATGCTCCAAACTGTATATATTCCGCACTTGTCATGCAAAATTGACAGATTTTCGCTGGGAAATGACGGAGAAATTTCAGAGTTTAGGGAAAGCGCAGCTCGGCTACGTGGTTATTCTTCTAACCGTGGCTGTTGGGACACCCTGCGCTGCGCTTGTGTACATTTGTACGGCCGTTGACTCACCCCAGATTGTGACGGGAATTAGGTCAAAGTGTGTCCCAAATGCCGGCAAATTTGGAAATCAAGGAATTTTCCAACCAACTTCAAATTTTGCATGCTCCAAACTGTATATATTCCGCACTTGTCATGCAAAATTGACAGATTTTCGCTGGGAAATGACGGAGAAATTTCAGAGTTTAGGGAAAGCGCAGCTCGGCTACGTGGTTATTCTTCTAACCGTGGCTGTTGGGACACCCTGCGCTGCGCTTGTGTACATTTGTACGGCCGTTGACTCACCCCAGATTGTGACGGGAATTAGGTCAAAGTGTGTCCCAAATGCCGGCAAATTTGGAAATCAAGGAATTTTCCAACCAACTTCAAATTTTGCATGCTCCAAACTGTATATATTCCGCACTTGTCATGCAAAATTGACAGATTTTCGCTGGGAAATGACGGAGAAATTTCAGAGTTTAGGGAAAGCGCAGCTCGGCTACGTGGTTATTCTTCTAACCGTGGCTGTTGGGACACCCTGCGCTGCGCTTGTGTACATTTGTACGGCCGTTGACTCACCCCAGATTGTGACGGGAATTAGGTCAAAGTGTGTCCCAAATGCCGGCAAATTTGGAAATCAAGGAATTTTCCAACCAACTTCAAATTTTGCATGCTCCAAACTGTATATATTCCGCACTTGTCATGCAAAATTGACAGATTTTCGCTGGGAAATGACGGAGAAATTTCAGAGTTTAGGGAAAGCGCAGCTCGGCTACGTGGTTATTCTTCTAACCGTGGCTGTTGGGACACCCTGCGCTGCGCTTGTGTACATTTGTACGGCCGTTGACTCACCCCAGATTGTGACGGGAATTAGGTCAAAGTGTGTCCCAAATGCCGGCAAATTTGGAAATCAAGGAATTTTCCAACCAACTTCAAATTTTGCATGCTCCAAACTGTATATATTCCGCACTTGTCATGCAAAATTGACAGATTTTCGCTGGGAAATGACGGAGAAATTTCAGAGTTTAGGGAAAGCGCAGCTCGGCTACGTGGTTATTCTTCTAACCGTGGCTGTTGGGACACCCTGCGCTGCGCTTGTGTACATTTGTACGGCCGTTGACTCACCCCAGATTGTGACGGGAATTAGGTCAAAGTGTGTCCCAAATGCCGGCAAATTTGGAAATCAAGGAATTTTCCAACCAACTTCAAATTTTGCATGCTCCAAACTGTATATATTCCGCACTTGTCATGCAAAATTGACAGATTTTCGCTGGGAAATGACGGAGAAATTTCAGAGTTTAGGGAAAGCGCAGCTCGGCTACGTGGTTATTCTTCTAACCGTGGCTGTTGGGACACCCTGCGCTGCGCTTGTGTACATTTGTACGGCCGTTGACTCACCCCAGATTGTGACGGGAATTAGGTCAAAGTGTGTCCCAAATGCCGGCAAATTTGGAAATCAAGGAATTTTCCAACCAACTTCAAATTTTGCATGCTCCAAACTGTATATATTCCGCACTTGTCATGCAAAATTGACAGATTTTCGCTGGGAAATGACGGAGAAATTTCAGAGTTTAGGGAAAGCGCAGCTCGGCTACGTGGTTATTCTTCTAACCGTGGCTGTTGGGACACCCTGCGCTGCGCTTGTGTACATTTGTACGGCCGTTGACTCACCCCAGATTGTGACGGGAATTAGGTCAAAGTGTGTCCCAAATGCCGGCAAATTTGGAAATCAAGGAATTTTCCAACCAACTTCAAATTTTGCATGCTCCAAACTGTATATATTCCGCACTTGTCATGCAAAATTGACAGATTTTCGCTGGGAAATGACGGAGAAATTTCAGAGTTTAGGGAAAGCGCAGCTCGGCTACGTGGTTATTCTTCTAACCGTGGCTGTTGGGACACCCTGCGCTGCGCTTGTGTACATTTGTACGGCCGTTGACTCACCCCAGATTGTGACGGGAATTAGGTCAAAGTGTGTCCCAAATGCCGGCAAATTTGGAAATCAAGGAATTTTCCAACCAACTTCAAATTTTGCATGCTCCAAACTGTATATATTCCGCACTTGTCATGCAAAATTGACAGATTTTCGCTGGGAAATGACGGAGAAATTTCAGAGTTTAGGGAAAGCGCAGCTCGGCTACGTGGTTATTCTTCTAACCGTGGCTGTTGGGACACCCTGCGCTGCGCTTGTGTACATTTGTACGGCCGTTGACTCACCCCAGATTGTGACGGGAATTAGGTCAAAGTGTGTCCCAAATGCCGGCAAATTTGGAAATCAAGGAATTTTCCAACCAACTTCAAATTTTGCATGCTCCAAACTGTATATATTCCGCACTTGTCATGCAAAATTGACAGATTTTCGCTGGGAAATGACGGAGAAATTTCAGAGTTTAGGGAAAGCGCAGCTCGGCTACGTGGTTATTCTTCTAACCGTGGCTGTTGGGACACCCTGCGCTGCGCTTGTGTACATTTGTACGGCCGTTGACTCACCCCAGATTGTGACGGGAATTAGGTCAAAGTGTGTCCCAAATGCCGGCAAATTTGGAAATCAAGGAATTTTCCAACCAACTTCAAATTTTGCATGCTCCAAACTGTATATATTCCGCACTTGTCATGCAAAATTGACAGATTTTCGCTGGGAAATGACGGAGAAATTTCAGAGTTTAGGGAAAGCGCAGCTCGGCTACGTGGTTATTCTTCTAACCGTGGCTGTTGGGACACCCTGCGCTGCGCTTGTGTACATTTGTACGGCCGTTGACTCACCCCAGATTGTGACGGGAATTAGGTCAAAGTGTGTCCCAAATGCCGGCAAATTTGGAAATCAAGGAATTTTCCAACCAACTTCAAATTTTGCATGCTCCAAACTGTATATATTCCGCACTTGTCATGCAAAATTGACAGATTTTCGCTGGGAAATGACGGAGAAATTTCAGAGTTTAGGGAAAGCGCAGCTCGGCTACGTGGTTATTCTTCTAACCGTGGCTGTTGGGACACCCTGCGCTGCGCTTGTGTACATTTGTACGGCCGTTGACTCACCCCAGATTGTGACGGGAATTAGGTCAAAGTGTGTCCCAAATGCCGGCAAATTTGGAAATCAAGGAATTTTCCAACCAACTTCAAATTTTGCATGCTCCAAACTGTATATATTCCGCACTTGTCATGCAAAATTGACAGATTTTCGCTGGGAAATTACGGAGAAATTTCAGAGTTTAGGGAAAGCGCAGCTCGGCTACGTGGTTATTCTTCTAACCGTGGCTGTTGGGACACCCTGCGCTGCGCTTGTGTACATTTGTACGGCCGTTGACTCACCCCAGATTGTGACGGGAATTAGGTCAAAGTGTGTCCCAAATGCCGGCAAATTTGGAAATCAAGGAATTTTCCAACCAACTTCAAATTTTGCATGCTCCAAACTGTATATATTCCGCACTTGTCATGCAAAATTGACAGATTTTCGCTGGGAAATGACGGAGAAATTTCAGAGTTTAGGGAAAGCGCAGCTCGGCTACGTGGTTATTCTTCTAACCGTGGCTGTTGGGACACCCTGCGCTGCGCTTGTGTACATTTGTACGGCCGTTGACTCACCCCAGATTGTGACGGGAATTAGGTCAAAGTGTGTCCCAAATGCCGGCAAATTTGGAAATCAAGGAATTTTCCAACCAACTTCAAATTTTGCATGCTCCAAACTGTATATATTCCGCACTTGTCATGCAAAATTGACAGATTTTCGCTGGGAAATGACGGAGAAATTTCAGAGTTTAGGGAAAGCGCAGCTCGGCTACGTGGTTATTCTTCTAACCGTGGCTGTTGGGACACCCTGCGCTGCGCTTGTGTACATTTGTACGGCCGTTGACTCACCCCAGATTGTGACGGGAATTAGGTCAAAGTGTGTCCCAAATGCCGGCAAATTTGGAAATCAAGGAATTTTCCAACCAACTTCAAATTTTGCATGCTCCAAACTGTATATATTCCGCACTTGTCATGCAAAATTGACAGATTTTCGCTGGGAAATGACGGAGAAATTTCAGAGTTTAGGGAAAGCGCAGCTCGGCTACGTGGTTATTCTTCTAACCGTGGCTGTTGGGACACCCTGCGCTGCGCTTGTGTACATTTGTACGGCCGTTGACTCACCCCAGATTGTGACGGGAATTAGGTCAAAGTGTGTCCCAAATGCCGGCAAATTTGGAAATCAAGGAATTTTCCAACCAACTTCAAATTTTGCATGCTCCAAACTGTATATATTCCGCACTTGTCATGCAAAATTGACAGATTTTCGCTGGGAAATGACGGAGAAATTTCAGAGTTTAGGGAAAGCGCAGCTCGGCTACGTGGTTATTCTTCTAACCGTGGCTGTTGGGACACCCTGCGCTGCGCTTGTGTACATTTGTACGGCCGTTGACTCACCCCAGATTGTGACGGGAATTAGGTCAAAGTGTGTCCCAAATGCCGGCAAATTTGGAAATCAAGGAATTTTCCAACCAACTTCAAATTTTGCATGCTCCAAACTGTATATATTCCGCACTTGTCATGCAAAATTGACAGATTTTCGCTGGGAAATGACGGAGAAATTTCAGAGTTTAGGGAAAGCGCAGCTCGGCTACGTGGTTATTCTTCTAACCGTGGCTGTTGGGACACCCTGCGCTGCGCTTGTGTACATTTGTACGGCCGTTGACTCACCCCAGATTGTGACGGGAATTAGGTCAAAGTGTGTCCCAAATGCCGGCAAATTTGGAAATCAAGGAATTTTCCAACCAACTTCAAATTTTGCATGCTCCAAACTGTATATATTCCGCACTTGTCATGCAAAATTGACAGATTTTCGCCAGGAAATGACGGAGAAATTTCAGAGTTTAGGGAAAGCGCAGCTCGGCTACGTGGTTATTCTTCTAACCGTGGCTGTTGGGACACCCTGCGCTGCGCTTGTGTACATTTGTACGGCCGTTGACTCACCCCAGATTGTGACGGGAATTAGGTCAAAGTGTGTCCCAAATGCCGGCAAATTTGGAAATCAAGGAATTTTCCAACCAACTTCAAATTTTGCATGCTCCAAACTGTATATATTCCGCACTTGTCATGCAAAATTGACAGATTTTCGCTGGGAAATGACGGAGAAATTTCAGAGTTTAGGGAAAGCGCAGCTCGGCTACGTGGTTATTCTTCTAACCGTGGCTGTTGGGACACCCTGCGCTGCGCTTGTGTACATTTGTACGGCCGTTGACTCACCCCAGATTGTGACGGGAATTAGGTCAAAGTGTGTCCCAAATGCCGGCAAATTTGGAAATCAAGGAATATTCCAACCAACTTCAAATTTTGCATGCTCCAAACTGTATATATTCCGCACTTGTCATGCAAAATTGACAGATTTTCGCTGGGAAATGACGGAGAAATTTCAGAGTTTAGGGAAAGCGCAGCTCGGCTACGTGGTTATTCTTCTAACCGTGGCTGTTGGGACACCCTGCGCTGCGCTTGTGTACATTTGTACGGCCGTTGACTCACCCCAGATTGTGACGGGAATTAGGTCAAAGTGTGTCCCAAATGCCGGCAAATTTGGAAATCAAGGAATTTTCCAACCAACTTCAAATTTTGCATGCTCCAAACTGTATATATTCCGCACTTGTCATGCAAAATTGACAGATTTTCGCTGGGAAATGACGGAGAAATTTCAGAGTTTAGGGAAAGCGCAGCTCGGCTACGTGGTTATTCTTCTAACCGTGGCTGTTGGGACACCCTGCGCTGCGCTTGTGTACATTTGTACGGCCGTTGACTCACCCCAGATTGTGACGGGAATTAGGTCAAAGTGTGTCCCAAATGCCGGCAAATTTGGAAATCAAGGAATTTTCCAACCAACTTCAAATTTTGCATGCTCCAAACTGTATATATTCCGCACTTGTCATGCAAAATTGACAGATTTTCGCTGGGAAATGACGGAGAAATTTCAGAGTTTAGGGAAAGCGCAGCTCGGCTACGTGGTTATTCTTCTAACCGTGGCTGTTGGGACACCCTGCGCTGCGCTTGTGTACATTTGTACGGCCGTTGACTCACCCCAGATTGTGACGGGAATTAGGTCAAAGTGTGTCCCAAATGCCGGCAAATTTGGAAATCAAGGAATTTTCCAACCAACTTCAAATTTTGCATGCTCCAAACTGTATATATTCCGCACTTGTCATGCAAAATTGACAGATTTTCGCTGGGAAATGACGGAGAAATTTCAGGGTTTAGGGAAAGCGCAGCTCGGCTACGTGGTTATTCTTCTAACCGTGGCTGTTGGGACACCCTGCGCTGCGCTTGTGTACATTTGTACGGCCGTTGACTCACCCCAGATTGTGACGGGAATTAGGTCAAAGTGTGTCCCAAATGCCGGCAAATTTGGAAATCAAGGAATTTTCCAACCAACTTCAAATTTTGCATGCTCCAAACTGTATATATTCCGCACTTGTCATGCAAAATTGACAGATTTTCGCTGGGAAATGACGGAGAAATTTCAGAGTTTAGGGAAAGCGCAGCTCGGCTACGTGGTTATTCTTCTAACCGTGGCTGTTGGGACACCCTGCGCTGCGCTTGTGTACATTTGTACGGCCGTTGACTCACCCCAGATTGTGACGGGAATTAGGTCAAAGTGTGTCCCAAATGCCGGCAAATTTGGAAATCAAGGAATTTTCCAACCAACTTCAAATTTTGCATGCTCCAAACTGTATATATTCCGCACTTGTCATGCAAAATTGACAGATTTTCGCTGGGAAATGACGGAGAAATTTCAGAGTTTAGGGAAAGCGCAGCTCGGCTACGTGGTTATTCTTCTAACCGTGGCTGTTGGGACACCCTGCGCTGCGCTTGTGTACATTTGTACGGCCGTTGACTCACCCCAGATTGTGACGGGAATTAGGTCAAAGTGTGTCCCAAATGCCGGCAAATTTGGAAATCAAGGAATTTTCCAACCAACTTCAAATTTTGCATGCTCCAAACTGTATATATTCCGCACTTGTCATGCAAAATTGACAGATTTTCGCTGGGAAATGACGGAGAAATTTCAGAGTTTAGGGAAAGCGCAGCTCGGCTACGTGGTTATTCTTCTAACCGTGGCTGTTGGGACACCCTGCGCTGCGCTTGTGTACATTTGTACGGCCGTTGACTCACCCCAGATTGTGACGGGAATTAGGTCAAAGTGTGTCCCAAATGCCGGCAAATTTGGAAATCATGGAATTTTCCAACCAACTTCAAATTTTGCATGCTCCAAACTGTATATATTCCGCACTTGTCATGCAAAATTGACAGATTTTCGCTGGGAAATGACGGAGAAATTTCAGAGTTTAGGGAAAGCGCAGCTCGGCTACGTGGTTATTCTTCTAACCGTGGCTGTTGGGACACCCTGCGCTGCGCTTGTGTACATTTGTACGGCCGTTGACTCACCCCAGATTGTGACGGGAATTAGGTCAAAGTGTGTCCCAAATGCCGGCAAATTTGGAAATCAAGGAATTTTCCAACCAACTTCAAATTTTGCATGCTCCAAACTGTATATATTCCGCACTTGTCATGCAAAATTGACAGATTTTCGCTGGGAAATGACGGAGAAATTTCAGAGTTTAGGGAAAGCGCAGCTCGGCTACGTGGTTATTCTTCTAACCGTGGCTGTTGGGACACCCTGCGCTGCGCTTGTGTACATTTGTACGGCCGTTGACTCACCCCAGATTGTGACGGGAATTAGGTCAAAGTGTGTCCCAAATGCCGGCAAATTTGGAAATCAAGGAATTTTCCAACCAACTTCAAATTTTGCATGCTCCAAACTGTATATATTCCGCACTTGTCATGCAAAATTGACAGATTTTCGCTGGGAAATGACGGAGAAATTTCAGAGTTTAGGGAAAGCGCAGCTCGGCTACGTGGTTATTCTTCTAACCGTGGCTGTTGGGACACCCTGCGCTGCGCTTGTGTACATTTGTACGGCCGTTGACTCACCCCAGATTGTGACGGGAATTAGGTCAAAGTGTGTCCCAAATGCCGGCAAATTTGGAAATCATGGAATTTTCCAACCAACTTCAAATTTTGCATGCTCCAAACTGTATATATTCCGCACTTGTCATGCAAAATTGACAGATTTTCGCTGGGAAATGACGGAGAAATTTCAGAGTTTAGGGAAAGCGCAGCTCGGCTACGTGGTTATTCTTCTAACCGTGGCTGTTGGGACACCCTGCGCTGCGCTAGTGTACATTTGTACGGCCGTTGACTCACCCCAGATTGTGACGGGAATTAGGTCAAAGTGTGTCCCAAATGCCGGCAAATTTGGAAATCAAGGAATTTTCCAACCAACTTCAAATTTTGCATGCTCCAAACTGTATATATTCCGCACTTGTCATGCAAAATTGACAGATTTTCGCTGGGAAATGACGGAGAAATTTCAGAGTTTAGGGAAAGCGCAGCTCGGCTACGTGGTTATTCTTCTAACCGTGGCTGTTGGGACACCCTGCGCTGCGCTTGTGTACATTTGTACGGCCGTTGACTCACCCCAGATTGTGACGGGAATTAGGTCAAAGTGTGTCCCAAATGCCGGCAAATTTGGAAATCAAGGAATTTTCCAACCAACTTCAAATTTTGCATGCTCCAAACTGTATATATTCCGGACTTGTCATGCAAAATTGACAGATTTTCGCTGGGAAATGACGGAGAAATTTCAGAGTTTAGGGAAAGCGCAGCTCGGCTACGTGGTTATTCTTCTAACCGTGGCTGTTGGGACACCCTGCGCTGCGCTTGTGTACATTTGTACGGCCGTTGACTCACCCCAGATTGTGACGGGAATTAGGTCAAAGTGTGTCCCAAATGCCGGCAAATTTGGAAATCAAGGAATTTTCCAACCAACTTCAAATTTTGCATGCTCCAAACTGTATATATTCCGGACTTGTCATGCAAAATTGACAGATTTTCGCTGGGAAATGACGGAGAAATTTCAGAGTTTAGGGAAAGCGCAGCTCGGCTACGTGGTTATTCTTCTAACCGTGGCTGTTGGGACACCCTGCGCTGCGCTTGTGTACATTTGTACGGCCGTTGACTCACCCCAGATTGTGACGGGAATTAGGTCAAAGTGTGTCCCAAATGCCGGCAAATTTGGAAATCAAGGAATTTTCCAACCAACTTCAAATTTTGCATGCTCCAAACTGTATATATTCCGCACTTGTCATGCAAAATTGACAGATTTTCGCTGGGAAATGACGGAGAAATTTCAGAGTTTAGGGAAAGCGCAGCTCGGCTACGTGGTTATTCTTCTAACCGTGGCTGTTGGGACACCCTGCGCTGCGCCTGTGTACATTTGTACGGCCGTTGACTCACCCCAGATTGTGACGGGAATTAGGTCAAAGTGTGTCCCAAATGCCGGCAAATTTGGAAATCAAGGAATTTTCCAACCAACTTCAAATTTTGCATGCTCCAAACTGTATATATTCCGCACTTGTCATGCAAAATTGACAGATTTTCGCTGGGAAATGACGGAGAAATTTCAGAGTTTAGGGAAAGCGCAGCTCGGATACGTGGTTATTCTTCTAACCGTGGCTGTTGGGACACCCTGTGCTGCGCTTGTGTACATTTGTACGGCCGTTGACTCACCCCAGATTGTGACGGGAATTAGGTCAAAGTGTGTCCCAAATGCCGGCAAATTTGGAAATCAAGGAATTTTCCAACCAACTTCAAATTTTGCATGCTCCAAACTGTATATATTCCGCACTTGTCATGCAAAATTGACAGATTTTCGCTAGGAAATGACAGAGAAATTTCAGAGTTTAGGGAAAGCGCAGCTCGGCTATACGTGGTTATTCTTCTAACCGTGGCTGTTGGGACACCCTGCGCTGCGCTTGTGTACATTTGTACGGCCGTTGACTCACCCCAGATTGTGACGGGAATTAGGTCAAAGTGTGTCCCAAATGCCGGCAAATTTGGAAATCAAGGAATTTTCCAACCAACTTCAAATTTTGCATGCTCCAAACTGTATATATTCCGCACTTGTCATGCAAAATTGACAGATTTTCGCTGGGAAATGACGGAGAAATTTCAGAGTTTAGGGAAAGCGCAGCTCGGCTACGTGGTTATTCTTCTAACCGTGGCTGTTGGGACACCCTGCGCTGCGCTTGTGTACATTTGTACGGCCGTTGACTCACCCCAGATTGTGACGGGAATTAGGTCAAAGTGTGTCCCAAATGCCGGCAAATTTGGAAATCAAGGAATTTTCCAACCAACTTCAAATTTTGCATGCTCCAAACTGTATATATTCCGCACTTGTCATGCAAAATTGACAGATTTTCGCTGGGAAATGACGGAGAAATTTCAGAGTTTAGGGAAAGCGCAGCTCGGCTACGTGGTTATTCTTCTAACCGTGGCTGTTGGGACACCCTGCGCTGCGCTTGTGTACATTTGTACGGCCGTTGACTCACCCCAGATTGTGACGGGAATTAGGTCAAAGTGTGTCCCAAATGCCGGCAAATTTGGAAATCAAGGAATATTCCAACCAACTTCAAATTTTGCATGCTCCAAACTGTATATATTCCGCACTTGTCATGCAAAATTGACAGATTTTCGCTGGGAAATGACGGAGAAATTTCAGAGTTTAGGGAAAGCGCAGCTCGGCTACGTGGTTATTCTTCTAACCGTGGCTGTTGGGACACCCTGCGCTGCGCTTGTGTACATTTGTACGGCCGTTGACTCACCCCAGATTGTGACGGGAATTAGGTCAAAGTGTGTCCCAAATGCCGGCAAATTTGGAAATCAAGGAATTTTCCAACCAACTTCAAATTTTGCATGCTCCAAACTGTATATATTCCGGACTTGTCATGCAAAATTGACAGATTTTCGCTGGGAAATGACGGAGAAATTTCAGAGTTTAGGGAAAGCGCAGCTCGGCTACGTGGTTATTCTTCTAACCGTGGCTGTTGGGACACCCTGCGCTGCGCTTGTGTACATTTGTACGGCCGTTGACTCACCCCAGATTGTGACGGGAATTAGGTCAAAGTGTGTCCCAAATGCCGGCAAATTTGGAAATCAAGGAATTTTCCAACCAACTTCAAATTTTGCATGCTCCAAACTGTATATATTCCGCACTTGTCATGCAAAATTGACAGATTTTCGCTGGGAAATTACGGAGAAATTTCAGAGTTTAGGGAAAGCGCAGCTCGGCTACGTGGTTATTCTTCTAACCGTGGCTGTTGGGACACCCTGCGCTGCGCTTGTGTACATTTGTACGGCCGTTGACTCACCCCAGATTGTGACAGGAATTAGGTCAAAGTGTGTCCCAAATGCCGGCAAATTTGGAAATCAAGGAATTTTCCAACCAACTTCAAATTTTGCATGCTCCAAACTGTATATATTCCGCACTTGTCATGCAAAATTGACAAATTTTCGCTGGGAAATGACGGAAAAATTTCAGAGTTTAGGGAAAGCGCAGCTCGGCTACGTGGTTATTCTTCTAACCGTGGCTGTTGGGACACCCTGCGCTGCGCTTGTGTACATTTGTACGGCCGTTGACTCACCCCAGATTGTGACGGGAATTAGGTCAAAGTGTGTCCCAAATGCCGGCAAATTTGGAAATCAAGGAATTTTCCAACCAACTTCAAATTTTGCATGCTCCAAACTGTATATATTCCGCACTTGTCATGCAAAATTGACAGATTTTCGCTGGGAAATGACGGAGAAATTTCAGAGTTTAGGGAAAGCGCAGCTCGGCTACGTGGTTATTCTTCTAACCGTGGCTGTTGGGACACCCTGCGCTGCGCTTGTGTACATTTGTACGGCCGTTGACTCACCCCAGATTGTGACGGGAATTAGGTCAAAGTGTGTCCCAAATGCCGGCAAATTTGGAAATCAAGGAATTTTCCAACCAACTTCAAATTTTGCATGCTCCAAACTGTATATATTCCGCACTTGTCATGCAAAATTGATAGATTTTCGCTGGGAAATGACGGAAAAATTTCAGAGTTTAGGGAAAGCGCAGCTCGGCTACGTGGTTATTCTTCTAACCGTGGCTGTTGGGACACCCTGCGCTGCGCTTGTGTACATTTGTACGGCCGTTGACTCACCCCAGATTGTGACGGGAATTAGGTCAAAGTGTGTCCCAAATGCCGGCAAATTTGGAAATCAAGGAATTTTCCAACCAACTTCAAATTTTGCATGCTCCAAACTGTATATATTCCGCACTTGTCATGCAAAATTGACAGATTTTCGCTGGGAAATGACGGAGAAATTTCAGAGTTTAGGGAAAGCGCAGCTCGGCTACGTGGTTATTCTTCTAACCGTGGCTGTTGGGACACCCTGCGCTGCGCCTGTGTACATTTGTACGGCCGTTGACTCACCCCAGATTGTGACGGGAATTAGGTCAAAGTGTGTCCCAAATGCCGGCAAATTTGGAAATCAAGGAATTTTCCAACCAACTTCAAATTTTGCATGCTCCAAACTGTATATATTCCGCACTTGTCATGCAAAATTGACAGATTTTCGCTGGGAAATGACGGAGAAATTTCAGAGTTTAGGGAAAGCGCAGCTCGGATACGTGGTTATTCTTCTAACCGTGGCTGTTGGGACACCCTGTGCTGCGCTTGTGTACATTTGTACGGCCGTTGACTCACCCCAGATTGTGACGGGAATTAGGTCAAAGTGTGTCCCAAATGCCGGCAAATTTGGAAATCAAGGAATTTTCCAACCAACTTCAAATTTTGCATGCTCCAAACTGTATATATTCCGCACTTGTCATGCAAAATTGACAGATTTTCGCCAGGAAATGACGGAGAAATTTCAGAGTTTAGGGAAAGCGCAGCTCGGCTACGTGGTTATTCTTCTAACCGTGGCTGTTGGGACACCCTGCGCTGCGCTTGTGTACATTTGTACGGCCGTTGACTCACCCCAGATTGTGACGGGAATTAGGTCAAAGTGTGTCCCAAATGCCGGCAAATTTGGAAATCAAGGAATTTTCCAACCAACTTCAAATTTTGCATGCTCCAAACTGTATATATTCCGCACTTGTCATGCAAAATTGACAGATTTTCGCTGGGAAATGACGGAGAAATTTCAGAGTTTAGGGAAAGCGCAGCTCGGCTACGTGGTTATTCTTCTAACCGTGGCTGTTGGGACACCCTGCGCTGCGCTTGTGTACATTTGTACGGCCGTTGACTCACCCCAGATTGTGACGGGAATTAGGTCAAAGTGTGTCCCAAATGCCGGCAAATTTGGAAATCAAGGAATATTCCAACCAACTTCAAATTTTGCATGCTCCAAACTGTATATATTCCGCACTTGTCATGCAAAATTGACAGATTTTCGCTGGGAAATGACGGAGAAATTTCAGAGTTTAGGGAAAGCGCAGCTCGGCTACGTGGTTATTCTTCTAACCGTGGCTGTTGGGACACCCTGCGCTGCGCTTGTGTACATTTGTACGGCCGTTGACTCACCCCAGATTGTGACGGGAATTAGGTCAAAGTGTGTCCCAAATGCCGGCAAATTTGGAAATCAAGGAATTTTCCAACCAACTTCAAATTTTGCATGCTCCAAACTGTATATATTCCGGACTTGTCATGCAAAATTGACAGATTTTCGCTGGGAAATGACGGAGAAATTTCAGAGTTTAGGGAAAGCGCAGCTCGGTTACGTGGTTATTCTTCTAACCGTGGCTGTTGGGACACCCTGCGCTGCGCTTGTGTACATTTGTACGGCCGTTGACTCACCCCAGATTGTGACGGGAATTAGGTCAAAGTGTGTCCCAAATGCCGGCAAATTTGGAAATCAAGGAATTTTCCAACCAACTTCAAATTTTGCATGCTCCAAACTGTATATATTCCGCACTTGTCATGCAAAATTGACAGATTTTCGCTGGGAAATTACGGAGAAATTTCAGAGTTTAGGGAAAGCGCAGCTCGGCTACGTGGTTATTCTTCTAACCGTGGCTGTTGGGACACCCTGCGCTGCGCTTGTGTACATTTGTACGGCCGTTGACTCACCCCAGATTGTGACAGGAATTAGGTCAAAGTGTGTCCCAAATGCCGGCAAATTTGGAAATCAAGGAATTTTCCAACCAACTTCAAATTTTGCATGCTCCAAACTGTATATATTCCGCACTTGTCATGCAAAATTGACAAATTTTCGCTGGGAAATGACGGAGAAATTTCAGAGTTTAGGGAAAGCGCAGCTCGGCTACGTGGTTATTCTTCTAACCGTGGCTGTTGGGACACCCTGCGCTGCGCTTGTGTACATTTGTACGGCCGTTGACTCACCCCAGATTGTGACGGGAATTAGGTCAAAGTGTGTCCCAAATGCCGGCAAATTTGGAAATCAAGGAATTTTCCAACCAACTTCAAATTTTGCATACTCCAAACTGTATATATTCCGCACTTGTCATGCAAAATTGACAGATTTTCGCTGGGAAATGACGGAGAAATTTCAGAGTTTAGGGAAAGCGCAGCTCGGCTACGTGGTTATTCTTCTAACCGTGGCTGTTGGGACACCCTGCGCTGCGCTTGTGTACATTTGTACGGCCGTTGACTCACCCCAGATTGTGACGGGAATTAGGTCAAAGTGTGTCCCAAATGCCGGCAAATTTGGAAATCAAGGAATTTTCCAACCAACTTCAAATTTTGCATGCTCCAAACTGTATATATTCCGCACTTGTCATGCAAAATTGACAGATTTTCGCTGGGAAATGACGGAAAAATTTCAGAGTTTAGGGAAAGCGCAGCTCGGCTACGTGGTTATTCTTCTAACCGTGGCTGTTGGGACACCCTGCGCTGCGCTTGTGTACATTTGTACGGCCGTTGACTCACCCCAGATTGTGACGGGAATTAGGTCAAAGTGTGTCCCAAATGCCGGCAAATTTGGAAATCAAGGAATTTTCCAACCAACTTCAAATTTTGCATGCTCCAAACTGTATATATTCCGCACTTGTCATGCAAAATTGACAGATTTTCGCTGGGAAATGACGGAGAAATTTC